>VWYO01012901.1:117922-169344 GCA_013400275.1 Rhadina sibilatrix
CCTCACGGTCTCTCCCTCATGGCTCCCCCTTTCACGGCTTTCCCCTCACGGTTTCCCCTCACGGTCTCTCCCTCATGGCTCCCCTTTCACGGCTCTCCCCTCACGGTCTCTCCCTCATGGGCTCCTCTTTCACGGCTCTCCCCTCAGTTCCTCCTCACGGTCTCTCCCTCATGGGCTGCCCTTTCACGGCTTTCCTCTCACAGTTTCCCCTCACGGTCTCTCCCTCATGGGCTCCCCTTTCACGGCTCTCCCCTCACAGTTCCCCCTCACATCTCTCCCGTCACACCCTTCAGGGCAGCAATGCCATGATTTCCCTTCATGCAGCTCAGCTGTGAGGGCAGAGGCTCGGCTCGCAGTGTGCCCCAGCACCGAGGGAAGGATTTCAGCTCGTACCCCGGTGGCTTTTTCCTACAGTCCCACTGGATCAAGTGAGAAGTGGGGCTCCAGACCCAGCTGCCATGTCCTGCCTTACCATGGAGATAAGTGTCTCTGTAAAACACTCTGAGGGGGAGCTGGTTTTTTTCAAAGCTGTTTACTTCTTGATTTGCTTCATTAAGCATCAAACTTGTTTTCTCCCAAACCCCAGAATGTTTCCCTTCAGCTGGATATTTGTACTGAAATACAGAGGAACCTCTGTGGGCACCTGCCGTGCTTCCCACACATCCTGAGTCTCTGCAGCACATCTGAGGATGGTAAGGCAGATGCCACCTTTGTTGAAGAAATTACTTTTATTTTACACAAGCTGTGTGACAGATATAGCTGGTTTATAGCTGCACAGATAATTTGGCTTAACCACCTTGACCAACCTAGCTTGAAGTAAACAAGTACCTGGACACGACATGGATGGGTTGGATTCAAACCCAGTCAGAGGACCTCGACCAGCCCCTGCGAAGCACAGGCACATCCAGTGAGCTGGGCAGAGCTGAGATCATTGACCAATCATGTCTGTAAGCACGGGAAATTTTAAAACTCTATAAAAGCAGCTGCCAAGCAATAAATGAGGCTATTGCTGCATGACCTCAGTGTGTTCATGTTGCATCCCTGTCTCCGACTCCATAGTGACAAGGCTAGACCTGATGAAGAGGTAAAAGCGATGTCAAAGTTCTCTGTGCACCATGAAATGTATCATATTTGGCTTTTGTGTCCCAAACACTTGACAGATAAAATGTGACAATGCCCACACAGATCTCAGAGAGGCTGTGGAGAGGAGCTCACGTAAGGCAGCAGCAAATCCTTTGGCTTGAAGGGGAAAGCTTCCTTAAAGATATTGCTGGTGCATTGCCTTGCCCTGTTTTTTTTCCACTTTAAGAGATTATTATTTGAAGCCCAGACCCCACCTCCTCACTTTAGTGGGCACAATTTCTCCATGGAGCACAGGCTCCTTACATGCACATTGGCAGAGCTGTTTCCTGAAAAAGATCCTTCCAGTGCATGAAAAAATCATGGTGGAAAAAATTCCTGCCCTGATAATATTCGAGCTGCCTTTGCATTGGGTTTAACAAACCCTCCTTGATTAACCTGTCTTGAGAAGTTGGAAAGGAGGTAGTTTGATAGTTATAGAAATGGTGGTGAGGGGCAAGTGGAGCAAAATGTTGTTGTTGCTTTCTTTATTGCATACAAGTGCCTGACCTGCAGGTTTGCAGGTGGGGTAGCAGGACAGAGGAGTGCTGGATTTCAGACACTGCTTTGGATATATTGGTGCTGATTTAACAAAGCACAGAAACCTCTGTGTCCCACATAGATTCTGCAGGGAAGCCAAGTAAGATATCTGCCAGAAAAGTGGGATTTGCTAAACAGCTCTGTTTCCAGGATGTTGTCAAGTTCAATTATTTGTGCTGCTTCCAAGTGTGACAATAAGGACTGGGCATGCTTTTGGGTCTTCCTGTCTTTTAATGTGGAGCTCATCTAAAAAATATGAGGGGCAGAGCTGACACTGCAGCCTCAATCTGTGCAGTGAAAGCAACTCTTTAACATCCATGTGATTTTACACGTGGGCATTAGAAAACTGATGACAGATCTACTTAATTAAAGCTTTGGCTCTTGCAGCTCTTAGGCCACTAAGTGTCTAATCCTGTGTATTTTAAGGGATTAAAGCATTACACGAGTTGTACAAGTTAATCAAATGTATAGCAGTTTAATTTTTTGTCTTTTAAAATATATATATTTACACATCCTGCTATTAAGGGTATGGTATTTGCAAGTAGTATAAACAGTCTGCCTGAGAGGAATAAAGTTCATTTTCTAAAAGAGTTACTTAAAGCACAAGCTTTGTGTTTAACCAACCTTGTGCAAACCAGGCTCTGCTTTGCACATTCTTTGCAGTGAAGTTGTAGATGTCTGGTAAATTATCGAGCCTTGTGTTTAACAAGCCTTGTGTAAACCAGGCTCTGCTTAGCACATTCCTTGCAGTGAACTTGTAGATGTCTGGTAAGTAATAAATTATTGAGCTCTGCTTTAGTGTCTCCTTGCAACTCTGAGGCCACTTAGAAGCTTGCTGTCCACATGGACACTTTGTAAAACAGGCATGAAGAAAACACAGATGCTTATATTTCCACAGGATCTTTGTGTTAATTTATGACAATGAATGCCATTACCTACCAGGGATCATGGCCAGTTGGGCAGGGAGGCACAAAGGCTGAGATAGCCATCAGCTGTAATATCTCATGTGAATGTTGCCTGTCCTGGCAATCTCTGAGTCTCTGAAGTGCTTGTGATAATGTTAAGGATGTGCCCTTTCAAGTTATTACTGTGAAATATGATAGAGATTCCTGCAGTGTGTTGCACAGACCAAGTCATCTGCCTGAGGAATTTCATGTGGCACAGTGAAGTCTAATTTAAAAAAAAAGTATGGAGATTGCTTAATTTTATGTTTTATGAAACATTCAAATTCGAATGTTTAAGAGCAAAGATCTGTTGGAAAAATTAGCATTAACCAAGTCCAAGTTTTACCTATGTTTAATGGGTAAATATTAAATTTCTGTGTCTCTTCAAAGTCTACATGATATCCCCAAGTACAAGTTACTCATTAACTGATTAAGATAAATAGAGATTTCATTTGAAAATTTGTTTTTTCCAAAATGGCGCAGAGAACATTGCTTGCATTGATGGTCTTTTCCTCACTTATAATATTAGCAGAAACTATTGATCAGAAGGTATTTGCTTTATTTTTATTATTGATATCTCATTTGCTGATGTGGTGGTATTGTGGTAACTGGCCAGGTAGTTCAGGTAACTCCTCTGGTAACCAGCTCCTGGGGAGACTTGGGTGGATTGTGTTGAGATTTTAGATGTTTGGGTCCTTTTAAGGTCTTTTTGGTTGTTTATTTGGGCAGCAGGAGGCACTTGCAGATATATTTGATCATGCTCTTCCTTTGGGATGTAAGTTACCAAATTTGAGATATCAGTAGCTCTGCTTTGGCCACAGGGTGAGGTTTGGATCTTGACACAGGACCAAGCAAGCACTATGCAGTGCCAGGAGGTTTCTGATGAGTGTCTAATAATAAATATGGAATGGAAAAGAGGGAAGTAGAAGCTTATTGGCACTGTGTGGAGGAGCAAACTCTGTTTTGTACCATCACAGTGGTGACTGGTGGCATTGTAAAAACATCAATATCAGAGAGAAAGAGGAAGCTTTAGTCAGAAGGTTTCTCTGCCCAGCATGCCTATTCAGAAAAGTGTGAAGTGGAACTGAAATGCAGGTGTGTGTTGGGGGGCAGGGGCAGCCAAGAGCTCTGCAGGAACCCATGGATGGGGTGTATAGGCCCACAGTGCCTTTGCTTTTAGGTTCATGCCTGGGGCTGGTCCTCTCTGCTTCTTTTCACCAGGGGCACAGCAAAGCTCCTCCCCATGCTGCATCCCACTGGCCCCTGATTTGTGGTGGCCACAGCCTAAAATGCTCTTAGGGCTGGGTGATTGCAGGAGATCCAGGTCCTCCTCCCTGCAGCATCCCTTGGGCACATGGCAGTGGAATAGATTCTGCACCAGGTAAATTGTGCACAGGACAAGCTCCTCCTGTTTTGGAAGGATCCTCAGTGGGCAGCAATTGCCATCAAGTGCCTACACTGCCCCAGTGAGCCACAGCTTGGGGCTTGGTGTTCCCTATGGCAAAACCTTGCTCTGAATATGCCATGGGCAGGTTTGAGTATGGCAGGGCAGCAAACTTTTGAATTTCAGCCAGTGTCCTAACTGGGAAGAGGCCACTGGATGGTATTAATTGGCAAGCAAAGTACAGGAGATTAATTATCAAAATAACTAAAGATCAGTTAGCCACTCAAAAGACTTGGAGGCTGGAAAAGTGAAAACAGAACTGCAGTGATATGCTCTGATGCTGAACTTTTTTATTTTAATCAGCTGTTGGACTGTTGTGAGACTGGTGACGCCCAGATCAGCCTTTCTTAGTGCCACTGCTGGAACATGGGTAGGACCTTTAGAGAGACATCCCAAATGCAAAAGGAGGTGTCCATGTGGGCAGGTGCTCCAGGCAGTTCTCAGTCCAGCCACCCTCTGGGGTGTTCCAGGCAGCTCTGGAATGGTGCCTTCCTCCTTTGGGCATCAGGGGTCCTGGAAGAACCAGACCAGAAGAAATGTGACTGCTCAAAGGGCATCTCTGCTTGTGGAACCAGTGAGGGGTTGGGAGGCTCATGCCAGGTTTCAAGCTGGCTAAACATCCTCTGGGACACAAGGTACAAAACTGGAAAATAGGCTGCAAAGTCAACAGCTGGGAGGGAAATAAACAGTCACACAAAAAACAGGGGCCTTCCCTGGGTCAAGCTTAAAGAGTGTGATCTTCCTGAAGAAAATCGTGGGCAATGCACTGAGGTGGTGCAGCAGCAGCTTCACTGTACCCCAAGGAGAGAAAAAGGTTCAACAGAAGCTTCTGTGGAACAGCAGATTGCAGATGTAGCTGCAGGTTTTGCATGGGGCAGTGGTTGTGGCTGCAGAGGTGAGAATAAGCAGACTGGTTCGGAACAATCCCCTCCCCAGTTCCAGCCAGGCTTTCTAAGAGCTCATTCCTTCATCAGACTTTTCCAATAGAATCATCCAGGTAAGGATGGCCTGGGAGCAAAGCCTGGGTGTTTCTGTCTCAGTCTGTTTATTTTTTTCCCAGCCTGCTATTGAAATCTACAGCCTCCATGTGGACTGCAAGGTCACATCACGATTTGCTCACACTGTCATCACCAGCAGAATTATCAACCGAGCCAATGAGTCCCGAGAGGCCACCTTTGAAGTGGAGTTACCTAAGACAGCCTTCATCACCAACTTCTCCATGTATGACCAGTCCTTCCCTGAGGTGTCCAGGAGGCAGCTCTGGGGGGGTTCATCTTTCTGCTCAGGAGCCACTGGGCAAAGAACACAAAGAGGATACTCTACAAAAATGCTCTGTGGAGCTAAGTAGTAGGCAGCCAAATAGAAAAGAGGTGCCCAGGGCCAGACTGCCTGCTACACTGGGTGGGTGACAGACATGTGTGTGACAGACATCTTAAAGATCATTCTCCTGCTCTAGCATCCTCAAGACTCTGCAAATATAACGGTTGTGTTGTGGTGGTGGCTTCTGGCATCCTCCTGGGTGGGGAGGGATTTGGGAAGAAACAGTGTCCCTTGATCATGCCCAGAGAGCCCCAAAAATCTTCTGTTTAGTTCCTTTCCCCAGTGCATTCCTTCTAATACGAATTCATTCTTATGGAAACCAAACAGGTCCATGGATGGTGAAGTATACCCAGGAATAATAAAGGAGAAAGCTGCTGCTCAGAACGAGTATGACACAGCAGTCTCACAAGGACAGAGCGCTGGCCTCGTCAGGTATGTTGCTGTTTTGAGTAAGGCTGCTCCAACACCCCTCCTTGGCTTCCTGTCTGGCTGGGAGCAGATGGAAACCCTGGACACAGCCACAGCTCAGTGGGGACAAGTGTTAAAATCAGTCTTGGTGGGAGGGATAATGTGCCTTTGTGTGTATATATACATGTTGGTGTTTTTTTTGACATATATATAAATTCACATATATTTGTGATTTATAGGTGGTCCTGCAATGAGCTCCAGTAGGAAGCATCCCTATTTAGCAGTGCCTTGGGACTTGCTGTCATAGAATCACTCAATCAGAGATCATGGAATGTACTTGAAAGGGATCTACAAGTCCAACTCTTAAGTTAAGAATGGTCTCTAGAGGGATTGAACTGACAACCATGGTGTTACTAGCACCATGCTCTGACCAGTCAAGCTAATCTCAGGGTCAAGGGTCCTTAAAGATCATCTAGTTCCAAGCCCCCTGCCATGGGCAGAGGCACCTTTCAGGTTACTCAGATCTCCATCCAGCCTGGCTCCCCATCATTCAAGAGCACCTTGCCACACTGGGATGATGCTCAGTGCTTTGTCTGCTTCCTTGCAAGCACAGAGGACCAAGGCACTTGAACAGATATCACAGTTTCAGGATGTATTTAATCTGTGCTTCACAGGTCTTCAGTCTGAGGCATGTAGGGGTTTCTGCTCCATTTCTCAGCTTGCACCCATGACACATTCATATAATGTATGTGGTGTACATAACAGCACCTGCAATGTAAAAAATCCTCTCGATGATGATCAATATTTACTGCTACTCTTTTTTTTTTTTTTATCCTATGTGGCCCCTTGGCCTTTATTTTGCACACTTCACAAACTCTTGGCCACCACAAGAGTCTCCTCCTTCCCTGCAGGAGATAAATCCCTGTTTCTCCCCCCCAGAATTACAGACAGAAAGCTGGAGCAGTTCCACGTGTCCGTCAGCATCGCGGCCGCCAGCAAAGTCACTTTTGAGCTGACCTACGAGGAGCTGCTGAAGCGGCAGCTGGGGAAGTACGAGCTGCTCATCAAGGTCCAGCCCAAGCAGCTCGTTAAACACTTCCAGGTGAGCTGGGCAGGGAGCAGTGCCGTGGGTTTTGACACAGCCATGTTCCCTCTGAGAAGCTGATGCTGATTTCTTCTCCGCTGCCAGATCGATGTGCACATCTTCGAGCCCCAGGGCATTCGCTTCTTGGAGACAGACAGCACATTCATGACAAATGACTTAACTGAGGCACTCACCAAAGTGCAGAACGAAACCAAGGTAAAGCAGCAGCTGCCAGAGGTTACTGCCAGTGGGAGCTCTAAGTTATATTGCTTTAAATATTTCCTTCTGATTGCTTTGCAGGCTCATATTTTATTTAAGCCAACTCTAGATCAACAGAAGAAAAATTCTGAACTTGATGAAACGCTCCTCAATGGTGATTTTGTTGTGCGTTATGATGTTAAGAGAGAAGCCACTGCAGGTGATATACAGGTAAAAAAAAATAGAAATGAAAATGCTTTCAGACCACAGATAAGTCCGAATGTGAAGTGCAATCAGCAAAACAGCAACACTTGCTTTGAAACACTGAGAATGACAGGAAAAGCTCTTCCCATTAATCCAGAGTCAGCAGGAGCTGAGGGTGATACTCTGTAAATCCCTAGAGACACCTACGTATATTGCAAAAACAGATCACTCAGGAAAAAAAAGATCAATCTTTCAAATTTTATTCAAACACCAAATCAATATTGGTATTTAATAGATGTCTCTTTACACTCTTTTTTTATAATTATTTTGGCTCCTCTAAAGTGTATTTGTGGGTTCTTGTAAATGAAGTTTAGAGGAATGTGATTTATATAACTTAAAATGATGCTTGGTCTCTGTGTGTTTTGTGATAACTGAGGCATAACTAAATACAGCAGGAACTTAACAAATATTTATGGACCAATGCATATTCTAGGGAATAAAATAGAGTATTTTCCATATCGTTTCACTAATGAAGTATACATGGGTGTGCTAAGAGGTGGCAGCCACAGGAATTCAGCAGAGATATACTCATAGGTAATGATAAAGAGGTAATGTGATAGACAGTGATAATATGCATATATCATACATATGGCACTGAGGTGTCTAATATATATGTATGTATGCATGAGCTCTGTGGTAATTTTCTCTCTACAGACACTCTTGCTTCCAGCTAGGAAATACATTTTACTTTCTTTAATTTAAGGTCTTTGATTTGGGCTTATTGAGAGGAGCAGAATGCTGAGCATGCTCCGCACTTTTTGCTATGCCAGAATGTTAAGATTTATTCTTTATTTCTTTAGATGTACTTTTATAGGTGATTTCACATTCTGCATTTCAGATTGTCAATGGGTATTTTGTCCATTACTTTGCACCCCAAGAGATTCCAGTGTTTCCCAAAAACGTTGTCTTTGTTATAGACCGAAGTGGCTCCATGACAGGCAGAAAAATTGAACAGGTAACTTCTCTCCAAGCATGACCTCTGTTAGCAGCAGGCACACACCCCCCAGACTTCTGAGGAAGCAAACGGGAATTTCTCATTGGAAACACACACTGATTTTGTACACAGCAAAAGGTTCAGACGTATAGAAATGCTTGAAAACACATATGCACAGATTGAAGTTATTAAAGAGTAACTCTTATCTGATACAACTATTTTCATGGGTACTAAACATTGAGGCTGAGAGAGCTTTCTGTATCTTTGCAGAACTTCTTGTGTTTATGTTTTTCTTTAATGAAGCTTAGAGAGTTATCTGTTATCTATTTCATATTTATTGATGACTGTGTATGTAGCTGTTTGAGAGCAGACAAGCCCCCTACAGCCCTCAGAGGTTGGATTTTGTGTCTGTAAGTTAAGTGAATTGTCTATTCCTGATTGTCTCAACCTAAAAAGGACCACTAGGGTTTAATAAAGGCATTGGGCTGCATCTGGAACAGAACTGTACAGAGCCCCCTTATTACACTGCAATTTCAATCCCAGATCTGGCAAAGGATTGGAAATAATCAAAATGATTGAAATCAAAATGATTTCTCCTTGGAACAGACAAGGGATGCCCTGCTGAAGATTTTGCAGGACCTCCGCCCAGAAGACCATTTCAGCTTTATCACCTTCAACAACAAAGTGGTGGAGTGGAAGAGCTCCTTGCTGCCAGCCACCAAGGAGAATGTGGCCAGTGCTGCAGCCTTGGTGCAGACTCTCACTGCCAGGGGAGGTACCCGTGCTCGTAGCCACAAATATGCACCCAGTGGAAAAAATTGCTTAGAAAAGAATTATTTTTATTATTATTTAATAATAAACGCCCCAGAGGTACCACCAGTTATTGCAAAGCAAATCAGTTTTTAAGACTTAGGAGTGATGAGTGGGAAAGAAAGCCTGTGAGTGGACAGACTGGTGACTACATTATGAGATAAATCTAGTTATATAATATATATGAGATGCTTATAGCACATCTGTGAACCATACAAGCCACTGAGTCTGTTTCCAATTTTTATCATAGAGATAACTGGAAGATTCCTTGATAGCACATTTTTTTTCTACAGAAAGATGGCAGTCCACTCAACATTTGACAGCAATTTGCTGATTTGTGTTCTTTTTATATCAAGTGTCCCCTTGTAAAAAAAAAAAAACAAAACCACAAACAAAAACCAAAACAAACAAATCCTCCCCCCCCATATCCAAAGTTATACACCCTTGTAAGCCATGCCACAGAAATACAACAGGCAAAACAGACAGGTGGCATGTCAGTTGCTGAAGCAGTCAGTGTGCTTGGTTATTTAGCTTTAAGCACATCTCAAGGGCTCCGTCTCCCTTTAATGTTACATTGTCGGTGTTAACTAAGTGTCCTTACCCCAGGCACTAACACCATGCTCAGCTCTTTTCTCTGACTTCTTATATAAGGCAGAGAAACTTTTCTTAAATATAGGTTAACAGATGACAGTGTGTTTACTTAAGCACTTTTTAATGGCTCTAGACATGTTTGTATTTCCCATGACATATGTGTGGAAAATGCTCCCAAAGGAATACTCCGGCACTGCCATTGCAATATAACACCCGGTAATTAAGTCCAGTAGGCTAAGTCCCTAAATCCTCCTCTCTCGGAAGGATTACTTCCTGCAGAAAACTTTAAACAAGCCAGCAGGGCCTCTGCAGATGCAGGGCAACAATCTCCTGTTTGGGTTGAGCGGTGCCTGCTCTCTCATTGCAGGCACAGACATCCTCGGTGCCCTGCTGGCTGCCGTGGGCGTGCTGGAGAAAGCCGAGCAGCTGCCGGAGCGCAGCGTCTCCATGATCATTTTGCTGACAGATGGCCAGCCCACTTCTGGTGAGTGAATGCTACGCTCAGTCCTCCCTGCCCTGGCTTGTTTTTTTTTTTTTTTATCTTTTACACGTGCATCCCAATATTTTAGACCTAGCCTGTGTTTTAGAAGAGCTTTGGAATACGCAGGCTGAGCTACTGCTGGATCTGGAGAGGGGGATTATGAGAGGGCTCTGCTGAGAGAGTGATGGCAGAGCCTGCCTGCCTGTGACTGCACATCCTTTAGCTGGGAATTATTTTGCTGCATACCATTGGCTTCCCAGTTTATCAGCTCAAGGGAATTGGAGATACTCCAGGCACAGCTGAAACAGAAAAGTAAAACAGACAAAATATGGGCATTTTGCAGATACTGCGTACAGTCCTATTTGAGAGATATTGTTTGTGCTTCTTCACCCTCTGTGCCTCAAACTTGAGATATTTTCAAGGTGCTTCTTGTTCTTTATTCTTTGCCATGTCTTAATTAGTGATCAGCTGTGACAGCACAAACCAAAGGATTGAGATTGAAATATCAGGTGAAATAAGCAACAGCTCCCAGTGCAATGGCACAAACTCTTGAACAGAGGTTTGTCTTAGTTTTGTGTGGCATCAGCATCACTACAAGGCCAGCAATATTAATTCATCTGTAAATCCTTAATAAGATCAGTCTGCCTTTTAGATTGTGTGAGCCATCACAGCTACAGTGAGTCTCCAGTGCTCCCCACATCCAGCAGTTAGAAATCAGGCCAGACTGGAGTGTCAGGCATTACTGCACACACTGCCTTCCTTAGCAAAGCAGCTGGAAGGGAAAAATCTGAGCTGCTCCCATGATATTGCACATTCAGACAAACTGGGAAACTCACAGTTTCTGCCTGGAAATGCTGATGGAGAAGCTCTCCATATATGGCCATCAGCAGCTCCTCAAATGGGGTAAGATGATGGTGTGAAAAATCTTTTCCCTCTGTCACACAAAGGAGCTGGGAGAGAAGCGTGGCTGAGTTCATTGGCAGTTTGTTGGAATTGCACCATTAACCAATCCATTCTTCTCTGAATTGACACACATAATTTTTATGGATGGTACTTGTCTTTTGAATGCTTGATGAAGTGTGTCCATCCCTCGTGTTGTTAACTTGTAGTGTGTGTCCCTTCTGTACTAAAAGCCTCCTCTGGCCCTGTAATCCTATAAAATATTTTGCACTTAGCCATGACAACATCAGCAGAACACAGTAAAAGTCATTCAGGGGGAGAATCATGTTCTGGCACTCCATATGCAGAGTTGTGCTTTCATTTCCAATTGAATTACCAACGTTCTATCCCCTATCTATTTAGTATTTTATTCTGAATTATTTTAAAAAACTCCAGGCAGAATTTTCCATTAACCTGCTGCAGTCTTTTTTCCACTTGATAAGACCCAAACCCACAACAATGTTTTTGTTTCATTTACAGGTGAGAGAAGTGTGGAAGTAATTCAAGAAAAGGTTCAGAAAGCAATCAATGGGAAATATGCTCTCTTTTGCCTTGGCTTCGGGTTTGATGTCAGTTATAAATTCCTGGAGAAAATGGCCCTGAGCAATGGGGGACTAGCACGGCGTATCTATGAGAATGCTGATGCAGCCCTGCAGCTGCAGGTCAGGAGTAAGGAATGTGCCAGGAAAACCATCTATCAGCCACAGCTTGTGTCTAGTCCTAGCAGCAAAATCACAGATTTTCCGAGATGAAATGTTGGGACTGAGTTCACCTGTCACTTTAGTGGAGGAAGGAAGGCAATTTTTGGGGTATCTGAGGGTTTGTACCCTCCACGCATCCATGACTCAAAGTCCTCAAATCAGCCACATTCAGACAAACTGGGAAACTTACCTATTTCTGTACTGTAAAAGGAGAACTTGTCCAGGGGAAGTGGACAATTTCTGAGTTTGCAGTAGTCTTGCACTACTAAAGAAAAAGATTTTTAAGGGAGCTTTAGACATTCAACATATTGCTTTGCACAATTTTGCTGTCATTTGTGTTCTTGTCTCACTGCTTTTCTTTAGGGCTTTTATCAAGAAGTGGCTACCCCAATATTAATGCAAATTGAAATGCAGTATCCAGAAAATTCCATTGAAGGATTAACCAAGAACAATTTCAAGCTGTTTTTTGAAGGATCTGAAATTACAGTGTCTGGAAAAATTAGCAATGAGCTGGATCTTTTGCCAGTGGAAATTAAAGCTCAGTCAGTAAGTGTTTAGTTCACTAATTGTGAAAAACATCTCTCCCTTCTGTCTTTCGTGGCACAATAGGAGGCTTCAAGAAGTGTTTTTTGTTTAGGATATGTTCTTTATATTTGGGCATTCAGTTCTTTTCCCATTGTTTGAACTCTCAGATAATTTGCTAAAATTACCCTCTCTTGAATTTGCTACAAAAGAAAAACCTTGAAGAACATCCACAGATAAACAAACACCAATTTTAATTCAATTTTGTTGATTCTTTAATGAAATTGTAATGTTTTTGCCTTTTAAGCACTTCTAGGTTTCTATTGTTACCCTGAAGTAGGGAATCTCAATTATTGATCTCAAAAATGGTGAAATAGACTTTAATTATCTTGTTTTTTCATCTTTTTTCAAGTCCAGAAATACATATCTAAAACACGTGCTTTTTTGGTACTTTGCTTATCTAAAATACATGCTCCAGATACTTTGGAGTTCCATTTTCCAATGGGAAAGAACAAAATTGAAGGACAACTGGTACTGAAAGATATTCTTTAATAATGTGACTATAAATGAAGTTTGGAGCTGCTCTTTTGATGGTCAGTTTTCTCCCACTTCAGCACACGAGTAACTTGACTCTTAAGGAAGAAGCAAATGTCAAAGAGAAGGAGCAAGTGTTCCAAAATCAAAGATACATCTTTGGGAATTTCATAGAGAGACTGTGGGCTTACTTGAACATTCAGCAGCTTCTGGAAGAGGCGTAAGTGATTTTAATGCTTCACATAACAAACTTCTAACTTCTCAAAACTCAAATTCCTTATTCACAAATTATATGATTGGAAAATATAAAGAAACAGAAATATTTCACCAGACAGTATCAAAACCATAAGATACTGGGAGAATATTACATTACTGTATGATGAACATGAAGTGCCTTTCAGTTTATGGTAACACTACAACATCCAATTTCATGTATAGGAACATGTAATGTAACACATTCTTCATGAAATTACTATGAAATAGATTTCAGTTTTGTGTATTGTGTTGAGTTCTTGCATAACCATAAATATTGTCTGTAGATAAGGAAATGGCAATAGCTAGGGAATAGAACAATATGGATGTCCATAAGCTACTTCATATATCATGTATCTGTTGCTTCTGTGTATTTAAACCAAACACAGGCTCCAGTGTTGCAAAGAATTAAGCATTTCCATCATTTCAGGCACATGAACAGCTGAGTTATCACCATAAGACTGCTGACCCTTCAATAATAAATATCCGTGG
This sequence comes from Rhadina sibilatrix, assembly GCA_013400275.1. NCBI lineage: Eukaryota > Metazoa > Chordata > Aves > Passeriformes > Phylloscopidae > Rhadina > Rhadina sibilatrix. Next base: position 131,500 of record VWYO01012901.1, read on the forward strand.
AGGCACAGCTAATATGTAAAGGAATCTGAAGATGATTTGTTCAGAGTCTCTACACATTTTTGCTTCATCATTAACACAGACTTTAGTATTTCAGCCCAAGAAGAGGACCAGAAGGCCCTGGAGGCCCAAGCCTTGGATCTGTCCCTGCGGTACAGCTTTGTCACACCCCTCACTTCCATGGTGGTCACCAAACCCCAGCAGCAGGAGGAGCTGGCAAACAAACCCACTGAGGCTGGTAAAAACAGCCCCCCTGAAACATTCTGCTCTTCTTGATTCATTGTTGTTGACTTCCCCTCAGGTTCATTTGATAGTGATATAACGAGGCAAATTGGAGGCAGGCAAGAGTTCAGGGATTGACTTCCTTTCAAAATAAAACATGCAGGGTTTTTTTTGAAAGGTGAAGTGATGAAACAGGCACTACAATTGAAATGGAAAATAGTTTGTTTAAATATTAACCAAAGGTAGTCTCATAGCTGTTACTGTTATATTCCTGACAATGCAAAAGGGTTCCACATTTTTCTCTTTAGCATTTAAGTGGAAAAATGAATGCAGGGGGGAAAGCATGGCCTCAGTCAGAGTTTTTTAAGTGCTCTATATACCCATCCTTTAACACAAAAAACCTCATCACCTGAAGGTCTTGTCCCAGTTTGCTGGTACACATGGGTAAAGTAATTCAGTGTTGACTGTAAGACATTCATCTGCCCCTCTTCCTCTTGACAGATAATGAGAAGCCCAGCAGTCTTCCAGCAGGAGGTAAATGTTTTCTTCTTTTCCAGTAGCATATTTTCATAGTCTCTAATAAAAAACCAAACCAAACCAAACAGTTCCCGGTGGTTGTTCTATAGAGGGAAGTATCTGAGATTTGAAAAAATGCATGAAGTAAATTGTAAGCAATGCCTGCCACAGTCTGCGCAGGTTTTTGTAGATAACAGGGTCAAAGGGAGAAAATCTTCCTTTCAGAAAGTCTCAAAGGTCAAAATTATCTATGCTCTTGAGGAAAAATAGTTCTTCAAGTCAATGGTGTTAATGATGCTTTCTGGTTCTTCCTACCACATGTGAAGCATCTTTCAGAAGATCCCACTCAAAAATGCCTTCTGAGGATGATTCAGGTATTTTTTTCCTCTCTGGAAACTGTATTTATTTGAATAATAATTTTATAGGTGAAGAATCTTGGCTTTGCTCTAGTTCTTTCACAGAAATGTGTTGAGGGGATCACAATGCTGCCCTGTCTTTGGAGGTTGCCTCTTTCAAAGTGGTGCTGGGGAGTTCAACAGCAGAACCACTCCTGAAAGGTATGTGATGCAATCATCAGTAAAACACAGATACTCTCTGTTCTTTCTCCAGGTTCTCGTAGAGTGAAGGGTGGGTCACTTGCTGGTAAGTACTTCTCCTCTGTTTCTCTTCAGAATAATTCTGTGAAGTTCATCTCATATGTAGGGTCATATCAGCCTTATTCTAATAAAAGCATTTGGATTGGAGATGCTCACTTGATATACAATTTAGTTTTTATTATATGTATTTCAGTCCACAGATATTTTATAATGAACTATAAGCTTTTGAAAACAACTTTGGTCCCTTTCCAGAAATAAAAAAAAAAATATACCTCCTGAAAAGAAATGTGAAAGATCTGGAAAAGTATATATTAGTAAGCTGAAAGAAATGAATGTAAAAACAAAATAATTCACCTGTCCAGGGGTATCCAGAAAATGCAGTGGGCAACAAGCAGGACAGATTCCCTGTTTCAAAGGGTGGGGAGGGAGGTGCAAAGCATAAACCCAAAGCAACAAAACATTGGGAAAACCCTTTTCTTTCAGCTCGAAGGCGCTCTGGCAGCAACAGGAAGATGTTTTCAACAGGTAACTGCTCACAGTGGGGTCAGAGGGGCTGGGCTGGGTGTGCTGCCTTCAGCACTGCCCAGTGACCCTTTAAAAGGCAGCTCTAAACCCTCCCACAGCTCCAGCTGAGCAGAGGCCCATGGCATGGTCCATCCTAAGAGAAATAGGCACTGGATATTGTGCTTTTTTCCCCCATTGGGACATCTTATCTTAGGCAAAGCTCTCTGCATCTGTCAGTGAAGAGCTCTGCTAAAAAGTTTCTGTCCAGCAGTTGACTTGGTTCATCAGCTGACTTAGAGAAAAATGTTTCATTCAAGTCTTTTTACTAATTTTAACTATTTCAGTTTCTAGGTTCAGAGACGCCGTAAGAGCACAACCTATTGGTTAGTGATACACATCCAAGTCTCATTTCAATTATTAATGTAACTGCAATGTACACTTCTTCATGCAACAATGCTTTTTCTGACTGCACCAACTCTGTGAAAATCTTTTACTTCTTCTTGCAAACCTTTTCTAGTTCTTTACATTTAAGTAGAAAATATTCCTGTGTTCCAGGAGAAGACCTCTCTGCCTTGAGGATATAAGAAATGCAGAATAACAAATCTTCAGCCTAAGCCTTTTTAAGGGCTCATTGTCCTTAGTAAACTCTATACTTGAAATCTATTGGTTTCATTCATATCAAAGTGCTGTGTCTGGGTGTGCTTTTCAACAATTATTACTTTGTTCTTAATCATTCTATCCTATAAAAGCTGTAACTGCTGTTTTAGGTATAAATCTGTAAATTATTTTTGCTGTGCCCATCCAGGGCACAAGCTAGATATTTTTTGTTGCTGATATTTTTCTTCTGTCTTTTCAGCCAATGAACATCCACAGCTTCTCTTGCAATTACCCAGACAAAATGAAAGAATCTGTTTAAATATTCATGAAAGAGCACAAACCTCTGTCCACCTGCTGTCAGATCCAGAGCAAGGTGAGTGAGCCACGTTACCCTAATACCAAAACAAGGAGAGTCACTGGGTCTGTGAGTGCAGTTGGTGTTTTTGGGAATAACCCCCTCTCATGAGGAGCCATCTCACACCTGCTGCCTTGCACTGTCCAGAGAGGCTGTGGTAAATCCTGCCTTTCTGTCAGGCAACATTAATGGTGCAACAGCTGGGGGCACTTCTCACAGGTCTGGCTGAGGGTCATCATCTCCTCCTGGTGTCACATCCTCCTCAGTCCTTAGGGTTTTCTCCTACCCAGCCCTTGGGGCTTTGGAGGGTGCAGAGACCTTAAACCTCTTGGTCCCTGTGTGCCAACAGAAAGGCACATGCTCTGGGTGCACAGCAGATTTTCCATGGCCCTGTCCTTGAGGAGCCATGGCCCAGGCACCAGGCCCCTGCTCTGATTATGGAACAGAGACACCTCTGTGCAGGAGGTGGCAGCATGGGGTTAAACAAGCTCTAGTGACCCCACCACAGTCTTGGGTCACGTGGAGCTGAAATCCAGAAATGCCCCACAAAACCAGATTTGAGACCCTGGAGTCATTTCAGTAACAAAACTGGAGCAGGTTTATTAAGATCACTTGTACCCTAAGAGAAGAATCACCTGACAAATTTGTATTCAAGGACTCACAGTGACAGGGAAGCTTGGAGATGGAATAGATCACTTTGTGCAGTTTGATGTTAACTACGTGAATCCCCCTGTGCAAATCCATGTCTACACTCATGCAATCCTTCTAAGCTACAATAACAAGAACAGTTGGCTGTCATGGATGAAGTCAGCCTCCTCCACCATCCAGGGGTAAGAAACATTCCCTGTCCTTTCCTAAACTTGAAAATGTGTCAGCTCTTCATTCATTCAGGCATCCCATTTACTTGAAATAGGTGCTTCCAAATGTCCTTCTCCAGCAAGTATATCAGCAGGGCATCTTCATAATCCTACATTTCAAATTTGGAGAAGAAAATAAGTTCAATTTTAATTCTCCATGTCTGTGTAAAGAGAACCAGAACAACTGCCCCATCAGCTTGCTGTTCATGTATTTATGTTCCAAAGGAAAGGAGCCATGCAGAGTAGCCTGGTGCCACCAGCAGCCACTTTGTGTTCCTCCAGGGCAGAGCAAGCACTGCCAAGTGATGGCTTTGACATTTACTGTCCCTTTTATACAGCACTTGGCTCCCCACAGGCTGGGGTTTTCTTTCTCCTCAGTTTCAGCAATAACTCCCATCTGGGAAGCTGACATTTTTTTATGGGCAGGCATAAAGTGTTGGAATTGCTGTCTGTAAGTAAATGCCCACTGTAGGAGAAGGGATACTTTAAAAGCAGACTTTATTTGTTAGAGTAATTAGAGCAGGATCCTTCAGTACCACAAGGAAGAGCTGAGTGTAGCTGGTTCCCCCAGCCTTTTTATATTGCTGGAATAAGTCTCCACAAGGATCCCTTGCTGGCCTGGGCCAGAGAGGACACTCATTGCTGCTCTCCCACACAGCTCTAGACAATAACAAGTCCTACAACAACTGCTTTCAATTATTCTTGCAATCCAAACAGAGCCAAGAACTTGCTGGATTTATGTCTCAGTATAATTTGCCAAGGAGAATGATCCTCCTGCTTCAATCCAGCACCCAAGCCCCTGCAGCAGCACTTTGGGGGTGGCTTTGCTAATCCTCTCTGCAGGGAGCAAAATGACAGTGACATTTGTGTCCTGCAAGCCCATCTGGGATCACAGTAACATTAATGGGTCAGAAGAAAAGCAAGGTCTGGAAAACTTATGAGATATCCAAGAAAAAATACTTGACTTGCTCATTAAAAAGATTGAATTGTTTTATTAGTCTACTTTTTTTTCTCATTAAAATGGTGAGGTTTTTTTTCCCATCCAAGCAGTTCTTGTCATTATGGATAATAAGATGTATTCATCAGAAAAAAATTGTCCCCTGGTATATTTGCAAGACCTGTTGTGCAGCACAGAGAGAAAAGATATTCTAGTCAGTATTTTCTAGCTTAAATGTAACTAAAACAGATGAGGAAAAATGCAATTGCAAAGAGATAAAAGGCAAACATGAAATTATTTTGAATAATTAATGTCAGTTTGTTAAATACATATTCTTTCTTCACATTCTTGGAAATAATTTCATAATTTACTTCCTAGGCTGAGAGTGTCAGTTGAAAAGGAAAAGAGCATGACAGCATCACTTCCTGATATGGTCACAGTGAAAATCTCCTTGGTCAGGTTTCCAGATGAGTTCCTTGGGCTCTATTTCTTGAACACCGACCGTTTCTCAGACAAAGTCACTGGAGTTCTGGGTGTGTATCAGTATGGATGTGTGCAGCCAAGAGAAACTTTGCACTTCATTTATTCTTTTTGGGACATTTAACTTTTACTGCCCAGCAATCCCAAAGAGGGGAGGTCTCACCCTGGAAACACAGCACACATAACATGATGCTTTTGCAAGCACCAGTGGCACAACCCTAAGCAGCCCATTATGGGGTTAGAAGATGTTAAAGTAAGACAGAAATAAGAGTTGAGCTTAGCCTCAACAGTGCTGTGGAATGACATGATGGATGCAGAAAATTCATTTGATGTCAAATAACAGACTATAAATAATGGACATAAAATTGTAAACAATCGTGGTTAGGAAATGAAAGCCAGCTGCTCCTGAACGTCTTGGCTCCAAAAATCCTGGTGGGACCTAAGTTGAAGTTGTTTTGGAAATTTTGCAAATGGAGAGGCTCCATATTCCAAAAACCACAAGGAAGAAATAATTGTGAAAAACCATCAGAACCTTCCTGTGGAGAGTGTCAGGGACAACAGGGGCTGAAACAGAGGAATTTTCCAAACTCACTAACAGAGCATCCAAATATGGTCTTCAGTTTGTTTTCTGAGCTGCTCACCTGGTGATTGAGCTGCTGTTTGGCTTAAACAAACAGTAACACTCAGCTGGTTTGTATTTTTAAATAATTTCTGTGTCTGTTGCTTAGGTCAATTTTATTCAAAAGCACAATTTGGGAGTAACTCCAACAATGATCAGAGAGCTGTGGAAAGACTCCTGAGAGTGTCTGGATCTGAGCACAAAGTTTCCAGGTACCAGATATGGGGGGAGGAGGGGGGGCTGTTTGTGCTTTGAGATGTATTTTATCAGCAAATACCAGGGAATCAAAAGAAATGAAACTGAGGGAGTGTTTGTAAGAACACACCTCTTTGGTGTAAATAACTTGCATTTTAATTTTTCCCCAACAGCCTGCATCTGTTGTTTAAGTGATGCTACAGGGCTCAAGGCTCCTATTTTGTTGGAGGAAATAATTACACCCTGGGAGTACAGCTTGCATGGTTTCCCTGGACAGGGAGGGTGTTTCCTCAGTTGGATTTACCATGAGAAAAATTTTCTCTCCTTCAACTGCTTTTAGCACACATCTGGGGAAGAAATGCTGTGAAGTGTGCAGATCCTGGGAGTGCTGAGGTGCAGCTCTGCCCACACAGGCCTCTGACTCCTGGTGCCATCTGCACATCAGGGCAATTCTGGCCCTGCCCTTTGATTGTGTTATCACCATTTCTCTTGTTTTGATTTCATTTCAGGTTGTACAAGAAAGATTACAGGCTCGAGTCAGACAGTGAACCTGTTTCCTGCTGGTCAATAGATCTAACTCCCTAGGGAAAAAAAAAAAAACCAAACTGTGAAGAAAATTATGCAAATGAAGCTCTTGCAAGTATTTTTGATACTTTCACCAAGATAACCACACAGTTAAAGCCTTGCTGTTGCTTTATATGTGTCACAAATATTTTACCTTGAAATAATTATACTTTCAAGATGATGGTGCTTGTCTGTTTGCTATTTGAAAATGGTTTCTAATTTGCAATGTGGTTTTGTTGTTGAAGATTTATGTGAATGAACTAAATAAAATGGACACTATCAGCTACCAGTTTGATATAGACACACAGACTTAGGTTTCCAAATAAAAATCAGTAGTGGCATCATCCAATCCAAGAAATGTGTCGTGAAAACAGTAATGGATTTCTAAAACTTCATCCCATGATGATGGTGGCATTCTTGTGCCACACATTTTGTGAAAACACCATGAAGTTTGAGGCAGTATTAGTTTACCATGCCCCTCATTTTCTATTTTATTGCTGTATTAGGGTTCTCTTGGAGGTTGTTCTGTCAGACCATTCAAAGCTCATGGAATCTGCAGTGAATGGGGCTGTGAGTGGGATGCAAACACACCAGCTCTGGTCCAGCTCCTTTTGCAAAAGTCTCTGAGGCTCCCTTTGGAAAACATCTGCAGAACAGCCATGGGCTGGTTGCAAAACACAGCATTTCAACCCCAGAAGTTAGCAGCTTTTTTTGGCACTGTTTCATACATTTTGCAAACATTGGAAGATGTTTTACAAATAATGAATATCTCAAACCCAACCTGCTGTGCATGGAGGTAACACTGCAGAGTAAACACACACACACAGAAGCTTCTGCCCATGAAATCCAAGCTGTAGTTTCAATCTTCTACTTTTTGTAAGTTTTATTCCAAAATGATTTTGGTTTAGAATTTCAGTTCCTTTGTATCTTTGAACCCATAAATATGCCAGCATTGTAGGCAGTTTAACAGAAGTTGCTTTTTATCCTGCCAATAATATATAACTGGAAAAACCTTTTTATTTTAAAGCAATGTACTAAAAGAGAAACAATTTCTTGCCAAAGTCAATAAGCTAAAACAAACTGTGTAATTAGAAGCCTGTTTTTTAAAAGAAATGAGCAGACACGATGCCAAGACATGTTTGTGTGAATTGCTTGTACTTTCAAGGTGCTGATTTTGCTGCACAAATTACATGACAAACAATGTGGAATTTGGAAACTGGAAGCACCAGATTGCTCACTTCACTGCATCAAAAACAGGCTTCCCAGTCTGATTGTTTCCATTATAGATGAATTTGGGATTTGAATCACAAGCTGTTGATCCAGCAGGCTTGCTACAAGTTAAATATTCCCTGCTTTCAGTTGTGGGGTGTGTGTGTCACCTCCTGCCCTGCTGCCAGCAGCAGGGATAGAAACAGCACTGAGCAGGGAGCAGTGGCTCATGGCTGGGGCAGCTTTCACCTGGCACCCTCTGCTTTAAGTGAGGCTGAAGCAGGTGCTTGAGAGCTGCACTCAAACTGCAGTGCCTGAGCTTTCCCAGGCAGCTGCTGCCCTGCTAATGCAGTTCTCCCTTGCTGCAAAGCAGCTCTGGGCTAGGGAAATTATTAAGGTAAGATAGAAACTCCTCATATTGCTCAAAGATTTTGTCTGACTTTGAATAGACAAGTTGTGCTGACAGAGGTTTCTGTGCTTTCTGCAGCAGCCTGAAGTCGCTGGTGTGCCTGGCTGCTGCAGCTCCCAAATCCCCCCTGCACGTGGGCTCTCCATTCTGTAAGTAGGTGCCATTCCACTCTTCACTTGAATAAATATGTCTTAATTTGTTGTTTAGTCACTCTTCTCCTGTGCTTTCCAAGCCCCTAAGTGAGTTCTGGTGGGTTTCTGATTTCCTGTGTTCCCTTCCCTTGCTCAGAAGCTGAAGGCAGATGCAGTAATGAATATTCAGCATTTTGTAATTTCTAATTCCAGTAGGGGATAGTGTCAGTGTATATGTAACAGATCTATACATATCTCACAGGATATGGCCCCACACTTCTCTTTTTCTCTTTTAACCAGCCATCAGAAGAAGTAAATGTTTTATCTAACTGCGGGCACCTGTCTGCTGCTTCTCTCTGCCCTCTGTTACCTTTAGCTACACTTGCTGTTACCTCCTGCCTTGAGTGCTGATTGAACAGCAGCCATGCAAAAGCAGACCAGAGCCCCTGAGAGCAACTCGTGGCTCCCAATTCAGTCACAGACAAAACTCCTGACACCTCCAGAGATTTGCCTCATCCCCATAAATCAAACAGGAAAGTTCTGGCTGGCCCAGGAGCCTTGTGCCCAGACTCTGCCAGCCAGGTAGGTCAAGGTCTGCTGTCCACTGCTCTGCTTTATTGTGTTAATGGAGCGAGTGAGGGCGGGACCAGCCCCCAGGGGCAGTGCCACAGCTCCTGTCTCAGGATCCAAAATGGATCATTGCTTTATTCCATTCTACTCCATCTAATTGATTCTCTTACAATAAAAATTTAGAACCATGTAAACTTAAGCTTACCAGTTTGTTCTGGTCTTCTCTCACTCCTTTCTGTTGCTCTTCCTGCTTTCCTCGTTTTTCAGTCACTTTTTTCCTTCTGTAGAAATTCATGTTTTCTTTCACCATTTCTGTCTGGATTTAGCAGGCACTCTGACACCTTCTCCCCTCACCTATTTTTTTTCTTCTACAAAACTGCTGCTTTCAGTAAAGGATTCTGCTCCTCAAAAAGGTCTGCATCTCCCATAAATTTAACACTAAGTATATCTTTCCTCAATTTTTTTTCCTCTTTCATTTTTTCTGTTTCATTTTTGTTCACCTCTACACTTGTTCTTTCAATTTAAGTTATCACATCTTCTATCATCTGTTTCTCCCACTACACTCCTCTTTTCTCTGTGTTCTGCATTTTAGTTTTCCACACAATGACTTTTTTTGTCCTATTACTCTTGCGGAATTTTCTGCTTTGCCATGTAAGACCACAACTGCCATTTTGTGGCTGATTTGATTAAAAGAAATCTTGAAGCAAATAAGAAATATGGGGGGAGAGAACATGTTTTTGGTTGGTTAGGGTTTTTTGCTTTAGAAGTAAAAGCTTGCAATTTCTTGTAGTAAAAAATGAATCTATAAATAAATGGGGCACTTGCCCTGAATGTGTTCATAAATTCTTTTATGAGAACAGAAGGAAGGGTCTTCTTCCAGAAAAATACAGTCCCAAAGAGCTATCCTTACTCAAATGTGATTGCTGCTTGCAACCCTGGTGCTTCATTAATTTATAAAGATTCAGATATTCAAAAGTTAGGTTCAAATTAAAATGCTAAAATACAGAAGTCCTGGATGCCAAGAGTCACCTCCTGTGCTGGCAGCAGCACTCAGCACTGCACAGTCAAGAGGTCAGGTGGTTCCAAGTACCACGGGATTATCCCAAAATCTGGCCTGGGCTGTCACATGTCCTCTTGTGCTCAGTTTCAAAATGCATCTGGCACCCTGGGCTTTGTGAAACTGGCATGAGAGCATTGAGCTGTCAGAATAACAAAACCAGGCACTGAGTACTGATACTTCAATTTAATCACGCCTGACACTCAATTATTGACTAAAAATTGGTTGGGTTTCTGTTATGTTTTACAAAGTAACATTTTAAGTCAGAAATTTAAACCTAATAAGGAAGACACTTTGGAGGATGAGGGATCTTGCTCTTCAGATTGGATCAAATGCACAGTAAAACCCTGTATAAGAACCATCATGCCTTGTCCCAGCTAAACATGGTATGCTTATATGCTTTGGGTAGTTCTTATTTGTTGAAAATACTGTTCTTTCAGGCAAATATTATCTGCCTGTGCATTTGGAGGAAGCTGTAGTTGCTTAAAAGAGACTGGGAACAATATAATCTGTGTGAACACCATCTATCAGCCCAGCTCCATTGTCATGGACAAACCAGCAAGGAACATCAACGCCGTGTTGAGGATCTCTTCTGTAATCCTTCTGCCAGCCCCTGAAAGGGAAAACACAGCCACAGGAGTACTGAGGTAGGAACTGCACCTGGACAAGGAATCTTGCCTCAGTCTTTGCTAAGGACTTCATTATTTTGTACCTTGTTACTGTCAGTTCATTGTTTTTAACAATCATGGTGGCATCTGGTTTCTTGGGATCAGACCCAGGATGAACTTCAAGTATGGTGAAGTCAATGGGCCGGAAAAACTGTCCTAGAAAGAGAAGTGAAAATTACCATTTCAGGCATTAAAACAGAAGCAAACCAAACAGAAATCCCAGAATTTCTACATTCCTGCACTGGTTTCCATGTCCCTTCAGGGTTCTGATTGGATAAGCAAACACCAAGTTTCAGGTAAGGCTGAACATATGCCTGTGGTATTATTGGTATTACTTTCTGTTTATAACCCAGAATTGCATCCACATCATCTGCATGTAAGTTCCAGCTTCTGACTGCACAGAACAGTTATAGCCTTTTTTGATATCCTTCAAGATATCTTCACTTGCTGTGTTGTCTATTCAGTTGAATTTATTACAAGTTTTCCAAGTCTTCAGCTTTTTAAAAATCAAATAATCCACGTGTTGATCTCTAAAATTTCTGGGTGTGATTATCCTCAGCACAAGTACAATATTCTGTCTATAAATTATGTAGCCTCATAAGGAAAGACCATCAGGGAAACACTAAACAAAGTCATACCTAATAATCCATGGGTCTGTTCAGACAGCTTATCACTTTTCAATGTATACAGTCCCAGGAAATCTTGGTGGAGGGGATGTTTCTTCCATACTTGGTGCAAAACAACAACAAATGAGGCCCCATTGCCCATTGAGAGCACCAGATGTTTTTTCCTGTTAATTATCAAAGTTAAACTGAGGAGAAAAGAAAAACATGACTTAGAACATTGTATTTATCAGCGTTAACAGCAACAGAAAGACACATCAGAAGAAGAAACAAATGTAGCTTTATAAACTGCTGAGTGTTTTTTAAGAGGGAGGGTGTGCTGCCTGTTTTGGTCCATGGAGTCTCTCTGTGTGCTCACAGTCACAGATTAAATGACACTGGAAAACACTACTTGGCCTTTAAACTTTTCAGTGAGATGCTTTAGCAAAATCTGTCCTTTAACAGTGTAATTAGTCACAGACAGGTTGGTGATGTGTAGATACAGCACCTCATGCTCAGTGATAGAAATTCTATTGATAAAACCATCACTTCTTCACCTGGATGCTACATGACACTTTTTCCTTTAGTTTTTCAGAGAAGTCAACTCCCAAACTGCCTGTTTTAGTGCTAGGATGGAGAAGATTTGTTTCTGATTGTGTCAGTGATATCATCCATGTGTTTATCACAATAAAAAATCATATGTATGAATGAGGGTTTGTTCTTTCTGCTGCACTGCCAGGCCTTGAGAAGGCAGAAATTTCGTTCTACAAGGTGAAATGTAAAGGAAAAGAAAGAGAAAACATTGTTCTGTTCCTTCTATAAGTATTTTGCACAGGTATAAATGATTCTGTAATAGATCCCATGAGAAATATACCTGCTGACAAGAAAAAATATACTAATTCTGTAACTGCCACAAGTTCCATTTTTTAAATGGAGGTTTGTTTTTGGAACACTGTTGTGGCTTTTAAAGATTACACACTATGTCTGACTTACTCCTTAAGTCTACATAAAGCACAATACCAAATGCAGTTTTACCTTAGCCATAGCAATAGAAAATGAGGGGAAACTCATAATTTATTTATTTCAAGCAGAGAAATTTGTGACTAATTCAGCACAAAGTAGAGAGCAGAATCCAGCAGGGCTTGAATCAATTGCTTTTGTAGATTCACACATGAATCTTAGAAGTATATTACTGATCAACATTTAAAAATCTGTTAAGAGTAGAAAGTAATACAATAGCCTGATACCCTTTCTGTCAGTCTTACCCTGCTTGTTGCAAGGTGACTGAGTCCAGCCAGGTGAAACCTGTTTTTTCATCCCCATTCTGAATTGTGATCTTCTCAGGAGTTACTGTCAGCTTTACATCCAGCTGCTTATTTGCAATACCAAGTTTTCCAAAATATGAGTTTTGGATCTTTGCATCACTATCTGCTCTCTTATCACCAATAAGTTCTCCATTGACTGTAATGCCTAATACAGAAATGAAACAAGTATTGTTTTATAGACAGGACCTGATCAACTGACGACAAGGAGTGTCTTGAAAATTTAACAACAACTTAAGACATTAAATATGAGTTGAAAAATAGATCAGAATTACTTGTGCATGTTTGTACCAAAGCAAAATAAAGTTCTGGGGATTGTTCTGTGAATTTTCACAAAGCCAACAACCATTTTGTTGAGAAAAGTTCAGTTTTTCCCAAAGCACAGAGTTTGTGATGGGTACAGAGTGTGAGTAACATCAGTCTCTCTGTATCAGATATTCCACAAACTGGCAACCTAAGGATTATTTTACTGCTTCTACTACAACTCACTGAGACAAATTACTACTCTCAACCCTCAGAGTGGTTTTTAAGGTAAGTTTAAAAGTTCATTTTGCTTCAAGAAGTGAAAACATTGATGGTAATTGTACACTATCATAGCTACAGGATCTCTTGCTAACTTTGCTGGGAATAAAAGCTTATGCATTATAAAGAGAGAAATAGCCTTTGAACACATTTTGTTAGAAGTATCCTGTATTAAAAAAAAAAAGTTAAAAACTCACCTGTAACTGGGTCATTTATTAAATTTAAGATCATGCCAGGGTTTTCATTGATATTGAAACAAAGGGCATCTTTTTTTTGTGGTACTGATATAATGAAGTGTGGATCTCCATCAACTGTAAAGGCAAATCACTGGTGTCTGTATAGTGATACACAGGAGCATTTAATATTGCTTAATATATAAATTTAATGACTAAATATAAATTATTTAATACAAAGCAGGAAGTTATCAACACAAAACCTACTGATGGGAAGGAAAATGACCACATACAATTTCAATTACTTGCTGCTTAAAAGACAGCAGCAAGATGATGTTTAAAAAGTAAATTAAAGTACTCACCCCTTAAAAATGAAAAACAGCTGCTTTAATGGAAGGGAATTATGGAAAATATTCATAAGAATTGTGTAATTTAGCCTTAAATATCCTCTTATGTTCTCCTAGACAGACACTACTCCAAGTACTCACCACTAGTATACCATGTGGGTTGTGATGCATATGTGTGATAGAGTGGTGAAGCTGCAGAAGGAAAGAAAGTTGTTAGAAAAACTCACACCAAAATGGAAACTTGCATGGCCCATGTAAGATGTCAGGGAGTTCATATGCTGGGTGGATCAGTAATTGCATCCTAGTTTTTAAAGAAGGTAATCTGTGGAATGACAGTTTGTGTGCTGCTTTTGAATCAAAAAAAGCTTCAGGATAGAGGCATTTCACTTGTAGTCCAAATTGCTCTGAGGGTTTCCATATAGCCCAAGCAACCTGTCTGTAGGACAGAAATATTTCAGACTTGAGGATTAAGCTGTCAGCAAGGAAATGCAACATCATCCATTGAAAACTTCTGACTTTTTGACATTTGGAGGGTTTTGTTGTTTGTTGGTTTTTGTTTTGGGGGGGTTGTTTGTTGGTTTGGTTTTGGTTTTTTTTTTCCCAGATTGAATTAAAGTCTTTTTAGTGAAGACTTGAAAAAACTAGACAGACAGAGACTGGCACTAATCTCCAGAGCAAAAAAAAAAAAAACCAAACCCATATATCTCTCCCATTTCCAAGATTGCCCAGCCAGCAATTTGGTGGATGAGTTGCTGTCTCTTGAATAAAAAGATGCTTTTTGCACAAGTGACTGAACACGTTAATTTAGCCAGAGATGATGACATCATGCTTTATATAATTCCAAAGGAAATGCAGAGTGAAGTCCATCCTCTATTCCTGGGAAACAGCTTTCAGGAAAAAATGGTAGTTTGATGAACAGGCATTTACTCCTTATAAACTATTCAGCTGAAACTTTGTCACCTCATATTGTTCAACCTTTTTTGGGTTTGTTAGTTTAGAGTAGATTTAAACAGTTTTAGGGAAAAGAAAAAGAGGAAAAAATAGTTTAGGGAGTTATTTTTTGTTTTAGCTAGTTAAACTAACTAAAAGGACAGGAGATTTTTGTTTTACTGCTGTTTGTGTTTTAGATGAATGCTGGAGGAGAGAGACGTGGGGGAGTTAGGTAGTTTTTTTAAAACAAACTGCGTGCTGCTGTTTTTTTTTAAGTGTGTTTTCAACAGTGAGCAGAATTTGGTAGTATTTGTTTAAGTGCAGTTGTACTGCCAGAAAAAGCATCTCTGCCTCTGGTAATTTCAGTTGACAGATCTTGCTCCATTTAGAAAAGTAAAGTGAATGACTTACCCATCAAAGGACCTGTGAACATCCCTGCTTGAATGAAACAAAATGTTATTTTAGAGGCTACAAAGAACAAAACCCAATCTCACCTATCATGATAAATCTCTCCTTCCTCCTTCCAAAACCAACCCAAAACATCTTGTAAATACATACAAATTTCTAAATATTCCAAAGTAAAAATTTAGTCAAAACATTTTATTTAACATTTACAAAGCAACAGTCTTGAAGGGGCTGAAAGCACACCCTGCTTTTCCCCACAAATATTCCTTCTCCAGGAGCATGGGGTTTGCTCTCCCTGGGACTGGGACAACCTGCTGCTCTCTGATCCCCCTGTGCCACCTTGTTCTAAACTGTACTTTTGGGAAGGATGGATTGCCCACCTGATTCCACGTTTTTCTACTCTTCTGCTCTTTTTACATCTAAAATTCTGTCAGGGTGTCTGAAGACAGGGCTCTGTGCTTTAGAAGTGGCAATCATGGCATGAATGAAGACATCTTTGTATGAGATTGCTACACGTGGGTACCTGGAAATCCCCAGAGGCAGCCCTGGAGAGCAGCTTACTTGTACCTGAATTCCATGGATTCTATGGGCCTGAATTCTATGGGATAGTGGTGGGATGCTGCAATCATCAGAGACAGGAACTAAACTGAAACCACTGTTTACAAACTTATCCCTCTGAAAAGTTGTATGCCTATTTATAACAAGATCTTGATTAATTCCCCATGACCTTTAGGAAAATATTGCATCTCAGATCAAATAAGTGATGTAGGAAATCCATCTCTATTAAAAATATTAAGTAAATTTAATAAGAAATGTACATACCTTCAGCTGTTACCACAGGCAGGTAAGAAGTAAAAGGAAGAAAAAAAGAAATTCATAGTTTCAGTAAATAAAATTAAACAGCAAGGATTCTGACCCTAATAAAACATTGTAAAAAAACTGTTTGAAAACTCAACCAGCTATCTTCAATATTTTGTAATGCCATTTCTTTCCAGTGCTACAACTCAGTATTTGTAGATCAAACAGAAATGTACTGAAAGTAAAAGGCTGTTATGTGGGGCAGCAGAATGGCAATTTATTATGTATGGGACAAGAGCTCTGTTTGGAATTGTTTTATAGTTGTGCCATATATTGCAAAATGTTCCTTACTGGTTTTATTATTTTGTGGTTTTCCAGGCCTTTGGATTATTCTATTAATACTGACTGGATGATTCAGTACATTGATTTGTGAATTGAGACTTCAGGGTGAGTAAAACTATTTTCTTTTCTTACACAGGGGCAGTGCTTTGAGTATTTTCTCCTGTTACTGCTCTATACTATCTATATACAGAGAGGATTTCCTTGGAAAGAGGTTCAGAAAAGAGGCTTTGTACTACAAATACCTGGAAAGGGAAAGCAAAGAACTGAAGATGACTGAGTGGGTGCCACTTCTGTCAGATGTGTAGGGGTTTCCATCTTATGGAGGCCAGCTGTAAACTTTAAAGTCATCATGTCGTGTAGAGACTTGAAGGTTAAATTAATCATGAAGGGGTTTTATGTCAGTATTCCATTATGAGAGTCATGAAAAATACTGCAAAAATTTATCAGCAGAATACCTGAAGAATGATTCAGAGTTGAAGGGCGCTTAACAATTCACTGGTTTCAGGATTTACTGCAGCTGGAAAAAACCCTCACTCATCTCCAGTATCTCTGTTATGCTAAAATGCCTGAAGTTCCTATACCAAAATCAGTAGATTAGAAAGTTTTTCTAGAAGGCAGCAGAGAGCCCACACAGAACCTCCAAGGAACTTCTAGGGGATTTAAACAAAAGCTGGGGGAAAAAAATAAAGGATGCTGATAGAAAAGACTGGAAAGCTTCTGTCAGACCTGTGGGATGAGGGTGGCTCAAACAATACATGGAGATGAAGTCAAGATGGCTTCTAAGGGGGCACTCTGAGCACTGCTTTGCTTGGCCAAAGAGCAAAGAGGAACAGAATATCTGTTACAGAGGAGTTAAACTGAGAGGCTGAAGTGTAGGAAAGAAGAATGTTTCACTGAGCAAGGAGTTCATAATTAGCTAAGATATCAGAGGAGTTGAAAACAAG
The DNA here is from genome assembly GCA_013400275.1 of Rhadina sibilatrix. Taxonomy (NCBI): domain Eukaryota; kingdom Metazoa; phylum Chordata; class Aves; order Passeriformes; family Phylloscopidae; genus Rhadina; species Rhadina sibilatrix. The sequence continues at coordinate 148,368 of VWYO01012901.1, forward strand.
TTGTGTGCTTCCAATATAATTGCTTCTCTTTCTGCAATATGTATATAGATATGATTTTTGTGTTTTACATATGTAAGCTCAATCTTTTTACAACCTGATACATCCTGCCTGAGGAAAAGCTCTTGCAAATTTTCCCTTTTCATGTGGAAAGAGGTTACTACATCTATCCCTAGGCTGAGGTATGTAGAAAAATAAAGGAGATAGTGATGGTAAATCAGCTGAATATAGCTGGATTATTAGATTAGAAATGCTTCTTGGTTTTCAGGGTGTTTTTCTGTAATAGTTTTTCTATTTAGTTTAAAATACATTTATTTTAAATTTATAGTACTTTGCCCATATGATTTAGTAATGAAGGATGGTTTGATGGAAATGAGCATTACAATGAGAAGTAATTTTGCATAAACCACACACGTGCCAGGCTTGGAAAGTAGATTTCTTAGATACATATTTAAAACTGTGCCCACATGAAAGCCTTTCTTTAGGGGAACATCAAAGGAACTCTTGGCTTCTCAAATACAGTACAATTGTGAAGATGTCTATACCTTCAGTGGGTTTATCAGCAATCCCCTCTTTGTTGTCATCCTCTTCTGGTTTTGTTACCACCATGGATGTCAGTGGTGTTACAAACTTGTACATCAGTGAGAGAGCCAGGGCTTGAGCTGTAAGGTTTTCCTTTTCTTCTCCTGTAGCTGTAAGGCTGAATACAGGAAGAGACTCCCAGCATCAGTGATTGCTGAATCACTCACCACACTTCAGATTAATATTTTAAAGTAAAGTCATTTCTCTGCAGGTAATTTATCAATAAGATATATCTGTTACAGTCTAAGAGCACTTCTGATTCTACTGGCTGTCCAAGAGAAAGGCAAAACTATGCTTCATACTTGCATAATAATTTAAAATAGTTTCATTTGCAACCTGAAACAGGGATACTGAGGCTAGGGAGGAGAATAGGTTGGTGGATCTCCCTCACTGATTTTTATGCTTTCCCATTGGCACCTCAGCTTCACATTCTAGAATCTGCAGGAGTCAGAGAGTGTAAGGGGTTCAGAGCTAAGGTATTATTCCAGGTATAATTACCGTTTTTCCAAGAGTTGTTCAATGGTAAGATAAGCCCAGAGCCTTTCAATGTACTCTCCAAATATGTATTGTTGTTCCTGGAAAGCCTGAGCTGTTTGCTCAGCACCTTGCTGTGCAGTGTATGACAGGGCATCATTAGCCTGTTGGGAGTAAGAATATTCTCTGTATCACAAGTGGCAAGGGACTGACAGAACTTCCCAAAAATTAAGACCTTCACACCTGAAAATCTTACGAAATTGAAAACCAGTCTGATTCTACAACAGAAAATTGCCAGTGGTGTATGAGGAATTTTGTCCCAGTGCTCCTGGGAGTTTTAGAGGTGTTCACTACAGAACATAGCCCAGTTTTCCACATTCACATGGCATTTTTGTTCATGACAATGGAGGTAAAAGAAGCATCCAGCAATTATATGTAGCTTACAGAAGTCAAAGAAATCCATACTTACACCTTCACCTCTTACATCTACAGACAAATGGTTTTGGTTGCTGTCTACAAAGCGCCCAGCCACCACAATCTCAGACCCATCATAGAAATGCTTAAAGCTGTTAGTAGTAAGGTCTGATATTTCATTTTCTGGGTAGTTTAACTCCACATCTATAAGCATGGGATTTGACACCTCATCATAAAACCCCTGTAGGATTGGAAAAAAAAAAAAAAAAAGAAAACATGTAACTATCATTGTTTCTTTAATTTATGGGTAGATCTGTAACCAGAAACATCCTCTTATTTCAGAAATGAAAGCTAAAAGTGTATTTTATAGGAAATATTTAGATATTTAGTTAAATCTCAGAGTGCAAGGCCTAGAAATCTACAAATAATGGAAATGAGAACGACATACAAACTCTTCAGACTTGCTAGGAGAGAGGAAAAAATATTTGAGAACAATGTGCTGTGGATGATGAGTTCCATCAACATAAATCAAGAGGGATACCAAACCTTCTGTTATTTGATAGAGATAATTTTCTGAAATCTAATATCTAATTATTTGGAGAATTCTTTGAATGGCTGCTATTAGAATATGAGAAGTAAGAAATGACTCTGTATGGCCTACACCAGTTTCCATGTCTTATGCAACTCTAAAATGCCTCCAGAGTGTTGTAAGATATACCTGCTTGCAGTAAGTTTCTAAAGAAAGAATATCTAGAACTTTATGATCTGTTAACCTTCTTGTCCCTTGACATGACATTAACCACATGATCTGTGAGGTGCAGGAGATACCATGACTGCAGCAATTCCTCCAAAGTGTCCTTCAGAACTGTGACTTGTGTCATCCTATGCCAAGTTTTAAACTCCCTGCCATAGCCCACAGTCTCATCCTTTTACTGTCCCTGCACTTCCTGCTCATATAACAGAAGGAGAAAATTAAATGCAATTAAAGGTCCCATCCAATTCAAACTATTCTATGATTTTAATCCTCTGATCACAGCAGACTCCAGAGTATCCCAGTATCAGAATACACCCTGGGATTTTGATTATTTGAAAATAGTAACAGTAATAGTAATAGTAATAGTAATAGTAATAGTAATAGTAGTAATAAAAATAGTTATCTGACCTAATGTACCTCTGATCTCATGTACATGGTAATTACTGCACCTGAAGCTGCAAAGCTGCATCAGAGTCAGGGTAAATCCGACGGGCCAATCCTTTATTCTCCAGTGCCATCCTCTCCAAGAAGCCATAGTCAACACCACTGCCAAAGCCAAGATTGTATAAGGTGTATCTGCCATCAATGGCCTTCTTCACTGCTTTCTCAATCTCCTGAGTATCTGATACACCTGCATCAGACCAGGAAATGTTTGAGTTGTTTTCAAAATAGATAAAATGATCACAAACTCAAATGTGACTTGGCATGTTCAGATGTCTTAGGAGACATTACCAAAAGCTTGATTTAGTACTATGATGCTGGTACTATGCTATTTTCAAATCATGAAAATATCCCAAAGTCAAAGATGAAGGCCAATATTAGCTAGCATTGTTTGTTAGTTAATGAACTCTCTTTATTATTCCATCCAACACAAACGTACCTACATTTGGTTGGCCATCTGTTAACATGATAATTATAGAAGCACTTCTCTTGGGCACAAGGTTTTCTTCATGAGCAGCATTCAGAATATCAATTCCTCTCATCAAACCACCATGTAAATTTGTCACTATGAGGTAGACACAGAAATTTGGGTTCAGCAAAGGCTGTCAAAATAAAGGTGCATTTTTCACTGTGGTCTGAAGAGATTTCATTACAGTAAGAAAATGAAAGTCTTGGATTTACAAGCAGGGGGATGTCTAGATAGAAAAGTACCTGGACTTTAGAAACATAAAGAGAAATAGATGTCATGTTCTGAGTAAAACTGAACTTCAGGAGTGCCTCATCAGCAGTTTGAAACCCCAACAAACTGTAGCATTGTGTTCACAGAATCAATCAATAAATTAACTTACACAGTGACCTATTGGCAAGGCCAGTCAAGTACTTACTGCCCTGAGCAGAAATGTGCCGAACAAATTTCCTCGCTTCATCCAGATTCTCAGGAGTGGCCTTGATTAATGTTTCTTTCCAGGTAGATATTTCACTATCAAATAGTATGAAATTGAAGAAGTCATCTTCTTTAATGTCATCTAGTATTTTTAGAAGTGCTTCTTTTGTCTATAAGACGAAGAGATTTAAATGTATGATTCAACATTTAAGAGAATATGTGCTTACAGATTTTACATCATTAATCTCTCAGCATTGGGCTATTTTTTACTCCTACACAGTATATATTGCAAGAATTCTGAGCTTGTTCTGTTCTTGCCAGTCTCTATATTTGTTCAGTATAACTCCAAGGAAGTCAGCTGCAGTAACATCTGGTAAATCTTTGTAGCTGAGATGAAAATCAGGTTTCCTGTCATGGTTGGCTGCTTATACTGAGATAAGGTGCCATGGCAAATGGGCTACAGGTTAGTGGAGAAGCTCATAACAAGCATGCCTGGATATTTTGATGCAGAACCAAAACCTGAAAATTTTGAACATTAGCTCAGTCATAACTCGGAAAAGAGCTGCTGCTTCCCAAACACAGAATGAATAGAGAAAATGCACATAATCTATATGCATGGATTATTTTGGAACTGTCAAATATCATGACAAATGCCATGACAGCACTCTCTGGAAATGTTGATACTCAGTTTTGAACTAATGGCATTTATAGGCTAAATGTATAGATTTTGTAACACTGCAAACTAGTACATCTGGCACTGGGCATTAGAGAGGTCACACCACTGAGCCACTTTGTACAGCTTGAGCAGCATGTGTGCACTGTAAGGCATTGTGTCCCCACCCAGAACTTTGTTCCAGCTCTTTCACTGGAACTCTATACTAATGTAATAACTCACTTGTTCTATTTCTCTTCCACTCATTGAGCCACTAGTATCCAGTACAAAAATAATATTCTTGGACAACTTCGGAAGATTTGTTGGTGCAAAGAAGTGTACAAAGTAGCCGTTGACAATCTGAAAAAGAAAACCTCTTAAAAAAAACCTCACATCACCACCAAGAAGTTTTGTACATTATAAAGGTAAAAGAGATAAAGGAGATATTTCTTTCATTTAATTTCTAGCCTCTGAGTGGCCTAAAAAGTTTTAATGGCCCTGACCAATCTCACCTCTGTCCATGGGCCCAGGAGTGTCATTTAAGTGCAAGACTGGACCTTTAGTCCCTGCCTGAGCTACAATGTCAGAACATCTGTCTCCAGCTGTGTCACAGCTGTACCTGTTCCTATCCATGGACTCCACTGTTTTGGATCCCACCCTGAAGACTGACTCCTGCTGACACTCAGCTGTCTGTCTCTTAGGAAACAGCTGGCCCTCGCTGCTCACTGACCTTTACTGTGCAAGTTTAACTGTTCCACAGTTCAGAATTTCAAGTTGTTAGACTTACCTGCAAATTATCTGGAGTTGTTCTCTTCACATCATATCTTACAGTAAAATCCCCATCCAAGACAGACTGTGAGCAATTTGCACAGGTTCGCTGCTGATCGAGGGTTGGCTTGAAAGAGATGTGGCCCTGAAAAGAAAAGCCTTCCTTAGATCTGAACCTCAGTAGCTGAAAATCTTCTACAGAACACATCTGCATTTTTTTGAAGCCGGTATATTTATGATCATAAACCTATTTTATCAGGTTAGCTACCAGATTGTATGTATCCATATGTATTTAGAAATTTACTGGTGGAAACTGACACATGAAGGCTGCTATCCAGGGCTTTCTTCACACACTTACTTCCCCATCTGCTTTGGGTCAGCTCTTCACTCTGAATGACACCTTTGATAAAAATGCTGTGTGTTTTAGGAATTCAATCATCCCCCTACAAGGGAAAACTACTTGTTAGCAATGCAGTTTTTTAGTAAGAGATAATCTTACTGGTATCCAGGTTTCCTCTCGCTGTCATTGCTTGCGCTGAAATTATTATTTCAGAATTATAACCATAATAAATAAGTCATGGAATGCAGTAATCAATGTACCTTTTTTCCTGAAAAAGTTTTTTTAATGGTATTTTGCAACTCATTGGTGATGAATGTTCCTTCTGCTTCCAGCTCAGTGATACCCTGGGGCTCAAAGATATTTACTTCAATCTGAAATATTAATTGAAAATTTACTGTCATTGATTAAACCATGATGCATCAACTCAGCCATTTACAGGAAGATAAGCAACTACAGATGTGAAAGAGGGATTTTCATAAAAATAGAGTAATTTACTCTTCTGTAATTCATAATAGCAGTCCAAATCTACACTTGTGTGGACACATTTTCAGCCAAAGAGGTCTTTTCAAACACAGAAGTTAAAAACAAAGCTAGCAATAAGTAAACTTTAATAGAAATGTGACTTGTTGGAAAGGTTGATAGTGGTATCCTATGAGGGCAGATAGGCACAAAAAGCTGCAGTATTACAGAATGTGACATATGCATCACTGTGATTTAAAGATGGTGCTGTTTCACAGTGGTGTGAGAAAGCTGGAGTTTATGCTATAAAGGCATATATAGTCATTCATGTTGGAATTCTGGAAACTTAGATTATAAGTATTAATCCCTGCTCTAACATAAAGAAAAGAAGATAAGAAAACCCAACAATTCCAAGGCATTGTAATAGTTTTTTCAGGTTTTCACACAAGATTTCATTTGAAATGCTCAGTAGATGAGCAAATTTTTCAGTTTTACAAGTAAAAGCCTGCATTAAAGCATGCTGGTGAGTGCTCCCCAGGGACTCATGAGAAATGTTATCATGGCCTTTACCTCACCTGTGAACCAATGGGAATGACCATGGTACTCCACTTTCAAAATAGATACAGAATTCCATCATCTCTTAAATTACAGTCAAATTTGATCAGTTTCCCATTTACCTCAAAGTCTTTGACAAGCTGCTTTGGTTTTACTTTCATGAACATTTCGTATTTGCCAAACTGTCGCTTCAGCAGTTCCTCATACGTGAGTTCAAAAGTGACTTTACTGGCTGCTTTAATGTTGACTGAGACAGTGAATTTTTCTGTTTTTCTTCCTGAAGCTCTGCATTTAAGTGGGTAGGAAAAAGATCTTTATTCTCTTCCACAATATTTATTGTTGGTGGAGTATGATTTTCAAAAAGGAAATAAAACAAAGAAAGGAATTTTGATCTATTGCTAAAAATCATCAATCAATTCTCAGAATCATACTTAACCCATAGAATTTATTCGAATTTCCCTGTGGAATTAATCCTTGGAACAGGTCACACAAAGTCAGTGAAAGTTACAGGAATAGCCTGTCCATAGTTGCAGACAATGCCTGTGCAGTCAGAGGCTGTATTTCCTTTTTACAGTTTGTGCTACAGTAACTATAACTTAATGATTGTTCTTTGGTCCCATAATGTCAGCAAAGTGCCAGAACACAGCATTTCCAGCCTCACAGTCTGCTATGGAGTGATGCTGTGGAAGCCACACAAGACATGATCCTTACTTGACAAGACCAGCAGTCTGTCCTCTTGAAACAGCCTTCTCATACTGCTTTTTTGCAGCTTCTTTTTCCTTTATAGTTCCAGGATAGGTGACACCATCAATTGTCCTGCAGATGAAAAAGTCCTAGTTCAATTGAAGGCTATCACAGGAATTCTCCCTTTATTGATTTGTTTGCTAAGAACCACTTTCAGAGACCTGCTATTGCCAAGATTTGGGCCCTTTCACTGAAGCCAGGCTCCTCAGAGAATTTAGCTGGAATGAAGAGCTCTGTGCTCAGTATCATAAAAGAATCTAAACCAATTTTTACTTTGAATTAGATCAAAACCGGGCTAGAGCAACACAACTTACACCTGCCATATTCCTACACTTCAGCAGCTTCATCATCTCATCTCATCTTATCTCATCTCATTTCATGGCAAACCAACTCTCTGGATGTGACTCACCTGTCCAGGTATCATCATCTACAGAGGAGCATTTCATCCTTGAACTCCTTAAAGAACTAAGCAGCCATTTTTCATCACCTCATTCTACCACAGAAGTTCCAAAACGCATTTTGAAGGGTTGTGCCCTAAACTACTGCTCCTCTTCACAGGAGATAAAGCAGGCACAGTGTGATTAGCAGAGATGGATGTGCTTAACTGAATCAAACCTCATCATGGTGGAGAACTGCACATGATTGCAACTGAAGGTACAAATGTAAAGGAATAATTCTACTTTCTGCCTTTTGTTCAAATATGATTTTTAAATGAAGAGATTAATTAAGCTATAATGCCATCAGAGAAGTAAAGTAATGGAACTTTCCTGGTTTGATAATACCAGAGTAAGTAAGAGGTATTTCTGAAAAGGTGGATGAATCTGCAGGAAAGGTCCCCCATTCCCTAAGGCTCCCTTCTATTCATGATGATGAATAGAAATAATTGAAAATTACTCATCTTTTCTACAGATGTACCAACGTTTGTCTTTCTCCACATATCTTGCATGTTAAGTTAATAACACCAGAAAATTACCCAGGAGGTATTTAGAAATCCATTCAAATGGCAAAGTAAAAAAATGAACATTTGGGTTCAGTTTCTTCCAGTTGAATTAACACAGATTTTTAGTCTTCTTTAACAATATTGTAAAGATTACACACATGCTGAAGTTGGTAATGAAGGCTGTCTTAGGGAGTTCAACATCAAAGAAGACTTCTTTGGACACATTTCCACGATTGACAGCTCGACTGGTGATGACATTGTGTGCAAACCGGGAAGTTATTTTGCTGTCAATTTTCATGCTATAGATTTCCATCCCACCAACAACCTGTAGATGGAGAAATGTAAAAAAACAAAAAGAGCACTAGCTGTTACACTCGTGTGTGTGTTAATCAGTTATGATATATTTTTTAAGAGAAAACACAGCAGGACATTGATCACTCCAAAGTAAAAAGAAATAAAGACCTAATATAAGAATTGGTGCACAGCTGTGTTTCCTTGGAGATCTATTTCACTGGCATGATGGTGCTATTCCACAAGTTATAACTATAGACTTTAACAAAATACTACCATCACAGCAAAAATACTGCCATTATAAAAATAGGTTTTTTCTCTACTGAGAGAGTGACTTTTTATGGTTATTCAAAGAGCACAATTGTTTACTGCTGCCTCACTCTATAAATGACTGTAGTTATCAGAGGAGTGGATGACTCCTAGAGCAGGGCTGTAAGTAATCCCCTTGTTTAAAAATAGACCAAATGCCTCCAAATTCCATTTTATGTTATTCTCAGTTTCCCCCCCAGCTGGAGCTCAGTCTTCTTTAAACAAGGAAATGAGCAAGGCAATACTTATTTTCTTTGAATGCACAGATATTAGGTTTCTGGACACTAAGTGAAAGCATGGGTAACAACAGATGCTCCCATTAGGAACAAGGTCTGCTTCTTGCAGCAAAACCAGCACTGGAAAGAACCTTGGATATTATGCTGGGCCTGATCTCTGCTGATTGATTAAGAAGATCCCCAAACAATCAAAGCATTTAAGCATTGCTGAAGGGGAATCCAGGTGCCAAGTGCAATCAGCCCCAGAGATGAAGTCTCTTGCCTTCCTTAGCAATAACTGCAACATAAAAGGAAAAACAAAACCAAGATAGAATGAAACTCTGTTAGAGATACAGATGACTTCAAAACAACTTAGGTATTTATTCAAATAAAATGACATTAAAAATCATTTGTTCATTCTCTTTCCTTGTCCAGGAGCTTCCATCAGAACTTGAAAAGGAACTGTCTAGTTAGACCTACTGCCTACCACAGGCAGCTCTGGGCTGTTTCCCCTGTCACACGCTCAGAAATATCCATTTGCTCAGACTGGACTCACAGAAACATTTTGTGAACACAGTAAGAATATTCTTGTCACTATAAAATCTTGGTGGCCCAGACAAAACCAAGCCTTACTCACCAAGTCATTATCAGCATTTCGCTTCTGTAAAGAGAAAAAAACAGGAAAAAAATCATGACTTAGGTAGAAAAGCTGCATTTAGAAATAAATCTCTTAGCATCTGTGTAGTTGACACAAGTCAAAAGAAGTCCTGGAGAAGAAAGGTTGAGAAAGGTCTTCATTAATAAACTGAAGTAAATTTGAGGGAAGAGCAAGTCAGGGACGTGAGGCAGGTTGTAGTTATTTTGCTTATGGCATTCCCAGCTTTGTTGACTCTTTTGGTTTTCATTTGATGTTAGTGTACCTTAAATACTGTGGTTTTGAAAGGTAAGTGAAACTTTGAATGTTGGTTACTTTAGATTTTGCTCATCTGACACTAAAAGTGTCTTCTTCCAGCTGAAAATAAACATGAACCCTTGAAATATGAGAGAATGACAGGAAAAGAGGCTCAAATGTTCAGTGTAATTTATAATTAAATGTCATTGAGACTAAAGAACACAGTAAAATCTCCTTAATATTCCTTGAGTATAGGCTGGCTATATGGTGACCTCATGTAAAACCAAAATATTTTGTCTTTACAGTGACATCTTTTTTTTTGAGAATGCCTAGATCTGGGTCCTGCAGTATATATTTTCTAAGGATTGTATCAAAGCATAAAAACTCAGTTTACACATTTTTTTCCATGTCACACAAATCCAAACTATCAGGCAGATGCACCCTTACATTTTTTCAGACGCCTAAATTTTTCCCATTTCAGCTCACCAGCCTCTCATCCTAACATGACCAGGTAGGAAGGCAATTCAGCAGGATTAGAGAGGAGAGGCTGTCTCTACAAAAGGCTGCATGGGGAGGAGGGGAAAAAATAAGCAGTCAAAACGTGTGTGTGTGTGTGTGGGGAGGGGGGCGTTCCCATATTTGCTCCCAGAGTAGGTGCAAATATCAGAAGCTGTACAGTATCACGTACTCTGTTCTGAGAGGACAGGCATTAAACAAACTTCCTGAGTGCTGGTAAAATAACAGCTTGTGCAACTCAATTCCCATCAGCTCAGCTGCAAACACCTTATCTGGTCTGGCTCCAAGAGCCTCAGGGGTCACATTTTGTGGAATTGTGTTTACCTGCTACACCAAATGCAGGGGGAAGGACACAACAAATCAGATACACATTTCAAGTACACTTAAGACTTTCAGTATCCTTCACAGTTGGAAACTGAGATACAGAGGGGTTTTTTTTTTGTTTATTTTGGGGTTCAAAACACTACATTAAACCTATGGTAATGCAAGGTTTGAGGGAGAAGGCTTCTCTTCTACTGTAAGAGTCTGGCAAAAAAGGTCTGTGTGCATTTCTCTAGGTTCATCTTTCAAACTGTTACTGCCACCCAGATGATTTCTGTGTGTCCATCCCTCCTTTTTACAAGCATATATGGATTCCTTTAATGCCTGTATAGAGTGTACACCAACTCAAATCTGACTGGAATTATCTTTTCTGTACCCATACTGTCATGTCATTACAGCTTGTCATTTCCCCTTACAAAATACAAACTGAGGTATGCACCCTGGGAAATGAGAAGATGGAACTCTGTGAAATATCAGTTTGTTTGGTACAAACTTTTCCTTACAGTGGAACTACCAGGCAGTTTATACAAAATACCCCCAAAAAACCAACCCAAACAAACAAAACCCCCAAACCAAACAAACAAAAAATCAACCAACAAACAAAAAACTATAAAAATGTGTATAGCTACAAATCCTGCAATTCTGACTGCTGCTTCCAAACTGAAAGGTGCTGTACCTGCACTTAAATTTTATGGAATTGCTACTGTGCACGTTCTTTATCAGAATTATGGCTTCAACAGTAGTTTTGAAGGAGTTCTGTTGTGATTCTGTAAATATTTTGAGGGGTACTCTGCAATTTCCATTGAAACTACAGAAAAATCTCTCTGTGGAAGGCACTGCTTTGCACTTGGGCTGATCTTCAATGGAGATACTCAGTCCAGCTGGACATCACCTGCTCTAGCTGACCCTGGTTTGCACAGGGGAGGGGATTACGTGGCTGTGATTTTGTTTCGGGTTTTTTCATTTTAAATGATTCACTTGGGTGTAACTTGAGCCATCACTAACATCAAGGTCATTTTGAGCTATGTGGGCAAAAAGCAGTAGTGTGCCAATCAAAATGATTATGCAATTCTAGACCAAAATGAGAATTAACATCTTCTGCCCTGGGTAACTGTTACTTGATAAAATGTTTCTGTATTATTTTCACATATTTGCCAGGCGCACCAATTATTGGAATTTTATTATTTTTCAGTTGTGCAACAGCAACAAACTTCTTTTGTTTAATACTGTTTAGCTGTGGCAGCAGTGAAGAACAGAGGTGCAAAAAACCTGCAGAAATTGGAGAGGAAAAAAAATTTGACCTGCCAAGAAAACAGAGAGGGAGAAGAGGACTCCATTATAGTACTTGCTGAAAGAAGCCCTGATTGTGCAGCTTGGGAAACTAAACCACAGCACTACTAAAAGACTCAGCAAAGACTGTACAGTTACCTTGAAGTGACCTCTGGGAATCCACAACACTGAATGAGGTATTTGCATATGCCCCTACGTGCTACATGGGAAAACAAGGCATGAAAATGATCTCTGAATCTACAGCAACATTGAAGGCTTCATCACCCCAAGTGATGCTCATTGGGTGCCATGGAGAAGAGCCCATGATGCAGCTCATGGGAGCGTGGTGTGCCAGCACACACAGGGAACTCTGATGCAGATTTTTGTTCCACTTTCAGCAGAATTTCTGCCAACTGTGCCTACCTGGCTGTGGCTCTAAAAGCAGCTTTGACAGCTTAAAAGTTGTCAGCCAGCCAGAATTCCAGCCACACTCCAGCACTGGTACTGCTTACTCAAAGGGGCCAAGACACAATTGGGCACCGAGACCTTCATGCTCCAGAGCAATTTCCTCCATTTCAATCAAATCCCATTTGCATGAACCACAGAACAAAACTGGGAGAATCAACTGACTCTTCCATAGTGCTCTGCCTTTATGGATGGAGCATTACACAGAGCTTGGGCAGATTTCCATTTAGAAAGGCTTTAGCATTGCAAGACATACAGAGAACCACAGGCACTTATGGTAATCAGCAGGGAAAAGCTGTATTATATCTGGGCTACATGATGGTTAAATAATAAGGATCTCTGGCATTTCCAGTTTGCAGCATTAAATCTCACGTTGGCTTTTAAAAGTTAGACATGTTATTATCCTGATTTTCAAAGAAAAAGTCTTGGCAAAGATCATAACCTAATCAACAGCAATCAACCGTAAATTGCTTTGTCCTGCTCTACCCAGTAACTCAGAATGCTCCCTAAAGAGATTTGCCCTCTGTAACTTTTCAGAGTCCATAGCCACTGACAGAGAGGAAAATAACTTTTGGAGGCGAGGAGTTGTGGCCAGCAACTTAACCAAAGAAAATAAGGCAAAACATCCAGCAGCACTGCCTTACTCAGAGATCCAGTCAAAACCAGAACGGCCTCTTTGAGAGATCTATCTCATGTTGTGCTAACATCCAAATCTTTTGAGAAAAATCCTACCAGGTCATTTGGATAGTGGGCATTTATCTTGATGCCATGTTACATCTCTGTTTTCTGCTTCTTACAGCCATCTTTTCACTTGTATTCCTTAACAGGTGCCAAAGTCAGTTCCCCGGCAGCACTAATTGCTTTACAGATTTAAATATTATACTAAAATATGTCATCATTATGTGGTGATGACAGTGAAAACAGAGGAAAGGGATGTTTTAAAAAGAGGGAGAGAACTTCAGAGCTGATTTAAAACGGAGGCTGATCAGAGATCAACTAGTCTGAGTTCCAGCTTTTGTCCTGTGTCCAGGGGTACCAGAGAACACAGAGCTCCTGCTGCCAGCATTGTATGAACTCTCTGATAAATGCTGATAAACTGCAAGAAATTAATTTTGGAGGAGTGGGAGCCCCACACACGGTTGATTACTTACCTTGATGTTTCTGACATGTGTTAGCAAAAAGTCTGAGGATGCAAAGGCAGGAATCAATACTAAAATAAAAACCAATAGACTGTTTTCCATTTTGGAAAAATAGTGAGGTTCCAATTGGAATGATATGAATAAATACCTAATGCTTTGTTTACCAAGTGTTAATAAATAACCCAATCTCACAGAAGTGAGATTAAGCATTAGGCATTTGGGAAAAATCAGATACTGGATTTTGAATTAGTATAATCTACAGAATACGGTTAGAATATCTGTTAAAGAATTTACAGAATATTTCAGCAATGTCTCTTCTATATAATAGCTCCAAACAGAAATTCACAGCCATCTCTGTACTGGCAACTGAGATTAATCTCCACCCCAGACGCACTTTTTTCCCCAAATGAAAACTGTCATCTTTCTGATACTTCCTTAAAGGCTTTCCCTGGCTCAAATTTACTGCAGCCATAACAGAGCTTGCAGTCTGTGAAAGCCATTTAAGCTCCATTTCAAAAGCACCCCTGTAATCCTCCATATCACTCAGGTACCTGATTTAGGTATCGTTGACATGTATCCTGTCTACTCTAGAAACTTCCCATTACATGCATTCCTATTGATCTTAATGGCTGAAACCAGGGCCGAGCTCCCAGGTCCTGCATCTTGCGCACTCAGTGCGCACCCAGCCTGCAGCGGCAGAGCCATTTTTCTGTGTTTGTTATCTTGACAGTGTTAATTCTCTCTTAAACCTTTTAACTGGTTTATTTCACCCGTTAATGAAAGACTTCGATGACTGGGGGTGACGTGCTCAGTGACAACAGAATCATTCTATTTTCCTGCAGTCAGTGTTATGAGGTGCTCAAACAGGGGAGAACTCCAGGAGATCCTTTTTACGCAGCCGGGAGATTTTTTTTTAGCCAATTCTCTACCCCACCCAAAGGGACGGGATGGCTCTGCGGAGCTGCCGCGCCCTGCCGGGGCTCACGGCAGGTGGGATGTTGAGGCACAGGTGTGGCGTTGTCCCTATCGCGGGCCTTCCCCGGGCTCAGCCCGGTGGTGTGAGGGAGCCGCCATGGCCACGCCTCAGGCGCTCGCTGAGGGCGAGGCGGGGCGGGCTCGCTCCCTCAGCCGCGCTGCCCGCTCTCAACATGGCCGCCGCGCCCGCTTCCAAAATGGCCGCCGCGGCGCCGCGCCCGCGCCGGAAAGCTGCGCGCCGGGCGCTCCATGGCCGTGGCCGCCCCGGGCATCTCTATGGCAGCGGGCGCTGCCCGGGCCCGGAGGCGGGAGGATGTCCCTGGCTGCCTACTGCTTCCTGCGGGCCGTGGGCAAGGGCAGCTACGGGGAGGTGAGCCTGGCGCGGCACCGCCAGGACCGCAAGCAGGTAGCGAGGGGCTGGGCCGCGGGGCACGGGCACGGCGGCGGGCGCAGCGCGGCGTGAGGGGAATGGCCCGGGCTGGGCTGGGCTGGGGGTGCCGCGGCAGCTGTTTCGGCTGTGGCCCGGCTTTGGCTGGCGGCCTTTACCCACCCTGGGCACCACTCGGGACGTGGCATTATGTGAGGGTGCGGGTTTGACTACGGTCAGGTGTCAGGGTGGGGCTGTGACCGTCACCAGGTGTTGGGGTGTGGCTGCAGCCACCCGCGCTGCTTTTCCTGTTCTCTTCCCTTGTCTATAACAACTCCTATTAAAAGCGTGGAGAAGACTCTTCCCGGGAAGAGTCTTGGTTGTGTCAGAATAGAAGCACAAGGGTTTTTGTTGGAAAACTGAAATAATCTGTCTAGTCTGGCCAAAGCAGAGGTGTTGGAAGAGATGAGGATGGAGAACATGCAGAGAGCAGTGCCATAGGAACCTCCTGTGTGAGCCTTGTGCCCGGGATTGTACTGGAGATGATGGGAGAAGGTTTCTTCCCAGGGGGATCAGCGCAGCCAGGAGGGCACTTCCCTGCTTGGAATCCCGAGGCAAATCCCTTTGACCCGTGGCTTGGGCAGCAGTGATGGCAGGACTTGTTCCCTCCAGGCCATCACCTCGGTGCACAGCCCAATGTCCTCAAAGAATTGCTAACCTCATCCTGAAAGTAAACAGTATATTGAGGTCACTTTGACTCGGATACAGGTCCTTGGATTTCATTGTGGTGCTGCTGGTCATTAACACTGGCAAGAGCCTTGCTTCCTGTTTGTAGTTGCATCATAAATATTTGGTGTGGTTTACTGTGTTTTACCTTTTGCCAACTTTTACAAACTTCCTTCTGTAGCAGAATGATCGGGATTTTTTTTTTTGTTGTGGTTTTGGCACAATGCCATATGTGCTGCGAAAGAAATTGTGTCTTATTTAAGCATATTTGCTGTTAGCTGAATGCTGGATTTTTGTGGAGAAGGTCAAGTAGCTTTAAGTGTTTAAAACAAAATGGAATTCATACACAATTTGGTATCAAATATGGTGGAAGAGCATTGCAATAGCCTTCAGTAGAGAATCTTGCCAGGAAAACATGCTCATTAAATATAATTGATGCCAAGTTTAAAGTAAGGCTAATATATGCTGATTTTTGCATTTTGGTATGTATTTTCTAAAAGATGCTGATATAAGCTTAAATGATTTCCATACCCAAAGATAGAGTTGTAGTTGACTTGTCACATTGAACACAGTAGTTGCAGCATTTCTATTTTATTTTGGAGTTAGGTGATGCTGTACACAATTAGCTTTGTGATATTTCTCCTGGAAGCTGATAATCACAGGTTCTGTCCAAGAGGCTCCTGAAACACAAATCACGAGGTGCTGTGGATTTCCTGGGTAATTTGTTCCCTTGGTATATAGGAGCATCTCCTCAGCACTAATTAAATGTGCTGGGCTAATTAATAGACAAAGCCTGGAGAACAGACACTGAACCATCTCTGAGGATGCCAAAATTCAGCAAGTAAAAATATTTGGAAAGTTTTGATTTAAAACCTCTCTGATAAGAGCAGGTTCAAGTGCAGCCATGATATGATTGTTCTGTGGAAAGCCAATGCCCTAAAGTGATGTCCTACAAAATTTTCATCAGGATAGAGCCAGGTCAGACCTAAATATTGGTGTTGTGGGTGATGAAAATGTTCTGTGGATTTTATAATCTCATCTTCAGCTTCATGAATGTTTTTGCTGAAACCTGAAATTCATTAGCATTACATTTAATGTAGTACATACTAAGGAGGCAGGTAACAACTTTTGTATTTAGCTTTGAAAAATTCTTGACCCCTCTTATTAAAGAATAAAATAACTTTAGAAATGAGCATAAGCATAAGTCTGTTTCAGATGACTTTTATCATTTGTTTGCAGATGACTATGTACTTTATATACATAAGTTTACTATTGATGTGGCCTTTCTGAGTGCACAAACAGGTACTTCTGTATTAAAAGATGAATGACAGACACATTTAAAATGAGAGTGGGGAGAAAAAGAGAGATGTGAACATTAGAAGAAAGGGAAACATCACAAAATTCCCGAGCAGTCTTGTATTCAGGTGGATGAATGGAACACATCAGTTCCATTTTTACAGTGTAAGGTAAAAAAGAAGAAATTGTTCATAACTTTCAGCCAAACTGCAGCCTCCATGTAGAATAATGAGTGGAGATTTCAAACACTGCATTTCCTTTAGGTCTGGGGGAATCCTTAGGGCTTCTGCAGAGTTACTTTCATCTCTTACCATCCACCTTGCCTTGCCTTTTGCAGTATGTCATCAAAAAGTTAAACCTTAGAAGTGCTTCCAGCCGCGAGCGGAGAGCAGCCGAGCAAGAGGCCCAGCTCCTGTCCCAGCTGAGACACCCCAACATTGTCACCTACAGAGAGTCCTGGCAGGGGGATGATGGCCACCTCTACATTGTGATGGGCTTCTGTGAGGGAGGAGACCTCTACCACAAACTCAAGGAGCAGAAGGGAAACCTCCTGCCCGAGAATCAGGTGGTGGAGTGGTTTGTCCAGATTGCCATGGCGCTGCAGGTACAATGAAGTGTCATTTTGCCACCTTCAGATGTGAACTTAATTTGGCTTTTTATGTGTTTAAAAATTCCAGCTGAGCTGCAGCCTTTGGGTTCCTGTTTGGCTGGGTTAGCAGCTAAACACAGTGGTTATTAGTACATTAAAAATGGATCATTGCAGTAAAATCAGCTATTTAAAGTAAGAAATTGCTGGCATATTTTATGTCCAGATGTTGTAGCACAGTGGACAATGGTTACCTTTGGGGTGTTTGCCCTCTTGTCTGAAGTGCTTCTCTGGTTTGAAAGTTTACATTAAATTTACAGAAGTTTTTTTTGGGGAAAAAAGCATGTTATTTCAGAAGCATTTTGTGTTCAGTCTTTTTATTGCTGTTCTTAATGGCAAATCTAGACTACTAATGCATCATTTCAATTAAGCCTTATCCTACTCTTTTAAATTTGTAATTGGAGGTTATCAAAATTTAAAGGCAATTGTTACAGCAATAAAGACCAGATACAGATGTTACCATTAAAGAGTAAGAAATTAGACAGAAAATTCTATCTTTGAATCATAGTCAAAAATACACTAATTATACACTAATTATGGGTACTGCTTGTTGTTTATTATGACTAATTTTCTTCCCTGTGTACACAAAGCTCACATTGTAATTTCCTCTGGTTTTTTTTTTGTACTAAGATTGCCAAGAAATGAAAGCAGCAGAAAGTGAGTTACAATATTAACTTTACATTTCTATTTCCTCCTCTCTGCTGATTTACAGGAGCCATGCAGGGAGATTTGGTTAAAGCAGTGCCAAGTTTTGGGCCCCTGCCTGTATCAGTCACTTTTAATGTTATTCCACCAACACTGTCTTAGCAGGTCACTCCTGGTTTTGAGAGTGATTTATGTGTTCAGCTTTTGTGTTTTCTTTCTTTGACTTGTGTAATGAGATTTTACTTTTCAGCTTAAAAAAAACAATTAGGAGTTAGTTAACCTTATTTATATGATTTTTTCCCCCCTAGTATTTACATGAAAAGCACATTCTGCACAGAGATCTTAAAACTCAGAATATTTTCCTGACACGAACAAACATAATCAAAGTGGGAGACCTGGGCATAGCCAGAGTGTTGGAGAACCAGTATGACATGGCCAGCACTCTCATAGGCACCCCGTACTACATGAGCCCTGAACTCTTTTCTAACAAACCCTACAACTACAAGGTACAGTATGAAAAATGTCATTTCTCTTTTCTGAGGAACATCATTTTATTTGTCTGAGATCATCACAATCTTATCTGTGGTTTTTGGTTTCTTATTGCTTCCAAGTCCTTTTAATCTTCCCAAAGACCAAACGAGAAAACGGAGATTTGTAGGAACGTTTGTTTCTGGAGCTGTGTTTAGGAATTCATAGCATGTGCTAAGTTATCACAGCCAAGGTGTTCAGCAGGCTGCCTGCACCTCTCACAGATGGACAGATAGAGAATGGGAACAGAAATATCTGTGTTGATGCACTTTCTGAATTTATTATATGCCAGACAGGAAGTTTTACACTCAAAAGTTGTGTTAGAAATAACAGCAGCATTAAAAAGCAAAAAGAAAGAAAGGAGAAGGAAATTTTAATGAGAGGAAGAGACAGTGTTATTGTGAATTTAAAACAGAATAAAGCAAACATGTTCCCCTGTTCAGCTCTTGCTGTAAACCACACGCTAAATAAATATGAGTGCAATGAGCAAGAGCTCAGGGGAAACTTCTTCCAATGAAAAATAAAGGTTTTTCACTTACAGATAGGACTGATACTGTACTAAAAAAAGGAAACAAGCAACTCTCCTCCTAAAGATAGCTGATTTCTACACTTCCTTTTGGAAAAAACTTGAGGATATTTGTAAGGAAATAGTTCACTTCATCAAAATTAAAAATAGAAGAATGAGACAGAAGCCAAAAGTTTGCAATGGAATTTGGGCTTAATTAGCTTAGTGCCATTAAAGGCCTCTTTGAAAGCAGGTAAATAAATGAAACTTGTACAGCTAATAAGTTCCCAAACATTTTCTCTTGCCATTTTTTTCAGTCTGATGTTTGGGCCTTGGGCTGCTGTGTTTATGAGATGGCTACACTGAAACATGCCTTCAACGCCAAGGACATGAACTCCTTGGCTTATCGAATTATTGAAGGGAAGGTAAAAGCTCCTGAATGTTTTTGTGTGTGCTTGAATTTCTCTCAAAAATTGAGATTATCTTTTCCAATCAGAAATATTGCATGGGGTTAAAAATACTTGCATGTAACACACTCCATCATATGTAAGACTTGTTTTGTGGTGGTGGATGATGGGATACCAGACCAAAGGAGTTACTCCTTTGTAATGGCTAGAGTTTCTCATTATCTCATCATGGAATGAATATACTGTTTAATTTTCAAAGTTCTGAGATGACTTTCTTAGTGTGCTTCTGGTTTTGCATAAACATTGCATAAAAATTAAATTACTCTGTGATGCCATTTTCCTGTTGTGTAAGATTAGCTTATTTAAGTGTCTTCTTGCTTTGGCATATAATGAAGTTAATATGGATTTATTTTTTATACATTTTTAGCCTATTTAGAGAACTTTTATTGTTCATATTAATAAAATTAGGAACAATTCTTAGACACACACTTGGATTTTCAGTATTTTGTCTAACATTGAGTAGTCAGGTAACTTTTAGCATTTGAATCATGAGTCTGTTTTTTATACACATTTTTTATGTAGCTGACCACAATGGTCACAAATCAACATTCTAGCAGTAGCTCCTGTTGATGAATATATTAAATAATATCAGGCTTCCCTTTCCTTTCCCAGCTGCCACCCATGCCAAAGGATTACAGCCCACAGCTGGTGGAAATAATAAAAACTATGCTCAGTAAAAAACCTGAGGAAAGACCTAGTGTGAAAAGCATCCTGCGACAGCCCTACATCAAACAACAGATTTCTCTGTTTTTGGAAGCCACGAAGGCGTAAGGCATTTTCACTGGAGTGATTCTGTGCAAAATATTCATGTCATTGGCATCTGTTTTTTTACAACTTTTCCTGAGTTTTGTAGCAGGAAATAAGTAAGTTATGTGCAGCTACAAAGCATATGAACATGAGTTTCTTTGAATTCTTTCAGAAATATGAAGGAATTAGAGTGGAAAATATTTTTTTTTTCTGCAAATGCAGAATAATACTGTGTGGTGCTTAGAAATACAGACTTGGTAGAAACCCCACACCTTTCCATATGGTTTTTGAGGCCATTTATCATCTGGGAGTTGAAAAAACCAAGTGTCTTTTGATATACACTGATATAATTATTTTTCTTTATCAGATTTAGTCAGTTATTTTACTGCTTCCAGACAGGACTGACCTTGGTGCTCTGCAGAACAAGTGTATGTTGCTGGCAGAGTCTGAATTGTGCTTTTAAGCCTCTTTTCTAGAATTGAAAATGAGGTTGTTGTGCACAATCTATTGAAAAATCCCAGTATCTGATACTCTTTTGTATGAAAGCTCTTTAGTGGAGTGGATTTTTTTTTTTTAATTAGTATAGTCTAAAGAAATATCTTAAAACCTTGTTGATGGTGATTGAAGGAGCAACTTCTTTTCTTTTTTTTTTTTT
>VWYO01012901.1:169392-195240 GCA_013400275.1 Rhadina sibilatrix
ACAGGAAAGCTGCTAGAAATCATAAGAAAACAGTGAATTCCAAACCTAAAGACCCTTGCTCTGTCATCTCAGCAAAGAATGAATCTCACAGCGAGAGTGTTACACACCAAAACCACTCCTCTGAGCAAGCCAGAAAATACAAGGTTGTAAGATATGGGGGTTTTTTTACCTTAAAAAATAAAAAGCCAACAAAACCCAAACCCCTCATGCTTTTTCTAGATAAAAAACTCAGTTTTATAAGAAGAAGGCCTTGAGCATGCCTGAGAATATTGGATCTGAATCTCAGGAATGTGTGATATTCATATTAGGGAAGGAATTGTTTTTAGGTAAGAGTAGCTAAACTGTGGATCAGTGAAGCTAATTGCAAGATCTGTAAGATGCTAACTAAACAACACCTGGTTTTATGTGACTTACTCTTGGAGTATTTGGGTTCAAATAATTTTTCAAATATTTCATGACAAGTGGTAATAGTTTTTTCCAATCAAAAGCATATGTTTAAAAACGAGTTATAGTCACAACCAAAATTGTTTATTGTTAAAATTCTTTCCAGTGGTTAGAACAAACCTTTTGTAATGGTTAATCTTGTGCATGTGTTCTGTTTTCTGTAATAAGTCTGCTCTTCTGGGTTTGAGCTTTCAATGTTGAAATACTGAATATATGTGGTAGAGCACATCCTAAAAACTCTGGGTGCTTGTTCCTCTCTTAGGGAAGGGCCAAGGGAGTACAGCTTTTCTTTCATGGTCCTGGTGAAAAATAGGTGTATTCCATGTGTATAAATCAATACCTTGAAACAGGTCATTTGCAAGTCTGTATCTCTTTAAAAATGTGCATTTTGACTTTTTTTAAGCCCCTAATGTGTTATTGATCATAGTTTCCTTTTAGTTTATGTTCTCTGGAATGTTCTTGATTTTCCTTAGGTGCTTGGAAAATTCTTTCATATATGTATAAAACCCAAAAGACAATGACTTCTCTTTTTTTTTGTTTTTCTTTTAATCCTAGGATGAAGAAGATTGCATCAGCAAACGTAAAGCCACTAAATTTTGTCCCTCAGAGAAACCAGCTGTTGAGTTGGAAAGAAAACCAAGCAAAAATGATCTGAACAGCTTGGGAGACTCCATAGCTACAGTCAGTAGAGTGAACATTGATGTCTCCCTGTCTGAAAGGATGAAGTGTGAAAGTGAGAAGTGTGGCAGTGAGAGTATTCCAAAAGATAATAAAGCAAAGCATTTACATGTTCCAGGCCATTCTAAAATAACATCTAATAACCCACCAATTAAGGAAGATGGACAACAGCAAAGAGCAAAGCAGGCTTTTAAAGCTGAAAGTGTTGAGTCTAAGCCATCTTCTGTTGATTCTGTAGAAGATGATGATGACACTTTGAAACTCCTGCAGCCTGTATCAAAAGACCAAAAGCACACTGACCTGGTAATGCATTTATGCTTATTTAAAGTAGATTTAACCAGTGGCCAGCTCGTACAATTTAGAGAGCTGCTGCACATGTTTTTCTGTCAAAGTAGGATGTTGCTGATGCAGTTATTGAGATTCTTAGTAGTTTGGAGCCTTGGGTTCAGATTTGCAAAGGCAACATGGTGAAGTAGTTTTGGGATTGCATCAGATGATTGGAATTCTGTTTTTACGGGGAAAAAATTTGGTTTTCTAGCTGAGAACAGAGGGGGTAAGAATAGTTTTGTAACTTTTGTTCTATGTTGTAAATAGGCCTGAATAATCTTGATTTGGATGGGGGGGCTAATTGCTAATGATTGTCCTCTCACTGCATTTTGGTCTACCATGAGATTTTTAATGAGAAATCATTATTGGTTGTAGAGCTTGAATTCTACTGAAAAGCTGCTGGCACCCTTTGTTCCTGTTGTAATTCAAGTAAGTGTCCTTCTTTGAAGGTTTAGTAACTAAAGATGCTGGTACAGCAGGTATTTTATCTCTCAAGTAAGAATTTATTGTGGTTGTACCTGTGCTATGTTAAGGTAATTGCAGTCCAAATAGTAAAGTGGCCCGTTTTGATTTTTTTTTAAAGTGTGTTTGTGTAAATCTGGAAATGACAGGTCTGCATTGTTTTAAAAAATGCTTTTACTTATTAGGATGATGTCAGTCATGGAGCTTCAGGAGATGCTCAGGGAAAAATGACCTTCCACCTGCAGCCTCAGAGCTCTGTCAGTGAACCTGCTCTCTCACAGCAGCAGCAGAAGAGAGGGCTTGCTGAAGGCTGCTCAGAGAAGGTGCAGACACTTGAAAAATACTTCTCTTTCCTTTAAGACTCCTGTGTTTTTCCTCTTTAAACGTGGGACCTATTTTCTAAAAAAGGGTGGGTGTTTTAATGCTGTTCTTGTTTCGTGTGTGTCTGTGTAACTTCAGTGGTAACAAATGCAGGTCACTGAAGGTGACTATTAGAAGCAGCCTGAGTAAATCTTTGAAAATCCCAGACCTCACAGGGGTGAGGTGGATGTGCCAGATGGGCTGTGCCATTACTGGCATGCAGTGTTTCCTAGGAAATCCCATCAGGACTTCTCACTGTGACTACAAGTCAGTGCCTTTGTGGATAAGACTACTTGGGGTGGGGAGTGGCTCAGTAGTGCTTTAGAACAGATGTGTGATGGCTGCCCTGAGCTTCTGAGTGCAAACTGTAGGAAGAAAATCTTGGCATGCACATAGGATAGAGCTCCTGTCAGTTCTTCCACACTGAGGTTTCTTTGGGGAAAGGCACAAGGCTAGAGAAAAGCAGGATTGGTGATTGATAACCTGGTTTTCTCTTTGGGTTTTGCTATTTGGGGGTGGGGACAGTTGTTGCAAAGGCCTTGGCTGAAAAACAGTCTGAGAGGAGGGGGGGATAAGATGTATGGGTGGAAAGAAGGCAAATGGATGCAAGCAGAGACGTGGAGAGGGAGAATCAAGCTGGGAGATGGTGAAGAGGTTACAATAGGATACAAAATCTCTGGCATCCAGTTTTACCATGCAAAAATGTCTTCTAGATTGCAGAGTACTTAAACTTTTAATAATAATAAAAAATAAATTATTGCTTACTTCTCTGTCAAGTTCAGAGCAGTTTCTCCTCGGCCTCTACCTGTTCCTTCTGAGGAGACCCCAAAGACAGCCCAGAGAGGTGCAGAGCACCCTGAGCCTGCAGATAGTGCCAAACCCAGCCAAGCAGCCATTCCAAAGGTTAGTGATGAAAACTGTGCCTGCTTGTTTTTGTCTCATTCCTTCTGAGCAGTTTGTTCTTTACAGTGAGTAAAGAAATGTGTAGGAGCTTCCTGCCTCATGGAAGCCCTGCTCAGTGTGGGATGAGCCTTGCTGAACCTTGGAGCTAAGGAGCCCATTTTCTAGAGTTCAGATTGGTCGCATTGAAGAGAGGTTTGTAAGAAATAATTAAGCATTAAATAATAGCTCCCTCTCCCATATCAATTGAAAAGGATTTTTTGCTTAATAGGTGATTCCAAAACAAAAGCCATAATGATGATTGCAAATTAATATCAAATTAACTTCCTTTGAAGGAGCGGCCCTTGTCAGCAAGAGAACGGAGGAGGCTGAAGCAGTCCCGGGAGATGCTGCCCTCTGGTAATTTCTATGTTTGCATGTTAACAGTTTATGTATGTGTAGGCTAGTAACTTCTTTGTGAAGAAATGATAACTTCTTGTCTGTTCTTCACTGCCATCTTCAGAAAGGTGCACTAAGGGGCTAGTTCTGTGTGAAATAAAAGTTCTGTTAACGTGTCTGTATTTTTCTGCTTTTCAGTTATGTTCAGTTGTGTTCTGTGTTGACAAATTGTCTTTGAAATGTACATGAAATGTAGACTATTCACTTTCAGACAGAAGCTTCAATGTTTTCCATTAGCAAAATACCTACCTCCCTGCCTGCCTTCTGCTAGGTGATAGATTTTTTTTTTTTCTTGCATGAGCATGAAACTAATTCAGAATACACACAGCTTAGCTGTAAATATTGTCAAAATGTCATCCTTCCAGTGGTTCCAGTGAGACAGTCATTAAATAGTGCAGCAGTTGAAGCGAAGCCACTTGTGGAAAATTGTGTTAAAGTTCCTCAGTCCTCATCAGATCCCAGTATTTCTCAGGTAAACTTTGTCAAAAGTATTTCCTCCATGTAGGAACAGTAATTTATGCCATATTGCTGCGTTACTTTCAGCTATTAGAATTTTTGTTATTTATTCTCTCTCCCCTTAGAGAAAGAGAGAAGCCCACTGCCTGTCTGATGATGAGCTAAGCTCTTCCACAAGCTCTACAGACAAGTCTGATGGTGATTCCAAGGAGAAGTAAGGATTTTGTTTATTACTGTGCAAGAGTTTTCACTGCTATACTGGACCTTGACTTGGAGTGGAAAAAAAATGGCTTTCATGCTTTGTCTCTGCATAGTGAGTGATTGAAGTATGTGATGCATAGAGGAGAACAGCCCCATTGAATTATTGTTTCTCTGTGATTATACACTTTCCATACTGAACTTTCTGAGCTGTGGGATTGTGTACTTTGGGTTTATGAACTGTAGCTTTCCAGGAAACCAATCTTTCAGCACCAAAGGACATCCACTGTCAGGATGCATTAAAAGCACAAATTAAAATGTGCCAATGTGCTTCTTTTCCACTGTAAATGAGGATGAATTTGTCTCTGATTTTTGTCAATGTGTAAGCAGCTTTCAAAAGATGCAATTTGTTGCATTACCAGAGTCAGCAGTAGCCAGTGGGATTGTGGAGTTTTGCATTGACTGGGCTCTGAGCCTTTGTTAAATGAAATAGTAGTGATGTTTCTATTGATAAAACTGCACCACAACAAGGGATTTAACGTGGAATACTTACTAGGATCTCAGTAAACTCATTGAAAGCCCTTGGAATGCAGGGTGGAAATTGCCCTATGATGGTGACTGAATTATTTCTTCCTTCTCTCCTAGGAAAAACAATGTGAATGAAATGAATGACTTGGTGCAGCTGATGACGTGGACACTGAAAATGGACTCCAAGGAGAACTCTGAGTGCTGTGTAACCCCCACCCCAGCCCCAGAGTTTAAACTTCATAGAAAATATCGAGATACTTTGATTTTGCATGGAAAATCACCTGATGAATCAGAGGAATTAAAAATGGAAGAGATTCCTTCAGGTCTGTTGCTCTGGGATTCTGTGGAAATACTTAGAGAGTTGTCCCATATTCTGCAGAATATGAAAACTGTCCTTACTGAAAGTAATTACTACTGCACTGATTTTTTGATTGTGTTTTGTTTTTAATAGATATGTTATTGGTCCCTTATAAGATTAGGAGAATGGTTGAAATCCTGAGATCTGATGTGGTGCAAGGATTGGGAGTCAAACTTCTTGAGAAGGTGTACAGAATCATGGAAGAAGATGATGAAGTGAAAAGAGAGGTGAATGTCTTTCATAAGATGGTTTAATTTCTTCATAAACCTTGATAAATGAGTAGGGTCTTTACCCTATTGAGATAGGGTAAACCTTGATTCCAGAAAGTCTTTATGTAGTCATGGGCAGGCAAGGACCTAAGTATATTGTAATTTTCACTCTTGATTCTAGATGTAGACTATGTTCAATTGCAACTTCTTCAGAAACCATCAGAGCTTTAGAATTTTACCAGTTCCCCCTGAGTTTGAGGAAGATGCAAGGGATGCAAATAATTTTACTCTGTGCTGTTTCTTCAGTAATAATTCCTTCTGTCTCTCAAATTTTTGCCTTCACGTTACTTGCCTTATGCTCCTTATGTCCAAAATAAGAAATAATTTCACATCAATCCTTAATAGAGGTGAATGAGGAATACCTCCAGTTCCTTTCATTCAAAACCAGGTTACACTGACCCAGGCAGTATTTAATTTGTAACCTGTGAAGATCTTGTATTTTAAATTTTTGGGTGGGATTTGAAAGTCTTTTGCTTTTAGACAACAACAGCGTTCATTTTTCTTCTCTCTCATTGACATTGCCAAGCTTCACGTGCTTCTTTCAGCTGAGTGCTTTGGTATATTTTTTATGAATATTTTGGTAGCTTCTGCTTTTTTTCAATGCCAGTAAATGTTGTGGGTTCTGTTCTGGGTGTGTTCTAAACAGCTGCAGTTGCGGGAGCACATGAGAGACAAGTACGTGAGTTACAGCGCAAAGGCTCGGCACCTGAAATTCCTTGAAGAAAACATGAAGCTCTGACCAGAACCTTTTCCTTGGAGAAAAGAACTGTTTTCTAGCTCCTTTGGTAGACTGGACCAGCTCACAAAGCATGTTCATCCATTGATCGCCTTTGCTGGAATAAGCAGGTGAACTTGCAGAAAACATTAAGAGTTTGTAGTAATATTTTTCATGTTAAAATGTGAACCAGGCTATCACTTTCTCAAAGAGAAACTGTTTAGCTTAGTTTTTATTCTCTTTAAGAGTTGCTTTTCATAGATGCAAACAGGGGTGGATACCAAGTTTAGCATACTAAGGAGTGTCAAAAAGGATTATGTTCTGGTTTGAATTTGTCATAGCAAAAGGTTTTTTGTATGGTCTCATACTAAATACAGTAACAAAATCTTTGCCAAGACTCTGATGTGATAAACTATAATGTGTTACATCAGATAGTGGTGAAAATTGCCAAGTCCAAATGCTGAAGGGGGTGGCTGTACTGCTTGTAAGGAGAGACTCAGCTCTTGTGTTTTGTTGCTGAGGCAGCCACCAAGGTGGGGGAAAGCATTTGGTAACTGGGTAAGAGAAGCCTGAAAATGTTTGAAAGGAATGCAGCCATGATTAACATGGTTCCAGCTGGAGAAATCCCTCTGCCTTACAAATACTAATTCCTTTTAGGAATGCAAGTGCCCAAGACCAGAATCACTTAGGGAAAAGATAAAACACTAATTTCTTAATTTCTCTTTGTTTGCATTCTTGCTACAGCCCCCAGGCATTGTTGTGTACCATCCCTACAGGAGAAGCACATGTTTTTTTTTAAATAATAAAGAAGTCAAATGGAACTGAATTTGTAAAATAAAATTATAAATGAACAACCTCTCTCTTTTCCTGCCTGTAGCTGAAATATTGTAACCTCCATCAGCTGTAGGGGGGGTTACTGAGGTGACAGTAGTAAAATAAAATCCCATACCTATGGATCCTGCTGCCTCTCACATGCTACATGCTCAAGTTACAGTGTTTCAAGAGCTATTCTTACTTGCTCTTCCCAGGGAAATTTATTTTAAACAAAACCTGCCACTTTGCAATCTCCTAGAACAGTTATTTTCAGAAGTGTGGGGCATGTACCATTTCACAGTATTTGTTACAACCTGGCACTACTGACAGCTTGTTTTACACACTGTTAGAAATATTTCAGTAGAAGTCCAGCTGTTTATTATCTTTTAGGCTATGGCAACAACTTAACTAGAATTCATTTGATTCAATGTTTTCCTTTTTAGTGAAATACTCAAGATGTGACCTCCAGTAGCCTTCTGAAGTTAATCCCCCCCATCCCTGTGTTCCCAGTGACTCCCCTGAAACTCCAGACCCAATTTCCAGCCTTCATGCTCCCTGCAGAGCTTGGTTGTACTCACGGTAGTATACAAGGTACTAAGAAAAAAACCCAAACACAAAGCCAAAAAGTATTTCAATGAAAATTAATTTAACAAAATTTAACAAAGTAACAGCCTGGAAACTGTAATTTTTAGCTTTTGGAATGTCTCTTTGGCTTCCTGTCTGCTGCTTTCTTCTCTTCTGTGCCCGACTCCTGGACAGGCAGCCACTTGAGGGGATTGCGGCGGTACATGGGCCACGGAGGGAGCGTCAGCTGAGGGCAAAGGAGGGGAGTCACAACATGGACACTGAGATGCTAAAGAGCTGTTTTGTACAGCTTGTTAGGGAAATCTTCATCCCTAACTCATTAGCAATCAGTCCTAAGAAACCTCATACAGCTTCGTATACAGTTACAGTTGACATTGCAAAGTCACGCTTTAAGGACGTGACTGAAGCACCCCAGGTTGTTGCAAGGAGGACAGCACCCACCCTGAGGAAAAAAGGCCTCCTGAATTGACACCAGCATTGCCAGCACCTCCTGCACTGCATTGAGAGCCTCCCTGTGCCTGGCATCACGGGTAAGTAACTCAGGGATGTTTAAGTAAGTAAGGAGCAGATGGATGATGATGCCAGAGAATTACAGGAGCTTTTCAAAACAGTGCCCAGCACCTCCTACACTGCATTGAGACCCTCCCCTTGCCTGGCATCACAGGTAAGTAACTCAGGGATGTTTAAGTAAGTAAGGAGCAGATGGATGATGATGCCAGAGAATTACAGGAGCTTTTCAAAACAGTGACTGTGTGTGTGTTGAGGGTCAAATCATGCTGCATCTGAATGCTTGAACAGTGTAAGAGCCACATGTAAAACTGGACTGGGAGTGCCCCAATAGGAATGGCACACTTCTCATGCAGGGATAAGGAATTACTCCTGAAATTCCATATTCTGCCTCCTTGTCTCCTCAGGGAGCAGAGGACAGCTGCAAAATTGTCATGACAAGCTGTTGCTGCACAGAAAGCCTCCCTGTCCTTTCTGTTACCAATGCTGCCAGCTGGACTTAACTCTAACTTCTATCGATGTGAAAAATGAACTCAAAAGTGGTATTAAATTGCAAAAATTCTCCTAGCATTTAAAAAAAACCAAAACACCCCACTTAATGGGCTGCAAAGCACTTTATGCAGATCAATGGAAACACAAATATGTATTAATAAATCTATACTGCATAGCAAACATTAGTCTGTGCTGACAGCCCCTCAATTTAGCACTTATTCCAGATTAACTACTGCATGTATTCTTGTTTGGGGAAAAAACAGTCTTACCAAACATGATAAAGCAAATCCAGCCATAACTATGTAGACAGTCCATCCAAACTGTTCAGTGATGTATCCATAAATGAAACCAATTACCTGGAAAAACAAATATTTTTAAAAATCAAACTTTAAATGAAGAAAAACATTTTCAATTATATAATTAAGCAGCAGGGGGTGGATTTAGGTAGGAAAACACTGTTTTTGCAAAAGCACAGTTCATACATCTTTCTAACCTTACCAAAATTGCAGGCCAACAATGAAAGTAAAAGATGGGAAGAAGAAAAGTTTTAATCCATGAGAGCTCCTCTGACTTTATTTAAAGCTTTTAGTGATCCCAAACATTAAGAAAAATACTTTTAAGATCAGAAAATAAGATAGTCCTTTATGTTCTCACCCACAGATCTACTATACTTACTGCAGAGACAAGAATGATTCCTTGAAAAATCTGTTCTGCTAATTTTTGGCCCTTGTAGTCCTGTGGAAAGAGACACTTTTTAGTCAGTTATTCAAAACACAGACCTGCCCACTGAACTCTTTCAGGTTAGATCCTACAGTCTACCTGACCATGGGTTCTCAGCGTTTTTGTTCAACTTTCAAACCAGATTGGAATTATTTTTCTTACAGTGGCTGAAAACACCTCCTCTGCAGGCTTGACCACATCACCTAGAAACAGAAGCAAGCGCTGTCTGATCTGGGTAAGTAACACAAGTTCAAAATAGCACTGTAGTCACCTTAACATCTAAATAAAAGCTGTATCACCACAGAAGAGGGTGTGCCCCCACAGAGAGGGCAGGGTGTGTGTGGCACCTCTGTTTTGGAGAAGACTGACAGATAAATATCTCCAGTGTGGGTGCCAACAGGATGGTGCCAGACATTCTTCAGTGGTGCCCAGCGACAGGATGAGGAGCAATGGCCATAAACTAAACCACAACAGAAGGAAGAATTTTATGTTGAGGATGGCAGAGCACTGGGACAGGCTGCCTAGAGGTTGTGGAGTCCCTCTTTCTGGAGACATTCCAAATCCACCTGGATTCATTCCTGCTCCAGGTGACCCTGCCTTGACACGACTGGTCTGGATGATCTCCAGTGGTTCCTTCCAACCCCGACTAATCTATGTTTGCATGATGTGACTCTGGGAGCACACGTTGCCTCCTGTCCGTCTATAGCAGAGTCAGGAAAGCACAGAGGCGCTTCCCTTACACAGCTACGTAATACCTTCCTTCCACAGCATGAGAGTCCCAACTCCCAGCTCAAAAACCGGAATTACATGGATCTATCCTGCATCCCCCCAGCCGTGCCTCGTACACGGGTGCCAAGATCGCGCAGGGGACACTTAAAACCCGCTCCCGGCCGTGCCGCCGTGCGGGCAGGGGACACTAACACCCGCTCCCGGCCGTGCCGCCGTGCGGGCAGGGGACACTAACACCCGCTCCCGGCCGTGCCGCCGTGCAGGCAGGGGACACTAACACCCGCTCCCGGCCGTGCCGCCGTGCGGGCAGGGGACACTAACACCCGCTCCCGGCCGTGTCATCGTGCGGGCAGGGGACACTAACACCCGCTCCCGGCCGTGCCGCCCGCAGTGCCCCGGTGCCGAGGCCCGGGCGAGCCCTACCATCTGCGTGGGGATGGAGCGGAACACGCCCAGCATGGCGGCGGCGCTTCTGCGGCTTCTTCTCGCTCCTCTTCGCAGCAGTCTCCGCGCTCCCGGGCGGGCCTCTGCTGTTGGCGGGCTGCGGCGCGGCCTCTCCGCGGTTACCGGCGCTCGTCGCGGCGGAGCGGAAGGCGCCTGCTGAGCTGGCCGGAAACACGCCCCGTCCGCCCCGCCCAGAGCCCCGTCGGCCGGCGGTGCCGCCTCCAGCCTCGGCCATCGCGTCCGCGCTGCCGCCGCTAACGCTGCTCCGGGGCCGCTCCGTTTCCCTCCACCCGCCGGGACGCGTCTCCTCGGCAACGCCGGCTTCGCCCCGCAGGACCCCGGCGGAGGCGCCTTCCCCGGCAGGTGCGAGGCGCCNTTTTAGTTTAGGGATTTTGTAAGTCTCTGACCGTTTCTGGAATTTTGCATGTTGTTAAGAGAGCTTTCTGTGTGTTACTTGAGAGCTCCTTCACGCGCCAGGATAAACAGACAGGTCTTGTTCTGATTTCACCTTGACCCTTAAATAGTGAACAAGCATGTTTTGAATTTCTTACCGGAATTGCATTGGTGTTGTGTTTCTACCACCTTCACGATGGTGCTGCCTTCTTTCCCACTTTTGTCATCCGTTCTGTGTGATGACACTTCAGCTGAAACTCTGATGTATGTATTTTATGTAGAGAATGTAATGGTTTTGAAAGCATATAATGCTGTTTGTTAAAATCTTGTAAACACCAGAATCTTGCTGTTGGTTAAGTATGGAAAGGAACATACGACATTTTGTCTTATTATTTGGATGCTTCCAGTTCAGATGGTTAAATAGTTTCAACAGTAAAGAAAACATACATAATTTTCCAGATCTTCTCAGATTACTTTTGACTGGCAGAAGAAGTTTGGGGTTTGGGGTTTTTTCTGTCAGTGAAGTAAGTGGCAAGATCTGCATGTCTCCTTTTTATCTCTGAGATCTTCTTGAGATATCTCATTGTAATGGGGGGAGGTCCCTAACATGAGAGATCATGGACCTGTTAAGAGTCCCTTCCAGTGCCTAAAGGGGCTCCAAGAGAGCTAGAGAGGGACTTTGGACAAGGGCATGGATGACAGGACAAAGGGGAAGGGCTCCAAACTGACGGAGGGCAGGTTTAAATGAACTATTAAGAAGAAATTCTTCCCTGTGAGGGTGGTGTGGCCTTGGCACAAACTGCCCAGAGAAGCTGGGGATGATGTCTGTGCCCATGGCAAGGGTTGAAGCCAGGTGATTTTGAAGGTTCCTTCCAACATGTGATTCTGTGGTTGTAGTTGGGTACTTCCTGATACCATACTCACTTTTAAAAATGTGACATAGTTTTATATATGTCATAAAACTGACAGAGGGAAGCATCCACTTCCCCCTGTCTTTGACACTGAAATTGTTGTGGCACTCCTGGTGATAGTGTGCTCTGTCTCATGGCAGAATGCACTGGCAGTGACTGCTGTACCTTTTTCTTGCAGGTTTGCAGGAACCTTATGCCAATAAAATAAGAATAGAAAAATGACGTTAAGGAAAGGTATGTGTATATGTGCTTGTCTGATTTTTTTTAATATCTTTTGCATCTGAGTTTCTTAGTTGTTCTCTGGTTATATTGATAAAGATTTTTCTTCTTAATTTTCAGTGAACATTTCCATCCTTATAGTGGCTGTTGTCATATTTTTGCTAGTTATTCATCATAACTTCCTAAGCCTCAGTGACTTCTTGAGACGGGAATTGTCAGGTATGTTGGGTGTTATTTTAATTAAAAAAAAATAAAATAAAATAAAAAGAAAAAAAATTTAATGGAAAACACCTGCTCCGTCCAGACAGAACCCACCATGTGGTTTGGGGGAATGGGAGGGGGAAGTTAATGAGGTTATAGGTGTGGCACAGGGGACCAAAGGTAAGTGCAGACTACTGTAGCTCAGCCTTTTAATACCTTGTGCTGTGTGTGAGTATGTGTGGTTAAATGTGTGCAGTTTTCTGTAAATGTGGTGTTATTCTATTCATTAGCATCTCAGATTCTCAAAAGCTGATGCTCTGATGCTCTGGTTTGATACTGGCTCACTGTAATCCACACCTCAGCTCAGACATCCAAGTGTATAGTGGAAATAATCAAAGTGTTGGGAATTTTAGTGTGGTAATAATCATATCTAATAATAAAAACAAGTTTGCCATTTTTACTCCACAGATCCAAGTCCTTTAGGACTTCAGCCTATAGATTTCATTCCTGCAGCTCCCCAGAGGCTGACAGATGAGAGGAATGACAAGGAGATTTCTGTGGTCATTGCAGCCTCGGATGAGAGGCTTGGGGGTGCAATTGCAGCCATGAACAGCATTTACCAGCACACCAGATCCAACGTGGTTTTCCACATTGTTACTTTGAATGATACTGTGGATCACTTGAGGTAATGATCTTTTCACTGGATTCCCACAACACAGGGAACTTCTGTATTTGTGAGAGGAGGGCAAGCTGCCTTTCCCTGGAGCTGCATTCCTCTGACTCCCAGTCCCATCTGCTGCTGCTTTTGGCAGCTCTTTGACATAAAATGCTGTGGGAGTCCCACCATTCCTCCTGGTCAGGTTTCAGGGATGGAAAAGAAACATCTTTTCCAATGGGCTTATATCCAGCTGGTGAGGTTGGAGTTTATTGGTGGAAGGGTTGTAAAAGGTACTTCTGCATTTCATCAAAGCAATTCAAATGCTGGCAATCACATTTCTCCATTTTTGTAGATTGTTCTTTAGTCCTGTTATTCTAACCCCCTTCTGTCCACACTGATGGTTTTGGGAAGGACCTGTGATAACAGGACTGTGTATTTCTGATAAAACAAGAAGTGACTTCGTCCCTTTCACATGTCCCAGGTGTGCAGTTGCTGACCCTGGACTTGCCCCTGTGGCCACACAGGATAGCACTGATGTCAGCATCAATTACATCCCAGATGTGTTTGTTGGGCAGGAAAGTGAGTGGTCACATCAATATCTGTGTCACTGTGAGCTGGATCTCCTGCTTTTCCCTTGATTTTGTCTCATCTAACAAGATCTGTGCCTTTCTTCTGCTTGCAGGATGTGGCTGAGGAGCCCTCCTCTGAAAAATATGAGATACCAAATTTTGGATTTTGACCCTCGTGTCTTGGAAGGCAAAGTACAAGTGGATCCCCAAAAGGCAGACACCTTCAAACCAGTGAGGATGATGCTGATTACTTTTTGCAATTAGTAGTTAATAACAATGTCTTTTGATGTTGGCTTTTGAACACAGCTAGAGAACAAAACCAAATCTGTTAGCATAGGAGCAATCTTTCATAATCAAATTCCTAATTTTCAGTAAAATTAAATATCTAGATAGTGAGAGATGGATTTGAATATCTACATATGTATGCCTATTTGAATATCTACATGTGTGTGCCTAGGATCATTTTTTGTTGCTAGCCACAATGAAACACAGCAGCTGGCACGTCAAGCATGCCAGCACCTCAGAGATGCTGCAGATCTATGTGGAGAAATAAGAAATTCTTACATAGACCAGTTCTAAAGTTAGTTCATCAATCCATACATTCATGGTAAACCAGGAGTTGATGGAACCTGTTTATTTTAAATTAGTTCTAGGATAATGCTGCCTATTTTACCTCCTCGATAGAAGTTGTCTTGGACATTAACACCATAGATAAGTGCCAGAAAAATCAGTGAATTTCAAATTTATTTGGCCAATTTTTTCATTTAATTCTCCTGCCTTGCTGTTCTCACAGTTAACCTTTGCAAGATTCTACTTGCCCAACTTGGTACCTCATGCAGAGAAGGTCATCTATGTGGATGATGATGTAATAGTGCAAGGTATGGGACCTTTGTTAGCTGCCACTGGCCTTTTGCTGAGGTCAGTATCTTATCTCTCACAGAACCCAAACATTTCTGTACAAACTTTGTAAATATGAGTGAATCGGGTTAAACTGAGTAGCTTTATCTGCTGTAACAATGGACTGAACAAAGCCTAACTCAGCACTTAGTCAGGATTGCTTTTTGATTTTTCTGTGCTTGCTTCCATTTTCCAGATGATATTGTTGAACTTTACAACACTCCACTGAAACCTGGACATGCAGCTGCATTTTCAGATGACTGTGATTCAATCAGTAGTAAAGTTGCTGTCCGTGGAGCTGGCAATCAGGTTGGTTTTAGTCTTGTTCAGTGATAACAACACTGGAGATCTCAGGCATTTGGGAATGTTCCAAATGCTGTAAACCTAAACATGACTGTTCCTGCCCAAGCCAGTTTTAGGAATGGGACCTGCAATTTCTGTTCAGGCACAGTAAATTACTTGGAATTTTTGCTGTATTTCACAATGACAGCAATTATCGTTGTGGAGCAGCAGGAGGTCTGAGAATACAAAGGAACAATTTTTCATTTCTGAATGTATTAAAAGTACTTTATCTGAGACTGGTACCATATTAATAATACGGTATTATTAAGACCATGCAGCATTCCTTAAAATATGTAGTCTATATAATCATATTTTTAAAGTGTTACACCTCTTAAGCTTGCTTTTTCTCATTTTAAAGTAACAGATATTTACTCTAACAACTTCAACTTATGCCTGTTGTGAGTTGTGCATAATTTTTCTTTAGGAATTTTCCCATAGATTTTAAACTATTTTCTACTCTCTTTCCTCCCCCCCTCCCCCCCCAGTATAATTACATTGGGTTTTTAGATTACCAAAAAGAAACCATCCGAAAGCTTGCCATGAAAGCCAACACCTGCTCTTTCAATCCCGGGGTTTTTGTTGCCAATCTGACTGAATGGAAATTACAGAACATCACGAAACAACTGGAGAAGTGGATGGCACTTAATGTGGTGTAAGTACCTCAGGCTGCGGGTGCCAGCAGCTCAGGCCTTGGGTTCTGCTGGTGGCATTTCCCTCTGTGTGTGTATCTCTGCTGCAAGTGATCAGCATCCTTTCCACTTCCAGGGAGGAACTCTACAGTAAGACTCTGGCTGGCAGCATCACAACACCTCCCCTGCTAATTGTATTTTACAAGCAACATTCCAGTATTGATCCCATGTGGAACGTCCGACATCTCGGTACGTGTGAAGCATTTGTGATGCTGCTCCCCCAGGGGGGGTTTTCTAGGTCTGTAGCTGGAAACCTTGTTGATGATGTAGCAAAGTGAGCTTTTATTCCCCTATTTTGTCCTTTGTTCTTTAGGAAAAACAGCTTTGCAATTCCATCTTAGGGCTTGTGGGTCTGAGTCTTTCTCGAACTGCCGGGGATTAGTTCTTGAACTGACTTACTCACAAATCCTCATTTTCCACAAATATATTGTATCTGATGTGATCCAAGGTGTTTCTTCCAAAACTATTGAGAAGGGCAGACATTCTTATCCGTTCTACTGGTGAAACCCCAGTGCTGGGAGAATTTTTCAGGTTATGTTTCTGATGAACAATACATAGGCTGCTGAATTCACCTGGGTGTTAAGCAGGTTTTAAAGAACTTGGAAGTTAAGGCCATGTATGAAAATAGAGAGATCAAAGTGACATTTAGTTGCACCTGATTGTTTTTCACTTTGCCCTTATTTTTGCCTCCCCTATTACCCCCTTTCTCCATAAATGCTAAGATTTCCTTTGTTAAATCCTTTGTTTTGAAGCTAACATTTTGCACATTGGCGTTTCTGCTGCCTTCAGTTCAAACACTAATGCTTCTTTTCCAATTGAAGGGTCTAGTGTTGGGAAAAGGTACTCTCCTCAGTTTGTGAAAGCTGCCAAGCTGCTCCATTGGAATGGACATTTCAAACCCTGGGGGAGAACAGCTTCCTATGCAGAAGTCTGGGAGAAGTGGTTTGTCCCTGACCCTGCAGGCAAGTTCAACCTGATCCGCAGGCGCTCGGAAGCCTACGAAGCGAAGTAGAGTCCGTGGGAATAATGATGATGCTTTCTCAGGAACCCTCTGGAGCCAAGCAGAACTCTTCTTTTTTTTTTTTTAGCCAACTTGTATACAGAGCCAACCTTGCCTTCTGGAGCACAAGGTGATGCACTTATTCAGGTGCAGTTCTGAAATGCACAGGTCCAAAGGAGGCTTTATGTCACCTGTGTGACACAAGATGCTACTCCAGCAGCACTACAGAAAACAAGGGGAGATCTCCACAAACTAGCACTTTTCTTTATATCATTTCCATTGGGTTCTCCTGCTCTCTACAAGTCTTCTAGCAGGGGATCATTTTGTCAGTTACAAAGTTTCTAAGAACAAGATACAAATTCAGCTGGTGCTTGCACCAGTGAATCTTGCACAGCAATGTACTGTAATTAAGAGCTGCCTGGGTTTGGTTTTGTTTTGTTATCCTGTGAAATAATTCCCTCAACAACCCTTTCTTGCATGAAATCTCCTCCCAGCCATTTCTGTTTAAGTCTTTCTTACAGAATTCTGCAAAATTGAATCCTTTTTTGAAAGATGAACCCTTCAAGTATTTCACTATGCAAAATGGTTTTAACTGCCAGTCAACACTAAACCATTTTTTTTGTAAAGTGGTGGATGAAACTTTGTTCAAAAATAAAGCTAATTGTAACATGCTGACTCCAGCCTCAGGTAAATGGCAATCTAATTCCAATCTTGATACAGGAAATGTTTTCTTTGTAGACAGCAGCAAGTGATTAAAGCCAAAGTGAATTGCTCTGGTCTTTGTGAAAGCAATCTAATTCTTAAATAGTACAAACTACTTATTTTGGGGACCAGGCTGTATTAATTACAGATTAATTTTGTTATTGTTGGGTTCCTCATAGTTCTCTCAAGTGAGCTACACTCTGCTATATTTTTTTCCTGCTGTGCTTTTCCCCATCTGGGAACTCACCAAGTGAGATGCCTGTGCCCTCTGCCCACCACCTGTGCTACAGGTAAGTTGGTTTGGGTTTTTATAGTTGAATTGTTGAGTCATAATTATTTTCAGCTGATATATCCCAGCAGCCACTGTGTCAGCTACTCCATTTAACAGAGGTTTGCACTCAGGCTTGTCAAGAGCCCTTGGTGGAGGATGTTCAGACAAAAGGCTGTTTTATGCAATGACAGCTGAGTCTGCCTGGTCTGAAACACAGGGCAGCAGAGGTAAAGGAATCCTTGCTGACTGTAAATATGGTTTAATTCTGCTCTAAAAGGATTTCAAACTGCTGCTCTCATTTGAGTCACTGCCTGTAGTTCTGTTTTTGTCGTGGATACCCTGATCTGCTTTGTTATCTATTGCTTCTTCTCCTGGATTTTGATCAACCATTAGAACAAGAACCATTCTTGGCCTTGAAGCAGTTAGGAGTAATGAAGTAAATTCACTTACCAACTTGGAAAGCTTTTACTTGAATTAGCTGACACCAGTGTAATTCAGCTGAGCAGGCTGTTTTAGCAGGCTTAAAGCAATTGCCTCTTTTGTATGCACTTGACACCTTTTTAAGCTGCCTCTGAGAATCTATGCCTCAGCATACATTGAGGGAGAACATACTTACTTATCACACAGAAACCATACTTTTCAGTTAATAGGAAGAAAACAGATGCACAGGAGATATTTAGTGTGAGGCATTAATTGCAAATTAATTCCTAATTGTATTCTTAACACTTAATTCTTTGAGCAGCTGCAGGGCCTCTTGGTAATTCTCTTGTTATCCCACTTCTGCTACAGGCTGAGCACAGCAGCACATCCTTATTGCACAGGGCTGTGTTTTGCTT
Source organism: Rhadina sibilatrix (assembly GCA_013400275.1). Lineage (NCBI taxonomy): Eukaryota > Metazoa > Chordata > Aves > Passeriformes > Phylloscopidae > Rhadina > Rhadina sibilatrix. The sequence goes on from VWYO01012901.1 coordinate 187,504, forward strand.
TATATTTACCAGTTTTTGCCAGGTGTAACAGGTGCTATCAGGAAACAACACTCTTGTTCAAGAGCACTGTAAGATCAATCAACTTGTTCCCCAGTGGGAATGGATTACTAATAAAATCTCATTTATCATTCCCAAGTGAAGGTTTAGAACATAAACCAGTGTTTGGGTAAAGTACCTTATATCTAGCTTAAATAAAGGAGCATTTAGCCAACCTTTACATGCGAAAATTCTACAAGTTTGGCAAAATTGTAATGAGAAGTCACTGTTTAAAGTCATGCTCTAGGGGTAAAACCTTTGTAATCCTCTAGGAAAACTCTGATTTTGTGCAGGAATGAAAATTTACTGTGAAAGTTAGTTGTTTGAATGTGACTAGAATGAAACATTTATCATTTATTTTCAAAGACAATGGGTTTATCCTCTTGAAAGGTCTTTTTTTTTTAAGGCAAAATGAACAGACTAAGTGAGTCTATAGGAATTTTTAAAATAGGCTTTAATATAGGAAATTAACTTTCTGACAAAGCTGAATCAGTTTCCTAGGCCTGTATAGAACCTGGAACTATTGAGGGAGATGCACTATTATGTACATTATTTGACACAGCAATGACTGAGTCTTTGCAGCAGCTCTGGCTCTTGCAGCACTCCTCCAGCTTCTGCTGCAACCAACCCCAGTCATCCTGACTGTTGTGAAAGCCAGCAGTAGCTCTCCAAACAGTGCCTTCCCACCTGGTTTGTTACACGTAGTCTGTATTAAAATCATAGGCATCATCTTCATCTGGTGGTTTATCTAAGCTGAAGGACAGTGATCTGGAACGTTCATTTCCTGGGAAGAGAAAATCACGTGTTGGTGAAAGCAGTGCAAATCCTGGAGGCACCAGAGCCCATCCTTAAGCCAGGGTTCTCAATACACACCTGCCCTCTGCTCTTTGGAATTTGTAGGATTCCTTTGTTGTTTTCCAGGCTTTGCTGTTCTGGTGACTTGAACTTGGCTTTCCTACAAGTCAGTGGTCAGACATTATTTAAACATCACTAATGAAATCTCCCATGCAAATGAGACCTAACAGAACCTGGGGAGAGTGTGGCTGTCCCCTTGGATAGCTGAGCCTCACTGCTGAGGCCAAGTCACTTGGAACAGTGGTGTTTCCTTAATTCAGGAAAAAAGCCCAACCCTAGTGAAACCCTCATTTACCTCTTTGACATCATCATCATCATCTTCTTCCATGTTATCTTCATCATCATCACTTTCTGTGAATTCCTCTTCCTCCTCTTCTTCCACTTCTTCCTCTTCCTCCTCCTTGCTTGTTCCCATGTTTCTCCACTCGGATCCCTCCTCTATCACTTTATTTTCATCTATTGTCCCATTTGTCATTCCAGCTGACTGGAAAGCAATGCTGCTGGCTGGACTGGGGTGCTTTAAAGCTGCAGAAAACACAAGGAAGTGTCTGTTCAGTTATTCAGCACAGACATAATGCCCAGCCCCCAGGAGGGGACACTACAGTTCTGCCCCCTCCTTGCCATAGACAGGACTCCCACACAGGGTTCTGCCACCAAAGCAAGGACAATCCTCTGAGAAAAGCTTTCCCTGAGGCATCTACAGAAAACTGCTAGGAGCTGGAAAACCTGGATTTGTGTATAGGTAAGTTTACCTAAGTGGGTTTAGATAGCAAGAAAAAATTCTTTGCTGTGAGGATGGTGAGGCCCTGGCACAGGTTTCCTAGAGAAGCTGTGGCTGCCCCATCCCTGGAAGTGCTTGAGGCCAGGCTGGAGGGGGCTCTGAATAATCTGGTCTGAGTGAAAGCAGGGCTTTGGAACAAGATGGTCTTTAAGGCCCCTTCCAACCCAGGCCAGTCTGTGACTCTGTGGTTAATGGTAATCTATTACAGGAACAGTCCTACCTTGAACAGTGGTGCTGTTTTCTTGTTCTAGGTTATTTAAATCAAAGCCTTCCTGCATTTCAGCTATTTTCTGTTCTGTAAGATAGGGTGGTGGTTTCTGAAATCCTGGTGGTTGTGTGTAGTATTTTATTCTGGCTCTGAGAAAATAAAAATCAGCATTAAAAAACAACTAAAGATAATACAGTTAAATCACTGTATTTAAAAATAAAAGCCTAAGCACAGAGCTCTCAAACTAGTAACTGTTTAACAGCAGTTCAGTTGATATTAACATTTGACTCTGAAGTTGTCAGCAGTATTAAGGGGATAGCCCACTCCTGAGAGGAAAACACAATGGCACTTTGTCACCACAGATCACCTGCCTGTAAAACCATCAGCTGTAAAAGCAGCTGAGACACTTGAGCAAAGGAGATAGTCACAGTCAGTTACTGAATCTGAGTGACATTTATTCCTACCCTCAGAATATAGGAACCACCCTAAATTTCCACAGAAAGTTTGCCACATCCTTTCCTGTCTAGAAGAGGACAACATGGACTTAATATTTGAGAGGAAAGCAGATTTCCATTACAGAAACTATCTATGCAGTAATGTGCAACAGGCTTTGACTCTTCTCATGCATCCTTCACTACTTTAGGAAATTATCTGTGGATGGCATTCTCTAAATCTGTTGGACAATCCAGCTCTTTACCCAAGTTAAAGGTGTGAAAGGAAAGGAAAAAAGCAGCCTTTACTTTTGAAGTACTTTGCTGGACTTGGTGCTTCTGCTGTGCTGGATTAACAGTGAGGAAAAAAGGTGAGCAGCACAGAGCAAAGTTCACAGCATACATACCCTGTCCAGTCATACAGCACTAATTTAGCCATATTTTCTATGTCAGGAACACCTCCCTTTTTCAGCATGCCCCTCTTCTGAGCCAGTAAAGACAAAAACTCTTCAGGGTCCCTGAAATCTGGGATATTATAGTGCATCATTACCTAGGGTAAAAGAAAATGGCACATTTAGAAAGAGATGCCCACCTTTCTCATAGTTTTAGGGATAAAAGAGCAAATAAAGTTGGATAACAGTGAGGACAGAGTAAGTGAAAAGCTGTTTTTCTCTCACATGTGGGAGTAAACATTACAAAGCAAAATGCCTACTTCATCAGCAAACTCATCTGCCATTCACCCAGACTCGTGGGTGTACAGAGACAGCATGCTGGTCTGTGAAAACACTTCTCACAGAACTGAAAGGCAATTAGGCTTAGGTTAATTTGCTTGAAACTAGAGTGAAATCAGAGTTGGATCTGAGGTCTTCACTGTAACCATAGGACACAGAAAATATCATCATTTTTCACTCTGATTGTGTGGTGATGAGGTCTTAAAAGCAATGTTGTTTATTCTGGCTGTCAGGCTCGTGGCATGCTGTTCTGCCTTCTGCTCTTAAGGAAGAAGGATCCCTCTTGGCATTGCCACTTTCCATGGTTAGGGAAAACAGTTCAAGAACTATCACAATTAGCTAAAGCAAAATTGTTACAGTGCATTTCCCACACCCAAGGAAATGATTCTATATAAGGAAAAGAGTTTCAGTTTACCTCTGAAGATACAAGGAAGCCAAGGCACAAAGTTCTGTGCCCCCCTTACCAGGACAGGGGCACCTATTGGGCTTTGGAAACCTTTCTCAAAACCTGTAGCTGTTTCTATTGGCAGTTTGCCAAAGGAACTCTCCTTGATAGTTGTGCACTTAAGGGTGCTCAGGGCTTTTTAGGGTGTCTTAGCCAGGTGTAAGGGCCTTTCCTACATCTGTGCACAGCTTTTGTTTTGTATCGTTTGTTATCTTCTCTTTAATTAAAACCTTTTGCTTCACTAAACACACCCAAGGAGCCCTCTGGTAATTATTCTAAGCCCTTCTGAGAAGTGCTGGACACCCTCAGAACTTGATACATCTTCGTGGGCTCATTACAGGCTGGCCTCTTGTAAGATTGTAACACAAAATGAACTTTCATTATTGGGCCTAAGAAGCCTACAGAAAAAGACTGAGGCAGGGAGAGATGTAGAAAAAAGATGGAGCTCACCTGCTGCTTACTGCAGTGATTTATGATGGCCTTTACTCCTTCAAGCACATCTGCTGAGTCTGATCCTTCAGGATCTATGATACTTCTCAAGGCCAGAGCCAGGGCATCATTGGAAGGATCTGCAATTATACTTGGACTGTCCAGCATCTTTGTCTGCTTATCAAGGTGCACACCTTGCATGGACCTGTTCAGAGAGAAATGCACTGTGAGCAGGTAACCAGTGAAGGACAGGTAATGGTGAAGGATTCAAGACACAAAGCTCAGTGTTGGATTGAATGTACTTCATACAGTCAGTTTCAGTGTTTTGTCATCACGTGCTTTGTGTAGGACAGAAATTTAAAGAAATAAAACATCAGGTTTATACACTGTATCCCCTGGAGAGAGCTTGCATCACACATATCAATATCTTTCATCTTGCAAATTTTAATGTGCATTTAAAACTGCACACTGGTGGGCTTTGCCCCTGTTGGATTGAAACACAAACTCAGGGTAACTGAAACACAACCAACAAGGAAAGGAACAGCTTTTCTCAGACTGAGCTTACTTGGTTACTCCTCTTGCCAGGCCAACATTGCAAGCACGCTTTCCTTTGAGACTGTTGATTATGCTGCTCTTTCCCACATTAGGGAAACCTGAGGAAAAAAAAAATCACATCAATCCTTGTAAGTTAAAGAAGAAAACAACTTCTTCCAGGTATCTTTGCTAAGGTAAGCATCAGTGTGAGATCAGAGTTGGATCTGAAGTCTTCACTACAGAATAAGACAAAGAATGTATCCTCATTTCTCACACTTGTAGGATTTGTGCTACATTCCGTGGGATTTTTGTCAGGCACGAGGAAGGCAGTGCCTGTGGAGCACATATCCTGCCTTCCTTGTGCTCCCACAGATGCCCATGCTACACATGGAAATGCACCATGGATCACTGTCAGCTGAAGTACAACAACACTGAGTTTTAGATCAAAGAACAATGACTAGAAAGGTCATTAGCAAAGCAGGTGTTGGCAGTTTTACCCAGTCTGTAACACAGGATCCAAAAGCTTTATGGGAGAAGGAGACTCCTCCTGTTTCTCCAAACACTTACCTACTACCCCAACCTGAATGGCTTTGTCTTGTGTCTTGCCATATTCTTGAAGAAGCTTCAAAAGGCATTTGCATCCAAAATACTGAGAGGTTACTGAGAAATCAACACGTGCACGTCTTTTTGTGGCCTGTTCCTGCTACAGGATTCAAAGGCAAAGAAAACCCTGTGGTCAGGAGCTATTAAGGAAGATAAAATATGGATACTTAGATTTATTCACCTACTGTGATTTCAGTGGTAAGAATTCCCCCACTGCACTGCAAAGCTCAAAGTGTAAAGGCACATCCATCAGTCACAGAAGTGCAATCAAACCAGGGGAAAGGGAATTTTAAAGATGTTTCAACATGTATGACTGCAAACATGTGACTGTCTCCTGGGACAGCCTGCAGTGCTCTTACCATAGTCTTGTCCTTCATCACTGTTGCTGCCTTAAAAGCAACTGTTGGAAACTCCTTCTTCAAATAACTCAACCATTTCTCTACGTTGTCCTTTGGCACTAAATCTGGAAAGAAGAGCAGTTCTTTCACTCCTTATATTAAACTTATTGTGACAAATAACGTTTGGCTGAGAGCTCTAATATAAACTGGGTACCTTCTCCAACACAGGGTCCCTTTTTCTGCCCCAGCAGAACACATCACAATTACACTTCTGGCCTCTGTATTAGGTTTTAAATGCTGAGGTGTTTCTAGAAGACTTTGCATGGTACAGAATGATGTTCTGTGAAGGATTATCCCACAATCCTTGTAAAGGCTGCTCTACCACAAAGGTCCCTTCGCTCTTGTTGTTGTTCTTGGTATTTTCTTTTCTTTATTTAGCTGCTGATAACTTGGTAATTCCCAGCCTTTTTAGCGAGCTCAGAGTTGGATCTTATGTCATCAGTGGAATCTCAGATTCCTTTAAAATCTTCATAGCTCACCTACCACAGAACCACAGTGCCAGTAACACTTTGAGAAAACCCAAAATTGGTTCTTACCAATTTTGTTCAGAACCAAGAGCAGCTTTTTGTTCCCTCCAGAGCAAGTGACAGCCTGTTCCAGCTGAGGACACCGGCAGCCCATTGGGTCTCTGGCATCCAAAACCTCCAGAACCACATCTGAGGCCTCAAGCACCTGGGGCAGAAAAAAGACAAGAATCAAATAAGACATCACAGACCAGATATAGACAACTCTGGTATAGCTGTGGCTTACAAAACACTCTCTGTTGTAAAATCCCTTACTGCAGTGTTCTAGTTTATCACAGAGAAACTTTGTGTTTTAAACAGTAATAGAAAAGAGAAAAAAAAAAGGAAAATAACAAGTGGCCTTATTGCTGCCTCTAATTGACTGATCTAAAAATAATTAAAGCATTTCACCTTCATGAGCTCTCTGCAGAATGATTTCTTAGAATTTTTATTCAGCAGCTTTTTTGTCTTTCCTTTAGATTTGCCAGGGGATTCCTAGAGCAAATAAAAATAAAAGGAAAATATTAAATGAGAATTAGTGTCTAACCCTTGTGTGCATATTCAGCATGAAAATGTAACATGTTGCTTAAGAAGGTGCACTTTCAGGATGACTTCTACAGGTTCAAGGAATCAAAATCATTCAGGACTCCTACCTTTCCCTCTGCTTTCTCCTTGATTGTGGCTGCATTCTTTTTAGCTTCCAGCTTCCTCTTCTTTTCATGCTCTTTCTGTCTGTTGAGCTTCTGCTTTTGTTTCAGTTCTTCAAGCTGATTGCAAACAAAAACCCAGGCCAGATAAAACATCTTTATCTTTGAAGGTGGTAAGGAAGAATGTTCCTCCTCCCCATTCCTGACCCAAGCTCCTGAGCCAGCTCAGTTAGAAGTCCTGACTGTCCAAAGTGACTCTGGGGATTTTGCATCCTACCCAGAGGCAGCATTCCATTAGCCTGATCCCAAAATAGCAGCTCTGCAGCCACCACTGCAGCTGATAAAGGTGCTGCTCCCATGTCACACCAGCCCACACTGTGGACAACAGATACCCCCTTTCTGTGTAAATCACATAATGCCATGATTTAATTCCCAGCACTCTGACAGGACATCTCTGTATCCCAGCACCACAGGGAACTCTGACTGCATTAGAAATGACACTTCCAGCATGTTCACATGCACAGTGAGGAAACGAAAGTTAAAAATAAAAGAGCTAATCATTGCACACTGTACAAAGCTGGATTTTTTTTTTTTTTTACTTTTCCAAAGCACGAGTTTACTGGGACCACCTACCATCTGCCAGAACTGCACCTCTGAGTGCACATTTCTGCACACAAAGCTTCCTTAAAGAAAGGGATGGGCTCAGTTCTGTTCCCCTTTCCCACAAGCCGCACTTTACCCTCTGCTTTCTTTGCTCCGCTTCCCGCAGCAGCTCTTCCTTAAACGGCGCAGCACTGGGAATTCCGGGGTCTTTCTTGGGCTTTTTGTGCCCGCGCTTCTTGGCCTCCTTCCTGACTTTTCGGTGGTGTTCTCTGATCTGAAGACAGGCACAAGACAACTCTCTCAGTTTAAAGCCAAAATCTTCATTCTGCCGGCCCCAAATCGCCAAACGCCGCGCCGGGCCGGCCCTTACCTTCTTCTGGATCTTGTAGCGCTTGTGGCAGCTCAGCCTCTTGCTCGCCTTCCTCAGCTCTGCAACGCAGCGCTCCGGTCAGCGTCGTGCACCGATACACACACACCCCCGCCACCGCGGCCGCCACCGCGCTCCCGCCACCGCCGCTCCCCCGAGCCCCAGT
>VWYO01012901.1:195488-228606 GCA_013400275.1 Rhadina sibilatrix
GGCCGCTCCCGGGGCGGGCCCGGGACACCGTCCTGCCCGCCCGGAGCCGAGAAAGGGGTTTTCTTTGTCTCCTGCCGGGAATAACACTTCATCCCCCGGGCAGGGGTTCCGGCGCTCCGGGGAAATTGCATATTCGGTATCTTTGTTTCTTGTCCCGGTGTTGATAAAACGGTGGATGTGTTATTCCTCCCGCTTTTTCTCCAGCTTTGCCCTTTTACAGTGCCCGGTGGCTGCCAGCCCCCTCGTCCCATCCCGTAGCAGGTTTCAAAGGGATCGGTAACCGGGGGAAATTCTGGCTGCGTTTCCCTCCCTTGTTCCCTTTGCTGGATTTACCACGTTTCGTGGTTTTGGTGAAACGTGGGAGATCCAGATAACAATAAGTGTTACCCGTGGTAACTATTGGCTTTTAGCTCGCCTCTACCTAGAGGCAGAAAATGAACCGTATGCTAGAATGCATTGTTTGATTTTAAGTGTATTATGTCCGATGCGTGTAAAACGTGTTCGTGTGGGGAGGTCGGAGGAGGTGACACTCGTGGTCCTCCTGCACATCTTTTGGGAGAGAAAACCTCCCCGTTGTCTATATCAGTGTACATGTGAATTACTAATGGCCGAAGCGTTTCTTGCTGTGGTTTTGTGACGTTTTTATGGCTCGTGGGGGCAATTACCGGGGAGATGCTCAAGCTCCTGTTGCATTGGAGGTGGCTCGCTGGTAGCAGTGCAGATTCTTGGTGTGACTGTTGAGAGGCTTGTGAGCCAGCAGGGCAATCGCAGAAGAAACCTGTCTGGGAGAGAGGTTCTTCAGCAAAACGATGTTTTTCAGTGCACGGCTGAGTTCTCAGTGCTTAGGAGTGTGGCAATCTAAGGAGAAGTTTGTGTTTTGGTGCCTCGCCTTCAGTGAGAGTGTTACATCAGCAGGTCTCTCACTGAGTGTGGCGTTGTCCAGGCTGACAGATGTTTTGCATGGTTATTAAAGGAGAAGAACGTGTTTTGGAGGCTGTGTATGAGTGGTGAGGATATCTTGGTCACAGCAGTGTCAGAGTATGGCTGGGAGCCACAGCCTTGTGCCTCGGACAGTGGGCATGGAGCAGCTGATGTGCAGTTTGCAGGCTGGTGCTGGTTGGGAGGTTCCCAAATCTTTATTTCAGGATGGGACTGGACTGAGTGTACTCTTGGGTTCCTGATTGAGGCAGAATTATTGATTCTGATAGTCCCTCCTGCCTTTCTTCCACAACCAAGGAACGTGTTTCCCAGCACGTGTCTGGTGGGGCCGCTCCAGGCTGTAGCTCTCAGATGAAAGTTGGAGGCAGTGCCAAAGAGTGAGGCTGTTGTCAGTTCCCAAAATGAATTGCCTGCTGATAAACCACAGAGCTTCTCTGCCTGCCCGTGTTATGAAAACGTCCAGAGTGCTGAACAGCAAAAGGATCTCTCTGGGGTTTGATCAAAGGCAGGAGTTGGAAGAACTGCATAGAAGCAAACGTTTTGCCATGAAATGGTTCTGTTTGTTTCACGTGGAATTTCTGGGGAAAAAAAATCAGACTTGGAGACTGCTTAGAAATTGAAACAGTGTATTTTTAGTGTATGGCTGCGTGCTTCTTGCTTACTTCTGAGTATAAAAATCCACTCTGAAGAGTGATGGAGGTGCATCATCTTAGAGTTTATGAAGTGTTTGTTGACCTTAAGATTATGTTGTTATAAGCACTGTACTGCTTTGCATTCTCTAACTTTTACAGCTTTCTGGTTTGTACTCTCAGGTCAGGTATCACTTCTGTTTACTTTCTGCTCTGCTTGATGAATCATTCTCTAGCAAGTGGCTGTGAAATCTGCAATGCATATTCAGGAACATTAGAGAAATGTATTTTTACTGTGACAATGACAGAAGTGTCTAGCATTCTGTGTACAAAATTACTTTGTAGAGTTTCTGCTGGGCTAAAAAAAGTCGCCTTCTGTTTCTTGCTTTTTTTCTCTGTCACTGTAATTATCCACTTTATTCTCTGGTTTTATTCTTTATCTACCTACTCTGAATTTTCTTCCCTCTGTCTTTCCTTTTTCTTGTCTTCCAGTTGTGGCTGTACTAACAGCATTACTGGTTTGCCACTCTCAGAGTGTCCCCTTCTCGCAGTATCTGTGCTTGCCCATCAGACACTATGAGGAGATTGGCTTTTCGAGGTGCTGGTTCTACTCTGGTAAATCTGGTAAATTATCGATTGTACCTCCATCCCTCTGCCTTGGCCTTTTAGCTTTTCTTTTTCTTAACTGTTTAATTATTCCTACCTTATTCATCTCGTGTGTGTGCATGGAAGTTATCTCTGTCTCTGACAAAAATGCTTTATAACAGTGACGTTGTGCTGCCACACCTTGTCAATCATCTGAGCACCTCCTAAAAGAAATTCCTGGATTTGGTTGGAAAATGGGGATAGGCTGGGATAGATGCATCTGTTCCATCCTCTGCCTTTGAGACAGCCACAAATAAAGATGCTTTTCTGTTGCTGTCACTGGATGTTGGGAAATAGCCAACAGCTTGTTCCATAAATTACCATAGTTGTTGGATGGTGGTTATTCATTTGTCACTGCTTGTGTTGGCAAATGGAAAACTATGGCCAAAAGAGAAGGGGGCTTTATCTGCTTCTCCATGGTTGAGCCATTCATCCCACACGTAAAGTGGGAGTGGAAGGTCCCACAGTGCTCCAGACCTTTTCTCTCTTGAATATAACACAAGGTATTCTGTGGCCCTTTTCATTTGTAATTTGTTTTGGTTCCTTGGTTGGTTTTTGTCTTTGTTGGCCTGTTTTTCACGTTTTTTTTCAGTTTGATGTGGAATGAAGTTGTTTTTACACCAGCACTGAGCATGTGTCTTTGTACAGCTTTTTTGTTGGAAGCAGTGGTTCTTGCTTAGTTGTCTTGCATGCGATGGGGTATGAAAATGTAGAGAGTTTAAGAGTATATTCTTCAAAGAGCTGCTAAATTCACCTCCATCAATGTGAGCTTGGGAGTTTCTGGCCATGCTGTCATTGGTAACTGTCCATATAAAACTGTAGGAGCATTTTGATTTCCCTTTACTCTTGGGAATTCCCACAAAGTTGGAGTTTACAGAAATGGCTTAACTGACCTGTAGCATTTGACAAATGTATCATCAGAAGCTTTGCTAGCTCTGTAGGTAGCTCTCAGCAGAGGGTTTGGATGCAATGCCAGGGCTTTAAGAATGTTTCTGTTCACTATAGAAGAAGTTGGATTCCATGGGTTCCAAGAGGCGAAGAGCTACCTCTCCTTCCAGCAGCGTCAGCGGCGGAGACTTCGATGATGCCCATCACTCCACCAACATACCAGGCCCAAGCAGGAAGAGGAGGAGACTTTCCAATCTCCCAACTGTAGATCCTGTTAGTATCTTCTTACTGATTGCACCTTTTTTCTTGGGGATACTGTATGCCTGTCTGGAATATGCTGGACTGTAAAATTAATGATCATACGTAGCACATGCACGCTGGTCCTGAATCTGTTCCTGCCTTGCTTTAGGATCTCATTCAGCTTTGGCTTTCGCTTGGTCCTGGCTCACCACGTTCATCTTTTTCTTTGCTGTTTTATTTTTGCTGCTTTTCTCTTTTTGCTGATGGTTCTACCAGATGGAAGGATGTTGGAGAATGAGCTGAAATCGTAATGTGCAGAAGTTGAGAGCTGTGTCTGCATAGCAAATACAGAGGGATGAGTGGGGAATGGCACAGGCAGTGATTGCTGAAGTGTACAATGCCTCTGCTATGCCTTTGCATGAGCAGTCTAATGTTAATTAACTGCAGGGCAGAAGAACCCCTGTTGTTATTGTAGATGCCTGTAACTTGGAGAGAATTGCACTGAATTAATTTACATTTTGGGTGTTTTACTTAGAAATAGCATTGAAATAAAGCTCCCTGCGTTCAAAAATAAATGGAAATCCTGCAGTACCTGGCACACTTGTCAGGTATCCTGCTAAAGTGTGAGGTGTTTCAATTGCTTCTCACTTCTGCTTTAGGGCATGCTGTGGATTGGCAGCTTGTCCTTCCCTTTGTAAGCAGGCTTTTGTTTGTTACCTCCTTCAGATTCTCTCCCTTTTCCTTATTTCATTGCTCTTGCCTTTCAGATTGCTGTCTGCCATGAGCTGTACAACACCATCAGAGACTACAAAGATGAGCAGGGCAGGCTCCTTTGTGAGCTCTTCATCAGGGCACCCAAGAGGAGGTAAGGCCACAGGTCTGGTTAAACCTTGAACCTGACATTTAATCAGAGAGGAGTAGATAAATACTTCAGCAAAAAATTGTGAAAAATCTAAGGTACATTTGTCATGGTTTCACATCAGCGTTTGATCCAAGTGTTTGATGTAATTATTCAATGGGGTGTGCATACATTGATGCTCTTTTTCAGGGGAGAAAAAAGGATACACTGAATTAATTTAAAATGTCTCTTGTGACACCTAGCTGAAACATCTATGCCTTTGATTGTGAGATACTCTGTATAAGTGGTGGGATGTGATACTAAGGACACAGCTTGGGAAGGTTAATAGAAGTGACCTTTGAAAATGCAGTAGCTAAGTAAGAGGCTGAATTTTGTCTTTTACTCAGAAAATTCAGGACAGTAACAGAACATACAAGAAGTGAGCTGACTGATCAAGCACTGTCCAGATCTTTTAGCTGTAACAAAAATGTATTGGAACTTTCTTTGGTTTATTTAGTCATAAACATGCACAAGCTTTAGTGCTGTGGTTTGGGTTTTACTGCTTGGAATATGATGCCTGTTTTTGTCATTGCAACAGAAATCAGCCAGATTATTATGAAGTGGTTTCTCAGCCAATTGATTTAATGAAAATCCAACAAAAGCTGAAGATGGAGGAATATGATGATGTGAATGTGCTGACTGCTGATTTCCAGCTTCTCTTTAACAATGCAAAGGCTTACTATAAGGTGAGCAAACTACATGTAAAGGCTCAAATCCATTGTAAAAGGAGTAGAGATGTTCAAATTCTGCCTTGGTTTGGCCAAAACCTCTTCAGTTTAGCCTGAAGTATTATGGGTAAGAGAACAGCACATATTGCAGTTATTTGCATGTATTTCCATAATGTTGACTGTATCTTTCCAAGATGTCCTACTATAGCAATTTTTCTGTGGAAAATTGTAAAATAATGTGGGGATGACCTTCATGTAGTTTTCCAAAAGAGATCAAAAGCAAAAAATGGAGATATAAACTGAGAAAAATATTCCTCTGTCAATGCCTTCTCATTTTACAACACCCTCTGTGTCACCCTTTGAAATGGAGAATTTTTTTTTTCCTCCCAGAAGGAAATATTTATGCTAACAGCAAACTTGTGGTAGGAGCTGAATCTTTCTCTTCCATTTGCCACTTAATAAAATGAAAAAAAGGCACATTGACTGTCATGGTTAGTGATGATAGATGTGAATGTAATGTCATCAAGACAACCCCCTTGGCAATTCTCCCAAACTGGGTGTGTGTTTTCTTATGGATGTTAATGGGTTTTATTACAGTTTTCAGAAGGAAGTGGGGGAAAATTGGATTAATTTTGTTTAATGAAAGACTATGTTAAATCCACAAACCAGTGAAATTGTATGTGGTGAATGAGATGATAACAGCAAATCTAAACCTGCTAATATTGCCTTTCACATATCTTTGACTTTGGAGATGATCCAAATGAGTTCCTTCTGAATAACCCAGCTGGGGTAGCCAGGTGACATCCAGAAAGGCAGGTTTTGTTTTACTTGTGTGTGTGTAGTAGCTTCTTGAAAACCATCAGATTTATGGGTTAATGCATTTGCACATTCTGCTTCCAGGAGGAAAAGTACAAAGATTTCCAAATCCATTTTGTACTCCTGGAGCTTTGCAAGGCACTCAGTGTGAAAACCCCAACATTAATGGATTTTATATGAAGGAAAAGGACATGATGGCAGGAAAGAGTGACTGGGGTTTTACAGAATATGTGCTGCCTTTCCTATAAAATTGTGGGCTCAAATTTTAGCTCTGTCATAGAGATCTTGCATTAGACTAAAAATAGGTATCCATTATTCCAGAATGAAGGAATGTTGGCATTTCCAGAGAATTGTGGAGCTGTGAGCTGGAGGTGTGGCACACAAACTTGACCTCTTCTTCTTTTCACCTTTTACTTTTCCCAGGCAGCTCCATGGCATGAACAAGCCAGGGACAGTGTTTGATTATCAAGGTTTTTATTTCAGCAGAAGTTTCAGGTGTTTATTTCAGGTGTTTTGTTGGCAATGCTCCAGCAGAACAGCAGCCTTTGTGTTTTTTTTCTGTTTCTAGTCAAGTCTCTCACTCCTGAGGATCTTGCATTAATACAGAAGGAAGCAGATTTGTGGAGCAGGACACCCTTAAAAAATCTGCTCTTCATAAGCAACACCTGGTCTAATGTGCTGAGAATATTTAAGCCTAATAAGGCAAGACTAAGAGCAGTTCTCATGTTGGTTTCTCATTTGTATTACAAGCTGTCAGAGGTTGAGAGAGTGAAGTAAGAGTGCAATCAGCAGTAATAAGGTGACATTATCAGCAGGATTACTTGAAATAGAGCCTGAATGACAGAGGAAAGGGAAGGAAAAATAAATGGGTGGAAAAGCTGTCTGTTCTGGGTAATGTGAATGTGCATGTTCTTGTCTGCCACTAGCAGCTCTGTATTTCTAATAGTTAATTTTCTAACTATGCTTCTACCTCTTCTAAAAGATGTATCTAGAGGTGTACCCAGGTGGTAGCATGTTGTCAGATTCTTTGGAATTTCCCAGTTAATGCTGAGTGTAAACCACTGCAGTACTTTCAAAGATATTTATTGGCATTCTTCTATAGAAGTTAATTTCCAAGTGCCGTGCAATGGCAGCAGTGTTGGCTGAAATCACATTTCTGGCATACTGGAATTTAGTCTGTTTTAAATGCTGCTGTTGTACTTCAGCAAAACCCAGTGATTTCTCCAGAGTCATCTAATTGTCTTGTTGAAGCCTGAACCCAGCTAATTTTATTGCTAAGTTTTCTGAAAGGCTTGGATGCTTTTGAGTGATGCAGATGATATTTTTTAATGCTTCTTAACTCCTCTGTCGAAGAACAAATGAAGCAGGAATTTCCCCAGTTTTTTCTGTTACTCATTTAATGTATTTAACACCTTTCAGCTGATAACTTATGAATTTCCCCCAGATGAGAGTGCCCTGAATTTTGACTGGAATGTTTGATTTGTTTTTTTGCAGCCAGATTCTCCTGAGTATAAAGCTGCCTGCAAGCTCTGGGAGCTGTATTTGCGCACAAAAAATGAATTTGTTCAGAAAGGTGATGCTGAGGAGGACGACGATGATGAGGAAGGGCATGACAATCAAGCAAATTCTGAATTAGTAAGTGTGGGCATGACAGCTGCAGAAGGGGGAGGCTGTAACTGGATGTCAGCTGACTCTGAGAGGGTGAAAAATCATCGAGTAATATTTTCATTGTTAAATTGTGCCCCAAAGGGTATTTCAGGGTTCGTTAGTTAATCACTTCACAGCATTGTATATGTGTTTACTTTTGCCTAGCCAAAAAAAGCTATGAGGGTTTCTGATATGGGTAAAAGCATGGTTCTGGTTTAGTTGGAATAATGAGCTGTGCTTGAATTGATGCCAACAGTGAGGTTTGTTGCAAGCAAAATTCATGTCTAATGACATCAAGTGCCCCATTCAGTCAGTGCAGCTGTTCCTGGAGTGTTTTGAGAGGAAATTTGGGCTAGCCTGGTTTTTGTGATGTTGGGATACACATTTTCAGTAACTGTGATGAGTGTCTGACAGTCTGCAGTGTAAAACTGAAACTGGAGTTTTCTAGTGTACCTTTACCTACAAAAACAATGATGTCTTCAAAAGTTGCATCCATATTTTGTGGCTGTTTTTTTTCTGCCTCTGAAGTGTAAATTCCTATATTTCAGTGCAACTTGAAGCACTCCACTCTGGTTGCTAGCAAAACTTCTTGTGATTTTTTTTTTTTGTTTTGTTTTCTACATCAGTCATCTCCAGGTTACCTGAAGGAAATTCTGGAACAGCTTCTTGAAGCTATAGCTGTTGCCACAAACCCCTCAGGACGCCTCATAAGTGAACTGTTTCAGAAACTTCCTTCTAAAGTGGTGAGTATTTTAATAATGTAGGTTGTGCTGTAAGTTGGAAGCCAGCACATTTCTGTAACTGATGTTACAGGCTGTGATGGCCAACTCAGGATGCAGTTCCCTGTTTCTGCCTCATCAGCAGCAAACTCCACCTGTTTATACTGCTGTTTCAGAACAGTGGTGTTCTGTTTTTGTGGTGGAAGTTTTAACCAGCAGAATAAATATTCTGAAAAGCATCACTGTGGATTTGATTTTCAATCAGAACTGGTCCCTTATATCAGTTTACTGATGAATTATATAATTCCTTGTATCTGCCTTATGACCTGGCTTGTCCAAGTTGGAGCCTAGTGCCATATTTTGAGGCTTACACTGTTCTTATCTTCAGTTCATCTAACAGCTGATTTTGTGAGCTGTTAGAACAAAAGCTTTGTGACTGTTTATAGTAATACACAAATTATTTCTCTTTTCCAGCAATATCCAGATTATTATGCAATAATAAAGGAACCCATAGATCTCAAAACCATTGCCCAAAGGATACAGGTATGAACATACTAATGTTTTAACATTTTTAACAGCAAGCATTCCAGAATTGTTAGAAGTCAGGACTTACAGTGGCAGGAAAGGCAATGGGTTCTCCCCCTGCTACTAAAGAACCTGCACACTGTGGTGATTCAATGTTCTGTGCTGGGTTAGTGCTGCAGAAGTAGCTGTGTGGAAGATCAAGCATTGGGAGCTGTGGAGTGCTGGCTTTTGAGTGATGCAGATGATAATAGCTTTTAGTGTGGTTTTTTTTCTCAGGTTCCTTGATGTTTAATGGCTTAAAGCAGTTCCTTGGCAAGTCCTGCTCATGTAAAACATTGGAGTACTGAGACTTGGTTGTGCATCATCATCACCTACTTCTGTTCTAGTGCTATAAATAGATGTTTTGTACTGATGCATTTTTCATCTTACTTCTCCAGTAATTTGAAATACTGTTCTGTAATTCTAGCATTTTGTATAGTAGGGAGGGATGGGACATAGACTGATTGAACTAGAGAATAAAGTTAAAAGAGCATTTTGTCAGAACTCTTCAAAATGAAAGTAATATAATCTACTAAGTGTTTTTTTCAATCTTAGCATTCATGAGCTTTATAAAGACTTAGCATATATGTATGTTAATGTCTTTGTCTGATGACTTCTTCCAGATACTTACCTGTTGTCTTTACAAATAAGTTGTTTTTCTATGAACATTCCCTTTATTGAATATGAATTCCTTTGCTCTTCACTATTGGCTTAGTTCTCATGCTGTCTGAAGGTTGCCACTTTAACCAGTTCTGCTTCTTGTTGTATAGAATGGAACTTATAAAAGCATTCATGCCATGGCCAAGGACATAGATCTTCTGGCAAAGAATGCCAAAACCTACAATGAGCCTGGATCCCAAGTATTCAAGGTTAGTTTCAGTTGTTCATAGTGTGATTTGAGTTCAAATTTTCTTAACTACTTTCTGTGCTGGTTGATCCTTAAATAAGTCTTGAGCATAAAGCTATCAAGACCCTGTTTGCATTTTTTAATAGCTTTTAGTGTGGTTTTTTTTCTTTTTTATATTGCTTTTAGGGGTACAAAAATGACAAAAAAATCAGCTTGAAGCTACTCAGATCTTCTATTCAGCTTTTTCAGGCCACTGTAAAAATACTGTGTGGGAGTACTTCAGGCAGACTTTGTTCCATGCTTCATTTCTCATGCAAATTGTTTTATGTCTAAATGTAAAAACACCTTAATATTTTTTTTTTTGAGCTAGCTGGATATATCTGATTACAATATTACTCACTTTCAACATTAAACAAAAAAAATCTTTTAATTGACAGGATGCAAATGCGATTAAAAAGATATTTAACATGAAAAAGGCAGAGATTGAACACAGTGAGTTGGCCAAGTCAAGTCTCCGAATCAGGTACTACAAATAAGAGTTCTTTTTATCATCCCATCTAAAAACCTCTCTTGACATTCCCTTAATTGTGCTGTGGAGGGTATGGTGGGAAACAATGGCTTGAAAACTTAGTGTTGTACATCAGTTAAAATACTTTTTGAAAGAAAGCTTACTGCTTGGTGAAATACTTCTGTGGTGAAATATTTTTGTGATTATGAAAAATAGAATGAATCTTTAATAAGTTATGGCCATCTTCCACCATGTGTTAATAACAGAAAATGAATAGTGAGGAACAAGGTGCTTTGTTTTATTGAAAAATGCTGGATATTCTTGAATCTTGTTAGGAACTGGAACCAAAGGGCTCACAGTTAGGTAGGGGCAGAAACATAGGAACAGAACCTTGGGCAAAAGATACTTAGAGGGAAGTCCACTCCTGTTTGAAGAGCAATTTTAGCTGTGGAAAGAGGCACAGGAACCTGAAGATCATGATTTATGGATCAGTGAAGCAGAGATTTGGCCCTGAGTATGCAGGTATAAAACCCTTGATGAGAGTTGATAGCTCTATTTGTTTCATGGAATGATTTTACTTAGGAAACAGCATTTTCTTCCTAGTGTATAGTGAAAATCCATAGTGTACAGAGAAGTGGTGCAGTCATTATAAATGTTTCTTTACTGAAATGCAATTAAATTTCTTCTCATATAAACATTTTACTTATGAGTAACACTCCAAAGTAGGTTTAGATATTATTTGCCAGTGTGAGCTGTGTCATTTATCCCAAACAAATTAAGCAATGTCCTGCAAGCCATTCAAGGAGCTGGGAAACTCTTACAAGGTGGAATCTCTTTATATATTAGAGCTGTTAACTGCTATTTGATGCTGGGAAACCACTGTTGTCATTTCCTGCAAAGGTTTGTGTGGTACAGCTGCAAACACTGCCACTGCCTTACTTAACTGGCAGGTAGTTTAATTTTTTCTGTGTATATGGTGTCAGTATTAAAATTGTTGCCTAGGACTATTGTGTGAAAGAAGTGGAAGTTGCCTGGTTGATTTTTTTTACTGCTTGGTGTTTTGAGAAGTGGTTTTTCTGATTAGTTTGTTCAGCATCAGCATGCTTCCCATGGTAGGTGAATCATTGTTGGAGCATATAAAAATAAAAAGCAGAAATACTGTTTAGGAGGTAATTCCTGACAGATGAATAATTTTCCTTCTTGAAAGTATGTGTAGTGCCAGAAAACTTCAATTCTACAGACACTGAACATAGATATGTGTTTGCTTAGCAATAACTAGAATTACAGAGGCATGGAGGATTTCTATTTAATTTGTGATTGTGTTTTATTTTTCTCACTGTGTTGGCCATTGATGAAGCTCAGGATGGTAGGGTGTGTGTCATACTCATTTCTGAGGCTCAAGGGTTTTTCTTTAAAATAAAACTGGTTGTGTAAGAAGGGATGACAGATAAATCACACTGATATTTGTTAGCTGAATTCCTCTCTTGCACTGCCAACCCATTTCCACTTCTCAGCTGCCTTATTCTAGATGCTCTCTTGTGTATTGTGTTCTCAACAGACCTTCAATCCTGAAGTAATCTATCAGAATCATTGACAGCTTCCCTTCTTTGTTTCTCTAACTTGGGGGGGGAAATAATGCCTGAAGGTGGCTGCAGTAATATTGGGCTAAATGCAGAAAAACTTGGGATAAGAGAAGTATCCTGAAAACCAAACCTTTCTGCTATTCTGCTATTTCACTGGTTGCTTTTTCTATTGAACCATTCTTCTTTTTTTTGTTGTTGTTTCTTTCTCAAGAATCTGCTTCACAGAATCATTATTTTTATTTGAATTCCTAAATGTTTAATTGTCTTAAAGGGGAGTTCTCCTTTACCTATTGCTGATTTGGGTAAAATTCCCTCATAAGTTCACTTCAAGTGCATTTTCTATATTTTTTCTTCTGAGTTTATATCTGTTGTTCTTTGTCATTGATGGCTCAAACTCAAATCATCATAATGCTACTAACCTGAGCTTTATATGTTGCCTCTGTGTCAAAAATGTTTTTATTGCAGAGCTCATTGTGTCCTTTGCCATACTAAACTGCTCTTTGTGGGTGCATTTAACTGTCCTCCCTTAAAGTGGCAAAACTGAATTGTTTGATAATATGCTCTGTCAACCAACTTGACAGTGACTTTAAGTGTTGATAAAACATGACTGGACCTGTGTGATTGGCTTTATCTGGATGCTAAGGGACATATTGTTGGCTGCTTTCACTGCTGTTTAGGCTGAGCTGTGTGTACAGCTATCAATGCTTGAGCTAAACTTTCCTCTGACTTTATAAACAGAATCCACATAAATGCTGGAGCAGTGAAAGGATCTCAGTATTACTTATCTTTTAGCTTCCAGACATCTGTCTCTCAACTTTTTGGCTGATCTATCAAAGTGATTCTGTAAAAAGCTTTTTTTTTTCTTGCTGCATCTTTTCATGGGTTTATGGTGGGCCTGTTTCTTTTCCTCCCCCTTTCCTTGGCTTGCCTCTCCTGCCTTAAGGACTGCATCAAATTTGGCTGCTTCCAAGCTGACAGGTCCTTCCTCACAGGGTAAAGGCAGTGTTGGGGATGAGAGAAATTCTTCTAACAAATATTATCGGTAAGTAAATTGTGCCCTTGGAGGAAAACCCGAGTCATCATCATGTGGAAATGCTAAATTTTGTTTGATTTTCTTCCTCATACCTGCTGTGCTGCTGGGCTTTGGATCAGGATGAGATTAATGCTGGTAACACACTGATACTGCAGCGTGTGCAGTCCTCCCTGCTGGCTGATGGATGGTGGCAGTGCTCTGTGGGTGAGCACACACGCTGTGTACAGTGTGACAGCTCCAGCAGCTGGCACTGGCAGCACAGGGATAGAAACCTGGGCTGCTCGGCTGTGGCTGGATGGTGCTGCTCAGGTAGAGAACCTGGTTGTGGAAGTGCATCGTGTAGGTGCTCGTGGACCCAAGAGCTGGGCCACTCAACCACAGCAGAGCAGCCAGGGCTGGGTCAGGATGCTGGAGTGGCTCAGGTGGATCTGCACTGGCACTGGGAAGGTGAATTACAGCTCAGGGCATCACAGGAGAAGTGCTACAGATGGATGTGCTCATGACCCAGGTGTGGACTTGCATACCCTGTCAATGGTATTGCAATAAAAATTACCCAGACAAAGGTTTTTTTGGTGAAAAGAGGCAAAGCACAGCAAGGACAGAAGTGGCTTCATCAGGCAACAGCCCAGAACTGCACAGTCCCTGGAGGACTGCAGGGACAGATGGAGCCCAAAGTCATGGACTAAAGGAACTCAATGGATGTTTTAGAGGGATGGCCTACAGACTGAGGAAATGATATCTGTGTGTTTGTATCAAAAGGCAGGAAAGGATGCATAGGACAGTGTAGGGCCCAGGCATGCAGTCAGCCCACCTGCTTTTTCCCAGTTTTCACTTGGCTCCTGCAGGACAAGGCTGAGCCTGTTTCTGGAGGTGCCTGAAGAGCTGACCTTGTAAAAAGGCAGAGAATGTCAGGCATAGTTTATATAGTGTGATATGAAATGCTGTGCCCCAGGTTTGGGACAAAAGAGAGGGATGCTAAAGAAGTCTTGGTGAGACTAGTGTGATGCCAGTTTACTCCAACTAAGAGGCATAGGAGGCTGCTTCATGTACAGGCACTGTGTATGCTGAAAATGCCCAAGGTGGGGATGAGGGAATGGGAGCAGATAGAAAATACAGCTTTTAGTCTGTTGAATTCCTTCCTGCAGACAAATCCCAATAAAAAGGGTCAAATAACAAACTTATTAATTGGGAGAGAATTTTTTATCATTCCTCTTCTCTTGCAATTAATCAAATACTCAAGTATATAAAGTAGGACAGAAGGTAGTAGGCTGGAGCTCAATTTTCTCACTGTGTTGGATGGGCCAGCTCATAAAATAGAGGCAGACTCATGGCTTGGTAAGAATTTCTCCTGTCAAAAGCTCCAGCCTTCTTTAGTCACAGCTGTGTTCCTGCTTATGGAGTCATGAGCTTCACTTGTTTGCTCACACACTCTGGGTGACTGTTAATGGTTAATGTGATAACCCTTTCCTTTTTTTCCATTTTTATTTTCTCTTTTTTTTTTTTAATTTTAAAATTTCTTTACTTTTTCTCTTTCATAGTAACAAAAGATCAGCCCAAGGGGATCGTTTATCAGCAATAACCATGGCATTGCAATATGGATCAGAAAGTGATGAGGATGCAGCTTTGGCTGGTAGGAACTGAAATGCAGTTTCTCTAATTCCTTTCATTAAAATGTTCACAATGAGCAAATCTGTAGAACTTCTGATAAACTCAGATACATTTATTTCGAAAATATTTTGCACTCAGTGTGTAAATCCTTTGACTCTTACAGCTAGTGAGATAGGGTAGGCCAAACTTGCTGGCATACATTGAATTTTCTGTGTGTTTCCAAGTATGTCTACTCAAGCTTTAGGAAGCTGTTGCTTGGTTGTATTCCTTCTAAAGTGGAGCAGAAGAGGAGTTACTGGAGAAGACATTGGGTGCTCCATGCAGCAAAAGAGATTGGTAGTGCTGGAATTGTTTCTTTGTTTAATTTTTTTGTTTACATTATTTCTTCATGGATGTTGAAAGATGCATCTGCTCAATATGTATTATTGTTCCTTGCCTGGTAATTGAACTTTACTCCCCACAGTTTTCTAGTGGATGGGTGTGTAGAATTTTTTGGATTTTAGCTCATGCTGTAAGCAAAAGCATTTTGATTCCTGGTTAGCTCAGAGTTGTTATTGCTTCCAAGTAGCTTCAGCTGTTTTCTGGGAGGTGTGGGGAGTATTTATTAGCTGGGATTTGCTTGTTTGTTAGCTGTTATTTTTTCCAAATAGCAATGCTGTAGAAATATGTAACTTTTTATGTTTTAGTGATTTAAATTCTTGCACTGATTGAACCACTTTCAGGTGCCACCTCTGCTATGGGCATTACTGTAATTTTCATGGGACCTCTGTGTATATGAGACTTTTGCCTTGCTGCTATTGAAGCTCTCCTATCTTTATTGCATTCACCTAAGAGGCAATATAATTTTTTTTGGCAGACTTCTTACCCCTTAAGATTTTCAGTCCTCCCAGTGTACTACTTGGACAACCCTATGCTGTCAGTCTCTAGGTGACCAGGGTTTATCTTTAAACCAAGTGGTATTTCTGTTAATTGCTCTGCTGTCTCCTTTTTTTTTCATTCCTCTAGTGCTTGTTAAAATGAATGAGAACAGGGCTCCATGGCTGAACATTAATAGAACTCTCTCCTTCTTGAAACAGAGTACTGAATCTTTCTGAGCTTCTTTGGTTGTAGCTGTTGCCTAAGCAATGAACAGTCTCAGTTTCCAACTGAGAGTTTATCCTGACAGCTGCAGATGGTGTTTTTGGTGTGATGGAGCATGTAGAACATTTCCAGCTCCAGTGTACAAGGATGTGAGCAGCTTTGGCAGCTCCCTTGCTCCTCATTATAAGTCTATAGGTGCTCATTATGTATTACTTGCATGTATTTAATTTTGTAAACAAGGGTGTTTAGTCATTACTGTATCATGTAGAGACAGTTTAAGACTGGATACTGCTTTTGTTTTTTCTGGCAACCATATTCAGCTGGACATTGAGCATTCATTGTTGTTTGGGTGCTTTGGGACCACAAAGGAGGCAGTGGGGTCTTTTTTTGTGGTATCTGCAAACTGTAGTTGTGGTAACAGCAGCACAAAAGGGCAATAACTGCCTGTCCCTCTCCTCTGCCAGTGCTTGCTTGGGGATGTGGAGCCTGGTGCTACTGCACATTAAAGAATGTACAATCTGGCATCAGATTGTTTGCTCTGTAAGAAAAAAAATATTGTTGCAAAAATAAGAATTTTTCTGTCTTCTAGTCTGAATAATACATTCTTCTTAGGCTCTTAATAGAGAGGTTCTTCATAAACATAACAGAGGTTTCATATTAGGAGATCACTATAATTTTCTAGATGTGTAAGACTGTATGATGTTTACACATCACTTTTAAAGAACATGCACATAATAATGAAAATATTTATAGTGCTATATTATATAAGTATAATGCAGTAAAACTATAATACATAAACACTTTCATTTTAGTACATTTTAAAGTTACTAATTAATACCTAATTTACATAGATTTCTTTTTAAGGAATGCCTTGTGTTCTACTTACAACACAAAGAAAGTACATTTCTTATTTAGGGTATTGAACTGTTTTGTTGCTGGCTCACACGTAGCAGAGAACAGCAAATACTTGACTAGTCTCTTTATGTTTTCTCTTTCTTAGAAACAAGTTATTCTGCTTTTTCTGTTTATTTCTTCCTTTTTGGTGGAGCACTGAGAACTGAACAATTTGAGTAAACAGACCAAACTCTTTGAGCAAACTAAACCATCATTTATTTTTGAAACTTTACCCGATTCCAGTGATATCTCCAGTGGTTTGTTTCTACCTGAGTTATTCTGAGTAGTAGATGCTGGGTCATTAAGTGATGCTGATTGACATCATTAGGATAATTTTGAGTGTCTCCCCAAATCAGCAATGAACATCTTCATTGCACGTTTGCACATCTCGATGCCTGGTTGTGTTTTAGCTTTGCCTCTGACCCCCCAGCAGGTCCCACACATTGAGGTAGATCTGGTGTCAGGCTGCAGAGGAGCAGTGGCAGCACTGTGTTGTGACAGCCTGAGTGTCCCCTGGCTTTGTCACCATTTCTGTATGACTTTACTGAACGTGGATAGAGAGCTTGATGCTGTGCCAGCCTCCTCCTGAGCAATAATGGAAATGCCACTGGAGAGCTGTGTTCTGTGTAGCTGAATTTACCCCAGTGTGTCACCTGCAAGGCTGTCCTTCAGACTCAGAGGGGAAAGGGGGTGAATAATTTAACTCTAGCATGTGCAAAGTCATGTAGATTTTGTTATGTCCCTCTGCAAGGTGCAAATTGCACTGTTTGTGCTGCTTAGAAGTGTAGAAGGATAGGCCATTTATTGCTTCCCATCCTGTGTTTCCAGTACCAGTGTTTTCTCATTCTTGTTGTGTTTCGGTTGTTCATGTAATGTTTCTCCTAATTTTATCTGCAGTAGGTGTTAGCTCTTCATAGCTTTTCTTTCATTCATCCTAATCCTGAAACAAGATAAGCAGAAAAGTTTGCTATGAAATTTTTAAATACTTACTATGAATTTTTTAGGCTTATTACATAGTCACTGTAAAACATTTATTTCTTCTTCATTCGCTGTATAATTTAGAGAGGCATCATCAGGCTTCAGTGTCAATTTTTTCTGCTAACCTTCACAATTTTGTGATTAATACTGTCTAAAGGATTGCAATAAAGTGCCTTTTTTTTGGTCAGCTTGAGGCTCATTAGGTATGTGTTGTGTCATTTTCTTGGGGGGGGCGGCGAATCTTTTGCTTTCGCTTTGGAGGTTTACTTTTCTTCTGCTTTAGACCTTTATCCACCAAAAACCCCTGCTCTGAGTTGTCCTGCTGAGTTTCCTGTTTTTCCTTTCTCTCTGTGCAGCTGCTGCTCGTTATGAGGAGGGAGAGTCTGAGGCTGAGAGCATTACCTCCTTCATGGACACTTCCAGTCCTCTTTACCAGCTTTATGACACCGTTCGCAGCTGCCGGAATAACCAAGGCCAGCTCATCTCTGAACCCTTCTTCCACTTGCCTTCCAAGAAAAAGTATCCTGATTATTATCAGCAAATTAAAACACCCATTTCATTGCAGCAGATCAGGTAAGAAAACAGAATGCAAACTACATCTGGTGTGAAACTATTCAAGGGTTTCTTTTATTCCCAGAATCTTCTCTTATGGTCAAGTTGTTGGTACCTAATGCAGTGTTTGCACCATCTCTCCTCTGCATCTGATTGCTGCCACTTGTTTCAGCTCAGTCTGCATTAGTCTTTAGATCATCTGTGATACATGGCTGCTGGTGGGTTTATTTTTCATTGAATTTCATTTGTAATGTGCCTGAAAATTGCCATATGAATAATTCTGAAGGCTAGGTTTGCAGCAGAGATGAAAGTTTTGGCAGAGCTCCTCATTTTTCTTTTTCCCTGACCATGATGGCTTGATTACCTCTTACTGCCATGTTTTTTAAGTTAATAGTCTTCAGTGTGAAATGCAGGAAGATGGTTGCAATTACAATCCTGTAACTGTGGAGAATAATTATTTTCATGATGATGTAACTGGTCTGGACTGAAGCCAGCAGTTCAGCATTTATAAATCTGTGAGCCATGAAAGGCCCATGAGCTGCAGTCGTCAGATTAAAGACCTGAGTGAAGTGAGCAGTGTCTTTCTTTATTGGCTCAAGATAAGCCAGTATGATGGGTGTGAGCAGGGTCCTGGGAGCATTAATAGGCTTTCATGGTGCTGCCCAGCCTCGAGGAGCCCAGGGCTCCTGCCCAGTGGCCACTGGGGCTCCAGGCCCTGCCCCAGCCACACCCTGGGAGTACCAGTCCTTCAGCTTCAGTGAGGGAGCACTGGAGCCTCCCACTGCCCATCCCTTTGCAATCCAGTCTGATGCACAGGTCTGTACATTTTAGTTATACCATAATACAGTCTGTCAGACTTGATGTAACTCTTGAATGAGCAGTGTCTTTGTGAAATCAGAAGCTAACAAAGCTGCTTTTTGGGCTTTTTTATCTTGTCAGTGGGTGTTTTGCATGTGCTGGAGAATAAAAGCTGCCACACTGGTTCTCTCTCCATCAGTGGCTCTAAAGCATTTTCTCTGATACCTTAGTACAGCTATAATAGTGGCAAAGAAAGTGTCTTGCCTTGAACAAAGCACAAAATGTACTTGATAAAAAAACCCCCAGTCAGTAAATTTGAGAAGAATCACTGACAGTTTGTGCCTGAATGTACCTAAAAGTATTGGCTCAAATTATATATAAACAGATTAGTTTGGGAGAGATTTTCCATTAAAAATATCCTTGATATCAGTTATAGAACAATTAACTTGCCATGGGGAGGCAGCTGCATTTCTGCTTTCCTTACAGCGTAGGCAGGTTGCATCTGGCTGTGTGAGCAGCACAGAAATTCCATACAAGTGTGTGAAGAACTGCAGAAAAAAGTTAACTTGACTAACTGCCTGGGGGCATAGAAAATACAAAAAAGGAACAGCCAAGCTTTTTAGAAATAGTGTTTGAGGCTCACAAATTAAAGTACAATGTTTGTAGAAGTCTGTCTTCCTGTAAATTCTGAAATTCAGCTGTCTTTTAAATTACCACATAATCTTCACTTCTTACTGCACCTGAAAAGCCTTGAAGTCATGCATATGTACACTTAATTGATGTGCTTTAGGGAAAACTGAAGCATCATGGCTTTGCTGATGTTGCTAATATGCCTTTAGGTATTCAAAACTGCAACTCATTAGGGGTGGAAATTGTTTGTGAGGTTTTGGGTGTTTGGTTTTCTGTAGGGTTTTTTCCTCCTTTTCTTGTGGTGGTGGTTTTTTTTTTTTTTTTTTTTTTTTTCTTTTGGGTTTTGNTTTTTTTTTTTTTTGTTTTGTTTTTTTTTTGATGTTTGGTGGTTTGGGGATTTTTTTTGAGATGTACATAAATAGAGCATATCTTCTTTTCCCAGATGGGGAGAGAAAAGTTAAGTGTCCCAGTGAAAAGCTGAAGGAGGTGGAGTGAAGCGTGCCATCCCTGTTTCATGTCTGTTTGGCTCTGGCATCTGGCTGCCTCAGCTGTCCTGCCAAAGTGAACTGTGAAATGTGTGGCTGTTGCAAATTTTACAGCTAGTCATGTATTTTAGGGGGATTTTCAAAGGAAATCTTTAAAAGAAATCATCATTTCCAGAGGGAGTGTGTGACTGTGTTCTGGTTTAGTGAGGTTTTACCTATGCCAGGCTCTCAGTCACTTTGAGTGTTACGAGCCTCAGTCACTTGAGCTGAGTGCTCATCCTGAGCACGTTCCTGGATGTGGGAGGTAATCATGCTGATGGCTTTTAGAAAACTCCTGATTTCCTCCTGGCTTGCTGTTCACAGAATCACAGAGTAGCTGAGGCTGGAAGGGAGACCAGACCATCCCTGACCTGGCTATGGCAGGGTCACCCACAGCCTCCTGTCCAGGACAGTGTCCAGTCAGTTTTTGATGATCTCCACAGATGGAGACTCCACATCCTCCCAGGGCAACCAGTGCCAGTGTTTGACCACCCTCACAATAAAAAAACATTTGTGTTCAGCTGAAATTTCCTCTGTTTCCCATTGTTCCACTCACCTCTTGCCCAGTCAGTGGACACAGCTGAGAAGATCCTGGCTGCCCCTTCATTCTCTCCCACCAGATGTTCAGCACATTGAGGAGAATTCCCTGCCTCAGAGGGGGCAAAGCTCAGAGCTGGAGAGCAAGAAAATCCTATTTAAAATGAAAGGCATGATGCTGTCAAGGCTATGACTTTGACACGTGGTAGAAGTGCCTAATGCAAAGCTGACATTGCTAGGGGAGAGTCATTCTGTTAATTACAAATAACCACAGGAACAGTCAAGAAATGACACAGGAGAATATGTTCAGTTACCAAGTGCATAAGTGCTAGATCCTGGCAGGCTTACAAGAGAACACTGTTCCTTATTAAATTTTACAGTGCTGAGAAGTACAATCCCCAAGGCAAGTGGGTCAGGCTTTTCTATACCAGAGGAGAAGGTGTGCCAGGGAATTCCCTGGCAGCAGGTCTCTCTAAAACACATGTGGGAAGACAGGCACTGAAATTGGTATCTTCACAACACACCCTGGTGTCTTGTGCTCCTGGGGTTGCAGCTGAGGTTTAAAAATGTGCAGGGATCTGGTGTAAAACACACTTGGGTTTGTGTGTGTTATTTGGATAGCTACTTGGGGAGGTTCTCTGCATTTTTCTTACGGGTTGTGACCCTTTTCAGACAATGCTCTGTGACACAAGAATCTAAATGTTGCATTTATGTGATGAGGTTCTCTTGAGTTTTGTGGTGGCTCTTGGTGGTTTTGGATTAGTTCTAAATGGTTTGAGTGGAGCTTATAGTAAATGTCATCACCTGATTAAGTGTATTTTGCCATATAACTTAAGCAGTTTTAGCAATATGGCAAATCAAGGAGTGGAACTCATTTTGAAGTAGCAGAGACTGGTGTCTGGGCTGGCTAAAGTTTGAAGGATTTTGGAGAACTTCTGTGGTTTTGCCTGCTTGATTTATGAATGAGTCAATTGGGAAGAGAAAATGATGTCTCTAACGTTTTTGAATACATTGTAAATTTTCACTTTATCTGAATTTAGGAGTTCTTTTGTTCCTTTTGTCACTTAATGTAAGTTATTATTTGGTGAATATTGTATATTTTTGAAATCTCTTTGTGTGACCAGTTTTCCTACCTTAGTAAGTACTTTCAGTGCATGTTGTATGTAAGACCTTTATAAAATCACAGGTTCAAGTAAAGAAAGTTCCCAATATATTTTATAAGAAGTCTGTCATCTTCAAGAGGACATTTGTTAAATTCATCTCTTGGTCCCACTCATTCTTTGTTAGTGGGTTGTTTTTCCCTGAAGAGGCAGAACTAGCACTTCACAATTTCTGAATAAAAGAAAGTAAGTTGCATAACTGATCTTAACCCAGTGTTTGAATTTTTTTTCAGTAGGAAATTTTTAGGCTGTTTGTCTAATAAATGGATCTTTTGGTTATATGGAAAGAGTATGTCTCACCTTCAGTCCTCACAGATATTCCACCTGGAAGGACTGATGAGTTTGCAGTAGACATTTTAGGGAGTTGAGTGCCAACTTACAGTATTCTTTTAATTAATATTCTGATTTCAGCCAAATTAAATGTCATGGCAGTGTTGTTTTGGGCTTAGTGGTCTTATGAAACTGTAAGCTTACTTTTAGACTTTTTTCCCCTCATTTTACAAAGGTAATTTTTTTAAAAAATGAAATTCTTTCTAGTTTTACTCATGTTTTCAGGTACAGTTATATCCCTGTCAATAATTTTCACAGAAATTTCTCTTAGTTTCTAGTATGTTATGTTGGCAGTGGCTTTCTGTAGAGCCATGGGTTTGGTTAGTTTCAACCTCACTTTGTGAAATAAACTGATGTTTATAAAATCCTTTCTCCCTAAGATTGGTGAGAAAAATTACTGTGAAGCTGCACTTCATCCTCTAATTCCAGGGAAGTCATGATGCTTGAGTTCTGTTGAGTCTGAGTATAATTAAATCTGTTCAAAGTACTTATGTAAATAACCTACCTAATTAATCATCCTATTGTTTGCTGACAGCACCTACAGAGAATGGTAGGAGAGGAGATTTCTTTGCAGGCCAGAACAGGATTACTTCTGTGCCTGTACATTTTTCATTCCTCATGTCCCTGGAAGTTGTCACTTTTCAAACCATTCAGTCCAAGTCTGAATTTTTCCTTTTGCTTTGATGAACACAGCTGTGAGTGTAAATTGTTTGCTTAAAATCAGATGGCCTGCAGCTTGTTTGTTGGGTAGTGGATAAGCAGATGGTGGTAGGAGCAAGCTTGGGACTGAAAGGTTTTGTATTACATTTATTTTGTGGTAGTTATAATGCTCCATCAAGCAGGGACACATTCAGCCAGTGCTGCAGAAACCAGACTGGGTTTAAAGGTGATGTGTGACTGGTGAATGTGCCAGGCAGGAGGGTGAGGAAGCTGTGTTGCAGCTGTGACAGGCTTTGGGGCTTGTGCTGCTGCAGATTAATATTTTCTGCTTCGTGTAATGAAGTATTGGAAGGTTTAAAAAAAGTTGGCTAGGACTTTCAGCATTGTGCAAGAAAACACATTAAGTTAAGCATTAACTCAGGTTGGTTCATGTGTTTAGTATATGAAAAATGACTCTGTTGTTGTTACTCCTCTTGTATCTGTTTTCATGTCAAGTGCACATATCACCAATCAACCAGCAGGTGTTTTTTTAAGAGAAGGCACAAATTGGAGGGTTTGACATAAGAGGTGCTGGGCACTTCTGGCTCTCACTGAGGAGGAGTGGAATTGATGGAGGGAAGGCAGCGTTTGGGGCTGTGCAGAGCTGGCCTGAGGGCAGGGCTCGGGGGCACTGCAGCAGTCTCAGCAGGCTGTGCTGCTGCCTCACTGTAACCCCTCACCTGAGTATGAAAACAGGACTTCAGTCTCCACAGCTTCCAAAATTTCTGAAACCATTCTTGGAGGAGATATGTTTCCCTAATACAGGTACAAGTGGAAGGTGTTACTAGAGAATCAACAATAAACCCCATTTCTGTAGTTAGAGCTCTTTGACTCTTGATTTATCATGAAAATGAGGATATTAAAGAACTGTTTTGTGCTGTGTAACTGGTGAAATAGCTGACTGGTATTTCTCTTCTGCAGAACCAAGCTGAAGAACCATGAGTATGAAACTTTAGATCAGTTGGAGGCTGATCTGAATTTGATGTTTGAAAATGCCAAGCGCTACAATGTCCCCAATTCTGCCATCTATAAAAGAGTGCTGAAAATGCAGCAGGTTATGCAGGTATGTGAAGGAGAACAAGCAGAAGGATATAACTTCACATGTAAATTTGTTTCCCTAATGGATATTTTTCCAAAATAATTTTTAACTAGACCTTATTTGCAGAAGTATTTTCTTGCTTAGGGGGAAGTATGGGAATGGAGAGCATCACAAAGTGATTTTTCATCAGCACACTCTCTGCTTTCTGTGATTTCTTTTAGTCACTTTATTCCTTACTGTGACTCCTAACCTAATTAAATTGTGAGAAAATTGATGATGTAGGTTTTTTTAAGAGTCTGCATGTAATTGAATAAGGCTAAAACCTTTCAGATTCCATTAAGTGTGCCAGCTAAGTGCTGTAGTCTGAAATGACATTGTTTTCAAATTGGTTCCTCAAAAGTTGATCTATCAGTTAGAAAGAATTATGTTGCTCTTTAATTCTGTTCTGGAAGTGTCCAGCAGTGAGTTTGACTTCAGGGATTTGTTCTTTTTCAGGCAAAGAAGAAGGAGCTTGCTAGGAGAGATGACATTGAGGATGGGGACAGCATGATTTCTTCTGCTACGTCTGATACTGGAAGCTCAAAAAGGAAAAGGTATCTGCTTCTGTAGTTCCTGCAAGCCATAACATTGCTGCATCTCTTTTTGCTAAAGAGAATATTAAACCATGGGTTTTGGCATTTGTGTAAGGATTTGTAATTCTGAAACATCATTAAGTGTTGATTCTAATAATTTCAAAACTATGTGCTGACTATTATTTCCCTGGTTTGGTCTATTAGTTGGCAGTTGTCCACACCAGTTCAGTTCAGTAAGTAAAATGGGCACTGTAATTGTACTGAAATAGGTGATTTTATCAGTGGGTTTCAGGATTTTTTGGCAGCAGTTGTTTTATTTCACTCTGACAAATGGATAAACTGGTTATAAGAGATTGATTACTTAGGGTCCTGTAGCATAAACCAAATTCCCAGTGATTTGCAATAGGCCCTTCTACTGAGCACAATGATGGCTTATGGAAGGGATTCCTTGCAATAATAGCTGTTTTGTAATTAATACTAGTGATGCATTTCACTCCAGCAAGAGGTAGTTTCTCCAGTCTGCCTTATGGTGTCATTTGAAATAAATTCTAGCTCAGATAATGTTATTGCAGTGGTAGCAGCAGCCAGTGAAAAATTGCAGTTCAGCATCTTTCTTTGGTGTTACTTACAAGCATCAGCTTCCTGGATATTTATTTCTTGTTTTATCAGAGGAACAATAGTTGTGGGGGGAGGAGGGGAACAGAGTAGAGCATCAGCAAAGGGTCACTGAAGAACAATCAAATAAGTGCAAAAATGTACTCATTAAAAATCTTCAGAGAGAAAGTATGAACATGGGTTTAGGAGGTGGTGCAGTCTAGGGATGCTGGGAGGAAGAAATGTAATACAAAAGGAACAAATTGCAAAAAAATGCTAGCTTTGTGATCTTCAGGTTCAAAAAGAAGTACTAACCTAATCAAGCAAGTCAAATTGTCATCAGTGAGCTTTTAACCCCATGTCGCTTTTGATCACCTTGTGCCAGACAACACTGAAGTGCTTAAAAGGAAAAAATCTGTCAGGCTGTGTCATCTAAGAACAATAAAAGAGGGAAGGAAAGCAGGGATTTCCTGTGTTCATAGGCAAGGCAAGGCAAGATCAGAATGATGCCTGAATCACACCTGAAAATGCTTTTGATGTTTTTAGTTTGATACTTGTTATCCATTCGCTTGTGGAATGATCGCAAGCAGAAGAAGATCACAAATGCTGCTGATCACAGAAGTGAAGCAATGAGAGGAATTCCAAAATGTTGCTGGAAAAGGAAGCCAATAACCCATGCAAAATTCATCCTATTGGGAGAATACTAGCTACCCAGAAGAAATTTGTTTGAATGTCCCCTTTTATGTATCAGATGCATGACACGAATCTTGAGTACTGGCAGGCCTTTTGCTATTTCTGCTTTGGTTTTGCTTTGCCTACGTCTGTTGAAGTGAGTGAGAAAAACCTGGAAACATGTTAAAACGGGGAATTTGGCAGCCTGTCTGTGTCCTGGCATTGCTCCTCTGCTAGTGGGAACAGCTAACCAACATTTGCCAACAGTGGTAATTATTACCCTGTAGAACATATATTTTGAAGTTTTTTTTTGTTGTTAGTTTTCTTCAGTTATTTCACTGATCTCGCCAAGGAGTAAGAGGTATCTGAGGCATGAGACTGTGCTGAATTAGGTATGTTTTAAATGTGTGATGAACAGATCCACATTGTGGGAAATCTGTGTTGCAGTTTTGTTTCTGAGAAGCTGTACCGGGATATTTTGCATGTTCTGCAATTGAAGGTAGTGGTGGTTGTTGTCTTTGCAGATAGCATAATAGTCAAAGTTATAACCACCTGAATAAGTCTTAAGGAGATTGCAGATTGGAAGCCTGTTTACAAGTGCTTTGTAGTGAGTGTATGGCTGAGTGCCACAGTATCTGAGCTGAGGCTATACATTATTGACAAAAAAATTTCTTTTCCCTTATTTGATTTGCTTATAGGCCATGTACTATGTGTGCAGGGAGCCATGTATTGTTTTGTGATAAGCTGTGTCTTGGTTGTGCTGTCAGGTTTCTTGAGATAACCATAACAGCTACATAAAGGATGAGTGTAATATTTGTGGGGGTAGCACGTACCATTTTCTACCTGGGTTTGCAGTCTTGGTGAGCTTTATTGACTTCAGACTTCATTGGGATTGACAGATGTTTAAGCAATTCTTTCTACTACATCCTTGATGTCCCTACTTGGTACTGAGGAATGTACAAAATTACTGTGAGATAAATAGCCGATGTCTTTAATATTCTGTGTTCACCAGAAATAATCATGAAGGTACTGACTGGAGGTTTTTACCCTGTTCACTCTGGATCTCGAGCTCTTGGATTCAGATGCTTGACCCTGACTGGTCTGTTTTCTCTGCAGCTGGAAAATGCTCAGAGCTCTTTTTGGCCTTTGCACTTTGAAAAATGAGTTAGTTGGTTTATTTTGTAGAACACTTGAACTGAAGGCCAATGATAGAACAGTCATCTTGAAGAGCTGTTTGCTGTTTCTGTGTCAGGCTCCTTAGTTACGATGCTGTTGTTCATTTGCAGATTCCAGTACACCGTCTTAACGTTGAACTTCTTGTGTGTGTTTAGGTGGTCCTGGTTGTTTCTTCATGGTAGAGGGTAACACCATGTTGATATTAGTGTTGGAAGAGGGGATAAGTGACATTTATTGTTTCTCTTTGTGTTCTTAACCCGACAGTAAAAAGAACATACGGAAGCAGCGGATGAAGATCTTGTACAACGCGGTTCTGGAAGCTCGAGAGCCCGGCACAGGCCGGCGCCTCTGTGACCTGTTCATGGTTAAGCCATCCAAAAAGGACTACCCAGACTATTACAAAATCATCCTGGAGCCAATGGACTTGAAGATGATCGAGCACAACATCCGCAATGACAAGTACGTGGCAGAGGAGGCCATGATCGAGGACATGAAGCTCATGTTCCGCAACGCCCGGCATTACAACGAGGAAGGCTCCCAGGTACTCGCTGCTTCTCACTGCTGCTCTGCAGACATTAACTGCTCTTAGGATGGTTTAACTTTGCCTGTTACTCATGTTATTTATTGTCATTCTTGATTGAATTAAAGTAGAAGTTCTCAGAACTTCTGAGAGGGGATGTCTTAGGAGGAAAGCAGCTTTGTTTTCAGGGAAGTGGAGAGTGTGGCATATCAGACTAGAAGACCCAATTTGTTTAGCTCAGCAAAATGAGTCTGAAAGGAATGTGGTTTTCATTTAGAGGTATTTTGTTGGGTGTGTTTATATTGTGATGTTTCTCAGGCAGCAAGAATGACGTGAAACAGGGTGGTGGTAAGAAACCTCCAGCTGTTTCTGATAAGGAGCTTGATCAGCTACTGCACAGGACTTCATCACCAGGACTGGGTTTGAAGACCCCAGGGCTGTTCTAGTCCTTTGTATCTGGATGGAATCACAGTGGTTCAAGGATCTTTCATGGCTCAGTAGAAGGGTTTGATGCGGAAGTTGATAACACAGCTGCCCCTTGACATTTTGTAGTCTTTGGAATAGAAATGCAGCTTAATTGGATAATTTCTTCAACATTTGTAGCTCCCTGATTTAGATGGTGTCATCAGTTCTGTTTGCCTGTGCAAGTCAGTTAAAAAGAGAGGTTTATTTCTCCACTGTACACCTTAAATAAAATACTCAGTTTTGCTTTCAGCTTTTCTAAACTCACGTTTAAGTGTTTCTTAGGAGCTAGTTCTTAATTAGTCTAAACACAGTAAACCTTGTTTTGGTTGGATTTTGATTACTTTTCTGATTAATAGGTGTACAATGATGCCCATATGCTGGAAAAGATCCTTAAAGAAAAAAGGAAAGAGCTGGGACCGTTGGCTGAAGATGATGATGTTGCATCCCCTAAACTAAAGCTAAGTAAGACAACCTTGTGCATTGCCTTGTCTCATTTCAATACTTAAAACATAATACAGGTGAACAGATATTCCTTTTAGAATAGACATACTCTGCACAACTGTTAGCACTGACAAGGAAAGCAGAATTACATTGTCAAAAATCTTGATAGCAATGGCATGTTCTATATTTTACAATAGAATTAAGTTGTTGCATGTAGTGATTTCTAAAAAAAAGTAACTTAGAGTAAAGAAAAAAGACTTGGGAATGGGTGGAAGGATTAAGATTTAGTCATACATCTGTTATCCAGATGTTAAATGGTGCATTATGTGCTCAGTCAAGTAAGGGGCTTCCCAAATTGAGTAAATCTCTAAATGTCACTGGTAAAATGTCTGGAATTTCCACAGAATAATCAAAAAAAAAGTGAACATGGTTTGACAGATTATCAAAAACTGTGAAAAACATGGAAATGAAGTTTGCCATGTCTGTTCCTCGAGCTGTTGCCCTTACAAGCTTGCTACTACTCAAATCTTATGTTCTCTTAATATGTGTTCAGAACTGAGCAAACTGAGACAGATAAAATTGCACAAAAACCTTTAAGAAAATAACTGCACACAGTCCTCTTACAAATTAAATGTGCAGCTCCTAGGTAAAGTACAGGTGTAGAGAACTCTCAGGCAGAGTCTGTGCAGTGCAGTAACAGAGATCCTGAATCAATCAAAAAGCCGACCTGATAATCCCATGGGAGGCCTTAATTTACATTTTACTTGTAATAATCCTTTCTAATTTGGCATAAACATAAAGGAATGTCATATTCCTTTTGTCATAAAGGAATCTGATAATATTTTGAATACTTAACCTTAGTGATGGCAAACCCCCTGTGATGACAGGATTTTTAACAGCTGCAGAGACAAATTCCTGGAGAGCTAGCTGTGGGACCAAAATGAGTTTGGAGGAGTTTGTTAATGATCTTATGTAGGAGAAGATGTTTGCTGTGCTGAAGCCTGAGGAGGCCTTTGCTAGGTGGAGCATGAAGCAGCATATTCTGTGCAAAGAGAACAGAAGATATTCTCTAAAATATTCTCTAACAAAGAGAACGTTAAAAAAAAAATAAAATCCTTAGAGTTATGAAAAATAAGGGAATGGAATGGGCTCCGTGTTGTGAGGCTTCTGCCCACACCTTGAAACGGTTCTTCCACCAACAGTTCTCCGGTGGAAACTGGGGACGGACAAAGGAACGTGCGAGTCCTCAGCTTTGTTGTTCCAACTTCTTTTTTGCTTTTTTTGTCCCGCTAGGTAGGAAGAGTGGCATCTCTCCCAAGAAGTCCAAGTACATGACCCCCATGCAGCAGAAGCTGAACGAGGTGTACGAGGCGGTGAAGAACTACACGGACAAGCGCGGGCGGCGGCTGAGCGCCATCTTCCTGCGCCTGCCCTCCCGCTCCGAGCTCCCCGACTACTACGTCACCATCAAAAAGCCCGTGGACATGGAGAAGATCAGGAGCCACATGATGGCAAATAAATACCAGGACATCGACTCCATGGTGGAGGACTTTGTCATGATGTTCAATAACGCTTGCACGTACAACGAGCCCGAGTCTTTGATTTATAAAGACGCGCTGGTCCTCCACAAAGTTTTGCTTGAAACTCGGAGAGAAATAGAAGGAGATGAGGATTCTCACGTGCCCAATGTCACTTTGCTGATTCAGGAACTTATCCATAATCTCTTTGTATCCGTTATGAGCCACCAGGATGATGAGGGCAGGTGCTACAGTGACTCCTTAGCTGAGATTCCTGCTGTTGATCCCAACTTCCCGAATAAACCTCCTCTGACTTTTGATATTATCCGAAAAAATGTTGAAAATAATCGCTACAGAAGATTGGACTTGTTCCAGGAGAATATGTTTGAGGTACTGGAGAGGGCACGGAGAATGAACAGGTGAGCAAACCCTTATCTTTCAGGTGTCCTTTATCATGAGTTTTGCATTT
The DNA here is from genome assembly GCA_013400275.1 of Rhadina sibilatrix. Taxonomy (NCBI): domain Eukaryota; kingdom Metazoa; phylum Chordata; class Aves; order Passeriformes; family Phylloscopidae; genus Rhadina; species Rhadina sibilatrix. Next base: position 225,368 of record VWYO01012901.1, read on the forward strand.
AATGTTAGACAAAGGCTGAAGTTTTTTTACGGTGTTTGCTTTCCTTGATATGGGTGTTTGGAAAAGTAGATCTCACAAGCTCTATCAGGAATTCAGTGGAATGTTTGTCTTGATTTGAAAACAAGAAAGAAGTTAGTTTTCTGCTAAGAGATCATTTTGACAATAATCTTCCAAAGGAGCACTTTATGACAAACAGGTTCCTGCTGACTTTCAAATTGAAAAGGGAAGAGAGTTGTTTTCTAACTGTTCAAATAGTGAATTTCTCTTTTGAGGCAATCACATTTGGCTGAGTTGAGGTAACACCATGCAAAAAACTATGAACACTCCCAGCTTTTTGTTGTGTAGTGTTTTGCTTGAATTCAGTAGCCTTTTTGGGAATGTGCAGGTGAGACCTTGACTGTGAAGGAGAGGAGGTAAAAAATTATCTTAAAGCCTCTACTAAGAGGAGTGTGGATAATTAAAATAAGTCAATTTTGTTAATTGTACTGTTATTACTCAAGTTTTCAGAGGTTAACAGACTGTAAAGGTCCAGTGACAAGTAGTCTTGGTCACAACTAGTTACCTTGGATTTTCCTGGCATTTCAGGACTGGTATATACAAAAATACTGTTTTGGATAAACTATCATGCAAATTGACAGTGGACTAACAGGTGAAGCATCACTTAATGCTTCATGGATTCAAGTCACTCTGCTGCTGCTTATGAATAAGCACAGAAATCTATTGGCAGAGTGAAGCTTTCAATTGATCACAAGGAGTGGTGATTGATGAGTGTGTTCAGGCTCCTGTTTGACCCTGCATGAGCTGTTTTTTTTTACCCTGTTGCTCGTGTTTTTGTACAGGACTGATTCAGAGATTTACGAAGATGCAGTGGAACTTCAGCAGTTCTTCATTAAAATTCGAGATGAGCTGTGTAAAAACGGAGAGATTCTGCTGTCCCCTGCTCTCAGCTACACCACCAAGCATCTTCACAACGATGTAGAAAAGGAAAAGAAGGAAAAGCTACCCAAAGAAATAGAGGAGGATAAGCTCAAAAGGGAGGAGGAGAAGAGAGGTAGCTACTTTTGTTTCATTAATTTTGAGTGTACTAAATGAAAAATATACCCACACATATGCTGTGTTGCTGCAGCTTTGCCTGCTGAAAGGACCTCAACAGTCTGCTTGTCCCCCAGTCTTTTATTTTTAAGTTATGGGAGACTTATTTTATTATGATCCTTATCAGCTAGCCAGAGGGCTTTTAAAAAAGAGATATAGGTAAATATTAACCCTATGTGAACTCTTCAATCAGAATACATGGGGGTACTAATAATATTTCAAGGATATTAAAAAAGAGAGCAGTAGTTTTTTACTTTAGTTTTCTACTGATAATAAACTTCACAATGAATATTCCCATTGACCTTTCAGTCTTTCTTTTTTTGCAAATACTGATGGTGTTGTCTATGATCATGCTTTTAACACTGCTAAAGAACTAAGGTTTGATCAGCCTTTTGTGTTTTGACTGCTGTGGATGTGAGAAGAAGTGGGCTTGCAATATTTTGTAGGGCGTGAAGCCTACCCTGAAGGTCCTTCATTTCACAGTTCCTGGCTGTTTCTGTCCATGTTCCATTGTGCACCATGTTTAAAGGAATAAATAAGGTCTCCCATTGCTCCTTTCCACATATAGGAGCAGAGCTCTTGGCAATTTTGTCCTTGAATCCTCTTTCTAACACAACATATATTATAATATGTTTTTTATACATTATAATATTTCTGTTATATCTGAAACAGTCATCTTCCCTCATAGATCCAGCAGCAGTAAAATCTGGTTATTTCAGTCTCAGAGTGAAGCACTGACATCAGGAATCCTGGCTAACATGGAAATGTGACATTACTACCACCTGTTTTTTTTTTCTTTTTTCTGAAATAAGAAGCTGAAAAGAGTGAAGATTCCTCTGGATCAGCTGGGCTGTCAAGTTTGCATCGCACCTACAGCCAGGACTGCAGCTTCAAGAACAGCATGTACCATGTGGGGGATTATGTGTATGTGGAGCCTGCAGAGGCCAACCTGCAGCCTCACATCGTCTGCATTGAGAGGCTCTGGGAAGATTCAGCTGGTAAGGATGTCCTTACTGCAGGAAAACACTAGGGTGGAACTCCTTATTATTATTTTAAGCTTCCAATTTTTTTTTTTTCCTGTGTAGACCTTACTTATTTTATTTGCAGAACTGTTTGGAGCAGTGAGGTGTTTTTTTGTTGTTGTTGTTGTTGTTTCTGAGTTGCTTTTTTCTAAAGGATATTACAAATAGAAAATTCTTGGGACAGCATGTGCCTTTTTTTGGTGTTCATATCTGCCTACCCTCAAATTATAAGCCTTGCAAGGATGAGATTCTGTGTGGGATGGACTCCTTGTAATTTAAGTGCAGAAGAACACTGTTTTTCTGTGCTGAGAAATCTGAACCCAAGGTGGGCACAGGTTTCCTTTGATTAAGAAAAATAGTACATATTTGTAACTTCTTTATAAATCATTGTTACCAATTTGAGTTTGTCATCATGTAATTTGCCACAGCATAAAATGAAAGAAATAGTTCTTAAAAAACTTAAAAACAGTTACCTGAGCTTCTTTAAATAATCAGGTGATTGTTGTATGGACTTCAAAGACATTTCAAGGCCTGAAAGTCAAGATCTGTAAATAAGAACACATTTCTCCTTTCGTTTGCCGAGTCAGGTTTTACTGGAGAAGTAACAATTGGCATGCTTTTTAAAAAACCTTCTTTTCCTTTTCTGAAAAGTTGAATATTGCCCTGTTTAAAAGCAGATTACTCTTAGTATAAATGACTACATGGCCATTTGATTAATCAGTCAGCTGCTAATTGTTCTTGGCTTATGCACTAGAGAATGTAATTTCACCTTTTTTTTCTTTCTATCTCCCTTCTCTTTTGTATTTTAAAGGAGAGAAATGGCTCTATGGCTGCTGGTTTTATCGACCAAATGAAACTTTTCACCTTGCAACACGAAAATTCCTGGAGAAAGAAGTTTTTAAAAGTGATTATTACAATAAAGTTCCTGTTAGCAAAATTTTAGGCAAATGTGTGGTCATGTTTGTCAAGGTGAGAGACTATTCATACTAATTTATAAAACTAATAATGCTTTCTGCTATTTCCTGCAGAGCTGTAGGCACTCTTAACATAGAGACATTCCACTTAAACCTAAATAAAATAGGACTTGCTTCTGTGGGCTGTTTGGATCTTCCTTTGCTTCCTGAG
>VWYO01012902.1:7042-24059 GCA_013400275.1 Rhadina sibilatrix
CGGCAGCGTGGCGGGGCGCCCGGGAGTTCCCTCCGGCTCGTCGCTGCGGGCCCAGGGAGGAGCGGAGCGCGCTCCGGGCAGGGCGGCGCTTCTCCCCGCGGGCGGGCAGGGCCCCGCGGCGCGCCGGGGCTGCAGCCCCATGGCCAGAGGCAAACGAGGAGCCCCAGCCGCCGGCGCGGAATGCGAGCTCGCTCTGCGCCGACAGCCGCCGATTTTCCCTCTCGCTAACCCGTCCCCCTTCCCGCCCTTCGCCCGCCCCGGGAACACCCTTCCCCGGCGCGGGGTGGGCGTGCGGGCGGGGACGGGGGTCGTGCCGGCACTGGCCGCCCTCCCGAACGAGCCGCACCGGCCGGGCTCGATGCGGTGTTACTCCGGCGCCTTTTCCCGGTCCTCTGCCGCCTGCCCTACAGCAGAGCCCAAGTAAAGAAGGGGGTGGCGGAGCTCACGCCCCGAGGGCAAAAAGGCTCTAAATTCCTCCCAAAGTCCTCAAGCGTCCAAGCGTGAAAACGCAGTATTTTAAAATCGTGTTAAACTCGCTTGCCGTCTTAAAAACATGCCTGATACTTTGAGCTCCTTTATTACTTGAAGTATCATGAATAAGGACAGGCAGACAGGACAAGAGACAGACAGACTCAGACCTAGGGCTGACTCGGACTTTGTGGACAAGCGCTGCCTGTTTTGATAATGAGCAGTATAGTCCAGAGATCCTTCTTTGAGCATCAATGCCTTCTGTTACAGAGCTTAAGCACATACTCCTGTTAGACTTTTTTTTTGTTTGTTTCGGGTTTGGTTTGGGTTTTTGTGATGTCCAAGACAGCAATTTCCTATCTTTTCAAGTACCCTAGCCAACAACAGAGGTTTGGAGAGGTTCCATGGAGCAGTAATAAATAAACATGTATTTCCCATGGATCCAAGATAATTACCACCACTCCAAAATTTAGCCTTAGAAGTCATGGTATATAATTTCTACAGCATTTCCTTCAAAGCACTGCTTTAATTAGGGTACCAAAACTTTGTCAAAAAATGGGTAGCATGTATGCAATCCTCAGGGACAGATCTTCACACCTATAGTTCCGCATTATCATAATGGGTATTACTACACTGTGAAGATTCCCCAACCGAGCTCTTGGAATATTCATACACAGCCAACAAAGACAGGATGCAAAGGAGAAAAAGATACAGACAAAACAACATAGAGTGTGTGCTCTGTATGCAGATGGAGGAAGTAAACCCTTAAATGTTCAGGAGAAAAAAAAAAAAAAACCAAAAAACCAAAAACCAAAAAAACCCAACAAAACAAGGATGGCACATGATGTAACTAACAGACCAAAGTGCACATGAAAGCATACCAGTATGTGGAACCAAGTGTTAACACGAGTTGTAACTTCATCATTTACCATAGTGGATAAATACATACATTTTGAATAACCAATGTCATTCTAATTAAAGACTACAGTGAAGGTGATTGTGTACCACCAGAACTAGTGGGTGACGGGCAAAACCAGCTCTGGAGCAACTGAGGGCCTGGCTCTGAAGCACTAGTGGGATGGGATGGGATCTCCCCAGTCAGCTGAGGTCAGCAGCAGTGACTGGGGAGGGAACAGTCACTGCCAGGATGCTGCCCATCACTGCCTATGCACATCCTACTTCATCTTCAATGCAAGCTGAAAACTAAAAGGAACTGAAAGTTCACCCAAGGGTGCCCCAGCACCCTTGCAAACAGCTGGAATAGCTGTCCCTACATCACACAGTGCTAGCAAGCCCAAGAGCCTGCTGCGGGGCCAGAAATACCTGGCCCTCCTTATTACCAGCATGGAGAATGTCTTCCAGGCAATTTATTGTTACTAATCAGTTAAAAGGTGTGGCTTAGATGGAAGTCTAGCTGCAAAATAATGCAACTGCCCTGTACACAGCTTCCCCAAAAGTTGTTGCTATGTTTTGCAACATACACTGAGTTTTAACAGGAACATACTGTACCTCAAATTGTCTCTTTAGCCTGAACTTTGAATACTACAAACATTGAAGTTTTCCCCTTCCTGACACTGCAGATCATGTATTTTCAAAGCCATCCCTTCTTCTAGATTTGTGGATCAACAGAAAAAAAATAATCCAAATCAACTCAGTTTTGAACACACATAAGTAAGCACATCCATCCTGTGCAAAAAAGATGTGCTTTAAGGTCGCTTCTGCAAATCTATTAAATTTGGATATAATCATATACACGCATTTATGCTTTCATATTTATTCAAGTGTAATGTGGAAATTTGCAGACCTCTATAACTGATTTCTAAATAAAAAATGTATTAGGCACTTTTAAAATGAATTTATTTCACAAGTCTCATTTATACATTAGCCGTAAGTTCTTCTAGTAAAAAGTATTTAGGTATGAAAGTTTTTTTTTTAAAAACCATTTAAAATACAACTTTTTTTAATAAAGTCCAACATGTTTTAAACATACCTTTCACATTCTCATGAAGTTTTTTCCATAAGGCACATGTATAGATATTTCAAAGGAGCAGTTAATTACAACCTTCCAAATCTTTACAATGTTTATAAAACTGTCTTTGGAAAAGCATACAATGGGTAATATACAAATATAAATGGCACATTGCAAGTTTTAGACAGAACTGTAAATGAAATCTTTATGCAGACTACCCAGACCTTACTGACTTGCCTCCACTGGGGAATAAACTGGATACAAAGTAGTGTTAAGACTACTCTGCATGAAGTACGTAAATGTACTTTATTGTTAAAAAAAGAAAAGCCTGGAAGTTCCAGGGTAAACACAAATAATTCTCCACATCTATTTTAAAAACTGTTTCTAGTAAAAAAGTATTTATTCTCCCAAGTGCAAAAGGCAAGGAAAATACTAAATTGCTACTGGGTATTTCAGAAGTGGAAAAGTAGAGTTTTTTGAGCAAAATTTACAGAGGAAAAATGTTGCCTTTTAAAGCAGACAGTGGTTCCTGGTTTTACTTTACCCTAGACAGGATGAGAAGCATTTAATCACAGCATCCCTTTAAAAAAGAAAAAAAAAAGTCAGTTAAGATATTTGTTATTTTGTTTATATACATCTAAACATTATCTCATTACAGTTACAAATATGGCAGAAGCTAATGACAGATATCAATAGTTGATCAAATGCAGGATCTGTGTGTGAGTGCCTCCACCAAACCAGCTGAAGTCCAGGCTGAAGCCAGGTCAGTACCAAGGTTTTTCCTCACTGTTTGCATTGCAGGCCATGCTGAAATGCAGACACAGCGTTAGGAAGTGCTCTGCAGCACTGGCAGGCTGAGCAAAGGGCACAGCCTGATTTCACAAAGGCTGCCCAGCCGGGCCTCAGCTGAGGAGTGCCCAATCCAGAGCAAGGCACAGCTGCCAGGGTTCCAAGCCACACTGGGGCTGGGCCATCACAGTGCAGGAATTAAAGGACAGCCTGAAGGGTTTGAAGAGTCCACTGGATGGACTGCTTCAGCCTTAAAGTTCGGAAGATCTGGAGGGTTCAGCTTTTTCAATCAACAATCACGAGCTTTAGTTTTTATTTTTCCTTTTCCCAGAAAAGTAACAATTTACTAAGGAGTGGAATTTGTATTCTGTTGCTAGTGAGTTTCAAAAATAAAGAAACATACTATCATCACTCCTTAAAGTCACTTGGCTGTATGGGTTTTGCCTTTGTTGCATTTGTTGCTGTTTTGATTTGGGTCTGGTTTGGTGGGGCTTTTTGTTGCCACGCCAACAGGAGAGCTACCATTAATTTAGGAAAAACAAATAGAAACCAACAACCCCCACCCCAACAAACCCATGGACAAGTAAAATGTTCTGAAGAGCAAATCATGAATAGAGTTAAACCAAGGAATGATTATTTCATGAAATCAAGAGAAATGCATACTTTGAACAAATGACATAATACTATTCTCTGGCACTTAGCATGGTTTAGATCATTGTTCCCATAAGAAAGGCAGTCTATACAACAAGGCAAGGAAATAAATTTAGGAATGCATTTATGATACCACGCCACATAAGCAAACAACTCAGTAATCCCTAAAGAAATCACAGTATTACTAAAAGCAGTCTGCATAAAATTCATTTCTTTGGCTCATAAAATCTAATAGATAAATAAGCCCAAAGAAATTAACTGATGCATATAACTTAATGTTTTTCTGTCCAGAACTTCTAAGTACTGTTGGTAGGGAACAAAAAGAGAGACCAGAAGCTCCACTTGCTTTCTCTACAGAGAAAGCCATTAAAACAAATAAAAAAACCAAAAAAGACAAAAAAGGAATTAAACTACTGAGACTGTCTCATGGCCACTGGAACTATAAGAATTCAGAATACTACTTTAGACTGGGTTAGCCTGAGTTGTATGAAATAGTAAAATGACAATTTGAAGCCTGAGTTCAGTTATTTTATTCACTGTAATTATCCATGACTGTCTTAAAAAAAAAAATCCTTCCTAGATGAAATCTGAAGCTTTAAAAAAAAGTACAGATTTTTTGGCAATGCTACAGAAAACTACCAGATGAAAGGGATAGACAATACTTTGTATTTTTCTTCCCCACACCTCTATTACAGCAAACCTCATTAAATTATATGGAAGTGCCTAAGTTTTTTAAAAAAACCCCACTGTCAGGAGGACCAAACTGCATTTTACATGAATCATAGAAAGAAACAGTCTTACAGATTGCTTGCATGTGTTTTCACTATGTGTTTTGTCTACTTTCATTCCCTTTTTGTACACACAAGAATGAAAGAAAAGAGAGGAGCTTGTCAGAATGAAAATAAAGTTTGCCTTTGCCCCTCCTAAAAATGATGGAGGAATTCAGAAATAGAAACAGAAGCTGACACTATGTCGTTTGTTTGCTTTTTAACTAGGATCTCAGATACTTTAAAGGACATCAAGTACTTTAATTTTAGTACCAGAGAAGTCACTATTGTATCACTGTATTGTTAAATCATTGGAGACATTATTTAAACAATACATTGATTAATTTTCAGTGGTGGAAACTGGAGAGAGATTTATTGAAGAGAATTACTATGTATTGTATTTCTATTTAGAGCTTATATTAAGCATGACTTTTAAGTTCAGCTATAACATTTTCCAAAAATTAAAAGGGAGGATGTTATATTTTTCCACACACGTAAAGGACTTTTTGCCCGTCCCCAGCATAAAGGTAACTGACTTTTGCTAAGATGGAAATTATTATGCAGACTCACCTTGCAAAAGGAATATAAGACAGACTATACCTGAAAAAAAAAAGTAGAAAAAACTGTAATTTGCAGTGTTCATGTCTCTCCTAGAACCAAATTATTTCACTTTAGTTTCACTTTAATAAAAGCAACCTGTTTTAAAAAATATTAAAACAAGATTACGTATTCAATTCAATGTTTACCTGAGAAAAGATGACATGTTTGGACAAGAACTAAGCATAGTGACATGGATTTGGTGGTTTACTTTTTCTTTTTTTTGGTTGTTTTTTTTTCCTTTTTTTTTTTAAATGTAGTTCATAACTTCTATTGCACATGAACTTAAAAACCAGATTTATTATTGCAAAATCCAAAAGGAATAGAGATTTCTGGGCAAACTGTATTCAAGAGGATAGAGACAACTTTTTCAGTTTAAAATACAATCTAAATTACTACGCAAATATACATCTAATCATATTATTTATGTAAATAAATACAGATACATGCTGTAGGACGAACAATATTCCACAAGTGTGACACTCAGCTGACAATTCTATTGTACTCTGAAACTTGCTTCTCACAAGCCTCCACAGGCAGTGTTCTGCTCTCATGGCCAGTGTGATCAAACCCTGGGACACTTAACAAATGTGAACTGTCTGCTGCAAACACACGGAACACAGTCTGAGCTAGCAGTCTTCCCACTATCTAGCACCATACCCAACATCCTTGTCCTCAACAAATGGGTCCTTGTCCTCACACCCAAGTTCAGTACAGACTCTGTGTATTCAGGGCAAGTTCGAACAACAACTGTGGTCGCCTTGGGTTGCCTGAGAACGAGCACCAAGTAACTCACCTGGGACAAGGACACAAAGTGTGTATCTCTGTGGAAAAACCAGTAACCTCCAGAACTTCTGCTGGGTTTGCAAGCATTCACCTGACCACACTCACACACTGCCAAACCCAGCCCATAAGTGCACTCATGGTCATCACAGCACCTGCTACACTAAATTCACCCTCTCACATCCACCCACTCTTTACCCAGTATAATCCCGGGACAGGATGTACCCTATGGAAATGTTTTTCAGTTTCTTTCACTTCAAAAATGAAAAATTAGTTAGAATTCAAAAGAGAGGAGACTATACTGTTACTTTTACAACACAGAAGAAGCATGACAATTTTTTTTTTGCATATATATTCCTTTCATAAGGCTTCAGATAAGTTCACACGTTGCAGAATATACTTCAAATTACCATTTTTGCAAGATGATTGAATATAGATTTTGCTGGAGTTACACAACCTAGCTGAGAAAAACAGATTGAGGCTAGCATTTGGGCACACTTTTATGTGAATCATACATATAGAGGTTTATAATCATGCGGGTGTAGGGGCAGGGAGAAGAAATTAAGAGGAATTTTAACAATCTTACCAGGTCATTGCCAAGAACTGCAATATGCAGAATAACATTGCCAAACCTTTTTTGTTCCACTAAGCAAAAATAAAGCAAACACTGCAAGTTAGTTCATTTTGCACTACACCAGTCTATACTGCAGACAATTGACACATATTGTTCAATCAAGAATTGAGTTAACTGACAATGCCTAAATTTCCTTGTCTCAATTTGCTATTTCTTTCCCAACAACTCTCCATTCATTTTATCCATCACTCCATTAGCATCATGCTATGTAACCTTTTCTAGCTTTGGAAACACCTAACATCAGTGTTAAAACACTCACTCACATCACTGTACTTCTGCAAATACGGAAGTTCATTCCAGAGACGTATTTACTTCTATGGAATGCAACTACAGTTAGTTTTCAACCAAGACGCTTGAAGATACTGCTGTTTTTTTGCTGTAGTCTTAACCAGCTTAATATTCTGTATCCATGGCTTCTAAAGATGGCTATACTCTCTCTGATATTTTCTGACATAAGTATGCATCACTGAAACAAAACAATATTTGAACTTCCTTTTCTTAGCTTTAATTCTAGAGGTCTGCAGGCTGAACCTGATGCTGTAGATTTTGCATTCTCATCTACATCACATGCACGTGGAAGGATGCATTTGCTTTACAGCCAGCAGGCTCATCACTCCACCTAAGCTCAACAGCAGCCGACAACAAAAACATCACGCACATGAGTTCACCTTTCCTCCACCACTGAACTGTCTCTTAAAGCTACAATACAATTAATAAAATAAGCAACTGAGATGGCTTTTTAGAAAAAAAAAGTATTCTCACTTACCCAGAATACAGCACACAGAGTCAATATTAGGCAAAGCTGGGGTGAGAAGGAGACAAAGAAAAAAAGAGTGAATAGTCAAATGCACAACGAAACAAGTACAGTAACCATTTCCATGTTTTCCATGGGCAATCAGCACTTGAAAATTGACTTATGAAACAAACAGTGCCAAAGGCTGTCACACAGGGACTGTATGATGAACTCCATGGTGTTTTTCTATGCCCAGTCTGAGGTATGCATGGCCAGAAGGGCTGGGATAAGTCTTGAAAGGAAGACAAGGCAGGAGTTCACTTGAGGAATCAGCAGGAGTATAAGCCAGTATAAGTGTGTACACCCTTATGTGTTGGTTCTACTAAGAGGTGGGCTTAGATGATAAAGCTTTATGGAAAGGAATCAAGAAGTCTGGTGACTGCTACTCTCTTAATCCAGTACATACTATAATTTTGAACCTGGTATTCATAACACCTGTCTCTGACAAGAAAGATGTGTGCACTGCTACAAACAACCCTTTATTAAAAACATCCATTCCCTATTACAGAATCTGGCAAATACAAGCTATGCCTCATCTGCCAGTGCTTTTTCATCTTCTGACACTAATGAAGAGTTGTCCACTAGGGAGCAGCTGTCTCAGCTACAGTGAAAAAGCTCACATGAAGCTTTGTTCAAGGTACTTAAACACTTTGGATGGAACATTACAATGATATGGTTTACTACACCAAATAAGCACACTCTTTGTGCAAGCTTAACCATCACTTAGAACTTTTCCACTAGATCTTATCTGGCTTCCTCCATTTTTCATTACACATAGTACAAAACAGAACAAAGCTACAAATTAATTCTCACTTGAAAAAGATTTGTTGGTGTTTTATTGAAAGGAAGAAAAGTAACACACTCTTGAAATTTTCCAAACATGTTTGTGACTCCTGAATTGCCTACAATTCTAGCTTTGTGTAAGCATAGGGATTAAAACAGTCAAATTCATCCAAAGTTTTCAAAACTTTGAATTTACCTTCTCTGTTTTTCTGAAATTTCTCTGAAATTTCCACACTAGAAGCTTTAGCTCTCATCTAGTGTTCATGCTCACTATTAGATGAAATCTTTAATTCTCATTTTCCCAATTTTGCTGGTAGCCCCCATGAACAGGTAGGTCTGTGATGTTTACTCTGTTCTCTTTCCATTTCCCTGATGTGTTTTGTTTTTACAGCCTTCAAAGTGAGTTATTTTCTTTGTCACCATGTCTGAGCACAGTGGATGACAGGATCATCAGGGCAAAATGATTTTTGTGCCTGCTGTTTTAAGAGTCTGGCTTAGGCTCTCAGTTTCACTGGAGAAAGCCAACAGCTGTAAAGTGCTGGAGGACTCATGCTCAGCAAATACAGACTCTAGGAGAACTGGAGATATTCTTGGATGTTTTTAATTCATGCCTACAAAATTTAACCTTCCTAGGACTTGTAACTCGGTATGAGTGGAAAATTCTGACAGAACAAAACAAAAACACTCAAACACAACAAGCCTCTTGAACAAAGTTTGGAGTCCAAGCAATGATCAAGTGACTTCCACAAAAGACAGGGGCAACTGTAAGCTTCTCAGATGAGATTATAACTATTTTTTCATGTGGGTGTGAGAAAGGAAGAACATGCAACCTCCATATGACAGCCATCCAGAAAGAATTTATGAAGACTTTCTTACCCATTAAACTAGAAAAACAAGTTATATGATAAGGAGACTAGAAAAGCCAATTACATTTCAAAAATAAAAGTTGAAGCAAATCAGTAAGAACCAGAGAGAAAATTATTAAACAGAGAAGAAGTAAGGGGAGAAAGTTGTTTTAACTACGTGATATGGAGCTTTGGGATAGGAATTCTGATACTGGGGAGAAGGGTTTTTTTTTCATCCTCCTGGAAGAAGAAACAATGGTCATGGAAGTAAAGGAGCCAGGGATGTCACAATGGAGAATCTCAAAGCTGAACATGTGTCCTCCCAGACTTTGGGAAAATAAATTAATTTTCTCCATTGCTTTGAAAGTGCTGAACCATTGACCTTTACAGACCAAGCTGCAAAGCCAAAAAACAACTGTCAAGCTATACTTGGTGGCCACCGGCTTTTCACAGTAGCTAAAAGAAGTCTCTCCCCTTGTTCTTGAAGAAAATTAGAAAATAAATTAAAAATAATTAGCATTTACTGAGAAATATTTTGTAAGGAATATTTTATTCCAAATGATTAATTAAAAAAAAATCAAAACCACATATGTTCATAGAAAAGAGCTAGATGATCTTTTGACATACAGAGCTTAACAGCTTGACTGTCATTTCTCTGCAGAAGAAAGAGGCAGACTGAGAAAAAACTGCCCTCTAGAAAAGCATCAAAGTTAGCTTTGAGGAAAAAGGAAAACTTTTTAATAAAAGGAAACAAAGATAGTTATTTACCAACATCACAATCGTAGCTATTAATCGTTTTGGATCAAACATTGCTTTCAGTTGCTTCAGTGGCCCCATCAGGAAACATGTACTAATAGGAGAGAAAAACCAAAACAAATTGTAACTCACTTTCAAATAACTCTTTCTGAAAGACAGTAGGTAATTAACCAGTTTTCCAACAGATAGATGACTATAAAGTCTTTAAAAAAAGATATTTCAGTGCTTAGCAACAGAGACTCACTAGAACAGAAGGTAAAATACTCCATGAATTTAGCCCTGGAAACAGTTTATGAGTCACCCTTGGTCACGAAATTCTTTCCAAAATATTACCATAGTAAAAAAAAAAAATAACAGGCAAATACAAGAACACTTATATTGGTTGAGATAAGAAAAGACAGAGTGTGACATGGATATACCTAAGGAATAACAGAAGAGCATAGAAGCAAATCAGTTTTCATGAGAAAAAACACATTTCCACTAATAATCTTTTTGATGGTGCCGAATGGCATTTATAAATAAAGATGATTAAGAAAGCAGTGCAGTTAGTTAAATTTAAATCATGTTAAGAGATACAAAATGGAAGGAGATTGAACTATGACTATAAGTAGCTCTACATGAATTTAGAGATAGGTGGGTGGTCAAATATGTTTTGATTGTTATTTTGAGATGGCAAGCACCATAATAGATACCAATAAAGAAAATTAGAAAGCCCAACTGCAGAAGTAAATGAGATCATATCCAAGATTTCAGGAAAGATAATGCGAACAAATATAGTGGTTAGAGGTTTTTACATTACCCAAACAAAACATTATAAGTATAGCAGAGTTATCAAGTTAAAGTCTAGTGAATTTTGTGCTGAAGCTGTTAAAACAACTAACTTGACAAAATAAGGTCAAGATTACAAAGACCAACCTGCTGTAGAAAATTTTCTTTTAACAGTAATGTTTTCTACCCAGGCAGAATGCAAGTAGCTACAATCAAGATTACAGGGAAGCTCTACCTCTTCTAGACAAACTCAGCAAGTAAAAAGGCAAGAAAAAGTTCAGTAGTTTGTATTAATTCTCCTGCTTTTTTATACTCTGTACTTAACTTGAAGGGAGAGTGAAAACTATCAGCAACACCACATGCTGTACCTTTTTATGCAAAGAAATGCCATCTGAACTAAGAGCTCACAACCTCAGGAGTAATTCTCTGGCTTCAAATATTTGAAATGAGCCTCTTTCTTCCTTGTCATTCTGCTTTGTAGAAAACGCAACGATTTAATGAGAGAGTTAAAATGCCTGTAATCTTGTGGTGGTCTGAATGCTTTATTACAGAGCAGAAAACCTAGTCTAACTCCTTTTCTAGTAATTCATTTTTATATGAAAAGAAGCAGGGAAGAGTTTGATGGAGCTTCTTCCTGAAACCAATCATAAGCCTTCTATGACAAAAGAAATATGGGCATCCATATTCCACACAGTAAATAGACCTCAATCTTCCACATCCAAATGTTCTCCTACCAGCAACTTTGCACATGTATGGGATTCACTGTTTTCATCTTATGTAGGCAGACCTCAAATGTCAATAATAAGTGGAAAGAAGTTTTCACAATTCAATAGAAAAAGATAAGTTTTAAATTCACTGCAATCCAAACTAATTTTTCTCAGTATTTTTTCATCTTATCTGTTGAACCATAAAATTAAATTAAGACAAAAAAAAAAAAAGGGAATGTGAAGAACTAGAAGAAAATATTAGTTAGCTAGTGGAAGGATAGGGATGACGAAAATTCAGTGGTAAAAAGGAGTTAAGTTTTGGCCACATAAAATAGGCAAAAAAAAAAAATAGAAAGCAAAATGCATTGTTTGTAATTTGATTCATACTGAAAAGACTGACATCACAAGAGCTGATATAGAGACGAGAGGAGATTCCATACAGAACAGAAGGAAAGGCTAGAAAAAAAAATCTAGACATCCTCCAGTTAAACAGAATAATTCTTTTATATACACCATTCTGTAGGAGGCACACTCAATCATCCCTGAGAATAATCAAGTAAGTATCATTGTTTTCATGTTCATGGTTAGAAAACGATAGTAAAAACAAGCTAGAGGGGACTAAACAGGCTAGTAAGAGTGGTAACTGCATTTTGGTTTAAATACAGACTTGCAAACAAGCCTAGAAAACTTTAAATCTGCTTGTCAATTTAGGACTTCATTGTCATCTCCTACTGTTCTTAGAACCCAGCTGCCTGTTTTTCCAAATCCAAAAAGACTACTGAAGGAAAAATGGGCCTCTTTTTTATTCTAATTTTAGCTGGAGTGCAGACTAAAGTTTTTCAGAATTCTCCTGAAAGGAATACTAGTCTGTAAAAACTTTCCTCTTAACTCAATCAAACTTGATTAGTACTAAGTTTCCAAAATGCTCATTTAATTTGAAGAAATGAAAACACATTCAAAGAACCAGGTAAAAACAACACAACCAGAAAACCTCACCCCAAAACAACAACAAAGAACAAACAGTAAGATAAGGGTGAGAAAGGCAAACACTTAGCTTTGCCTATCTCCAGTATTAACTTTTTGCCTCGTTTTAGTATGAGATGGAATAGTTCTAGAATTGAGATTCAATGTCAGTATAGACATTGTCTCCTAACAAATTTGTTGAGGAAAAGCAGTAGCTTCACGTTTCTCAGATGTTAATATCACAATACCTGAGTTCTAACAGATTAATAATGCTTTGACTCAATCTGTAAGTTACTTGACTAAAGTCAGATTCTATGAAAGTCAAGACCAGACTCCATGGGGTTTGAGTCCCATGACCATGCCTCAACTACCCTAAGATAATAAGAGGAAGAGGACAAGCAGAAATTGAAAATACCTTATGGACATTAAGTTGTTTCTTATGTGTCTTTCAAACTGTGAAAGGAAAGTTTTCAATTAAGAGGATCCCTTTTGCAAATCTTTTAGGACTGTTATGTGGAATACTTCAAAGAATCAGAGAGTTTAAAAAATACACTATGAGCAAATTTTAGATTCTGCCTTCAGCCTTACAGTCAAAACAAGGATTTCCTGAATGTTTCCTTTTTGAAAGTTTTACTTGTAACAGAATGATCTCTCTGCTAAAAGCAAAAAGCTCCTAACAAAGTATCTACACAGAGAGCAGACTACCAGTTTGCTCCTGAAGCTTCTGTACCTAGCAGAAGGACTTAGCTGTAAAAAGTACAAAACATTCAGCTAGCAATTTATTATTCACACTTCAGATAGCAGTTGTGATGTGTCCACAAACAGGCATGCAAGCTAACTGATAAACAACAAAACTGTAAAACAAACAAGTTTTTGTTATTAGTGTTCAATATAAACCAATGTTGTTTACACATGACATAGACAGCACTCCAGACTCAAAGCAAATGGAAATGTAGCTGAAAAGGAGGGTATTTTTCCAAAACCAGTAACTAAGAAATCATACCTGGCGAGCGCGGCGATGTTTCCCAGGGTGTAGAACACTGCAAAAAGTTTGATCCCCTTTGGGAGCCATAGCAATGCTGTCCCCTACAAAAGACAGGTTATTGGTACATTTGCAATTAGTTAATTCTTATAGTCTATAAATACAACTTCATACCACGAAGAACATCATTGTGACATACACTACCACAGCACACTGCTCTCGGAGTTGCAGCAGTCACTACCCAGCACACTTCTATTGCCACCTGCTGGCAAAGAAGGTGTTGGTTCACTGGATTTCTAGATATTTTTACAACTAGGCAACGTTTGTTTATATTATTGAACACATTTATTTGTAATGTTTATATCCTATTTCACAAGACTTTCACTTTTGTTACAATGCCCCACTGTACATTCTACACCTCTGCACACAAGATAAAATGTCATAAAGCTGCACTAATATTCACCATCTCCTTTCTCCTCCAACCATTTGGAATTGCAGCTTAAATACACACTGAGGCTGAATAGAAACATTTTAGAACTCTTACTTCCAGATATCTCTTCTTTCCACTGAACTTAAAAAAATCCAAAGCCTTCCGCTGATCACAGTTCCCTATGACAACCAGGGAGAAAAAGAATCATAGAAAAGGGACCTTAAAGATCATCTAGGTACAACCTCCCACTAGACCAGGCTGCTCAAAGCCCCATTCAGCCTGGCTTTGAACAGTGCCAGGGATGGGGCATCCACAGCTTCTCTGGACGACCTGTTCTAGTGCCTCACAATAAAGAATTTCTTCCTTATAACTAACCTAAATATTCCTGTTGTCAATCTGTACCCATTACTTCTTGTCCTATCACTACAGCTCCTAATGAAGAGTCCCTTCCTGGTTTCCCCCTTCAGATACTGGAATGCTGCTATGAGGTCTCCATGCAACCTTCTCTTCCCCAGGCTGTACAGACCCAACTTTCTCAGCCTGTCAGAGCCTAAACAGAGCCTCCATTAGAAGCAAAACAAACTGATCTGCACACCGTGTCCTGAAAAAATCCAACCAAACAAAATCAACTGCATTATACTCAATTGCAATTTCAGTGGAAATCTGTAGTGAAAAGAAAGGAAAAAAGGGAGGAAGAAAGAGGGAGGGAGGAAACAGGGATGGGGGGGAGAGGAAGGAAAAGAGAGAAGGAGGAAATAGGGAGGACTTCCCCAATGTTTTTTCAGCTGCTTCTGGGAGTTTCCATGCAGCTGAAAAACTACCTTCTAGTGCAAGTTACCTATGTCAGATTTTGACAAGAGCCAAGCAATTAGTAGATCTCAACTCTGAACTGCAGGCTGCAGACTCCTGCCAGCCCCTAAAGTTCAGGAATGGCCAAATGATTTGCTGACTGTAAAACCACCAGGAATGCAGCAAGTTTTTCAAGCGTCAACACACAACCACAGTTGTCACCTATTGATTTGTTGAGTGTGACATCCTACACTTGTGGTTTCTTCAGATTTTAAAAACATTTCAACCTTCCCCCCTCTTTTTTCCTTTTATTGGAAAGAATAAAAGTAAGATGGGTACACACTTCTTTCCTAATACATCAGTTACAAAAATAGAGCATATTTTGTCAGTGTTCAAACCTTTTAGTAAGAAAAATATGTATTATGCTACAGTAAAAATGCTCCGTTCTGTAACTGGAATAAAAATTGCCAAAATCATAATTTAGAGATCAACAGCCAATTACACATTTAATGTCTAGTTATTTAAATGCATACAAAATTTAAAATGCAGGATAAAGTAAACACAGAATCACACATAAAGTAGGAATGTGAATGAGGTTAAACTGTAGAGCAGTAATAAAGAAAAACAAATAGCTTTACTTACAAGAAAAGAACACAAAATGCCAGCAACAAAGCATATGGCAAACCATCTGACTCGAGTTCCAAAGCTGAGTGTTGAGGCATCAAGGACCTTAATAAGAAGAGAGGAAAAAGAGGATATTAGAAATCTGGTTTAGAACAACCTAAATGACATTTTTCCTTTTACCACTAAAATCCTTAATTTCAAACAAAATCATTTTTAGCTGGAAATAATTATTTAACCTTGCTTTGCTTGAGTAATAATTCTTTCATATTACAAAATCATATTATCAATCTGGAACACACGGAAACATATTTAAAAGCAAACAAAAAGGACAAAACCCGTAAAGGTACATCCTGGCATGCAAGCAATGCATGCTTCACTTCAACAGATTTTTTTATCACCACACAATAGAAAATAGTCACAACTGTACCAAATCAAAAGAATGACTGGACCTTCCAGCCATTTGCACAGGAATTAATCCATTTGTACAACACTGTAGGTTCCTATAGACATTACCATCTTTTCCTGTTACTAGAGAGGATTCCTTCTACAATTCCAATTGCTGTTCCAATTACCTTCCTGAAGGTGCAGGCAGATTAACAGTTTGTCTCATCAGACTAAGCTAACTTGCTGAAAGGGAATATTTCACTTCCTGTTTCTCCAGAGTGACCCCAGAATCTAATGAGCTGAGCTACCTGACACAGCTCCTGACATGAGAACAGAATCAGTGTTGCTTCTATTCTGATTACTCGGCTAATGAGCCAAGCCAGCTCTGCAAGCTGTCAGAAAAGCAGCAGGGCTGATGTAAGGAAAGAGGCAGGGCCCTTTCAGCAGAAGTGATTTGTTAGATATGCTCAGCTCATCTCCATCCATGCTGTAAGAACAGTGCATTTCATCTTACTCCAGATTACTACAATTAAATGTACTTTCTGTTCTAAACTGGCCTATTAAGTGAAGTGTTGCTTCAGCTTACATAAAATTACTTTATAAAAACAGCTTTCCTATTTGTTCAGATGTCACAGGCAAACTTGCTCTCTTGTTATCTAGTCAACAGGTATTTTAATCAGGTCTTATTAACCGAATATACGTGACAGACCTTCCCCAGACAATGAGACATTGCTCCTTATCTCTTGAGAAATTTCTCTTTCAGGCAGTGGTAAGCTAACCAAGGAAATTTGGTTACTGCTTAGAACAATTTCGTATCTGTATAAATGAAGGAGCTGTAGTTTAATAAAAAACTGCCACATGCACACACACATAAAAGTGCTGTGATAACAGAACTTTCCAAAGGTCAGAAGATGTAGCTTACCTTGTTAGGTCCAACACTTTATCCTTATGTATGCATTAAAGAAATGGACAAAAACAGTAACTGAACGATGGTTTAGTATTTTAAATCATATTTGATAGTCAGAGTCCTGAATGCCTGCATTTTTAAGAAGAGTAGGAATAGCTGGTAGTACACAGCTGAAGATACCCACTTCAATCATGCCTTTAGTTTCACCTATTCACAACTAATCACAAGCACACACACACAAAAAAGAGAAAAATCCCTTCCATCTGTGTTTAGAAATGTAGATAGGCCAATAATATCAGTAAACCAAACACACACATTTCAGAATGCCTAGAAAACAGGGAAAGGATGAGGATAAATCCTTTATTAACGTGCATCAGGCTTATTGCTACCACTTACTGCTCTTCTAATCTTATTACCTGACACTGCTCCTGAAGAGACTACACCAGGAGATTTCATACTTCAAATAAATTTAAAAACAGCTTTATCTTCATTTAAATCCCTAACAGTTAAGAGATGAAAAAAAAAAACAAAAACAAACAAACAAACAAAAAAAAAAACAAAAACAAAAAAAAAAACAAAAAAAAAAAAAAAAAAAAAAACAAAGAAAAGGAAAAAAAAAACACACCCC
>VWYO01012902.1:24065-55413 GCA_013400275.1 Rhadina sibilatrix
AAAAAACCCCCAAAAAACAACAAAAAAACCCAAAACAAAACAAAAAACAAAAAAAACCCAACCAAACAAACAAAAAACAACAAACAAAAATGAGCACAAAAAATAAGAGCCACACAAAGACTTGGAGCAAAAAATACCACAAACCCCAAAAGGTTTGATACATTTTATGGATTTAACTCTTAAAAATTGTTTGACAATATATGCACGTGAACTACAGGATGATAAGCTGCAGCGTTTGGGCTGCCAGAGCATTCTGTGTAATAAAATAAATGCATTAAATGGTATTAAAATGAAGGCTCATCCTTCCAACCATTCCCAATGATGTCACCATTTATGTTGTCAAGCTGAACCTATTTAATGCACTGTTTGAAATTCTGAAACTGGGGATCTGGTAATGCATTTTGTTAGTCCCCAATACCTACGGGGACTGAGGGAAGACCTCACTGCAGTCTACAGCTTCCTCATCAGAGGAAGCAGCAGGGCAGACACTGATCACTTCTCTGTGGTGACCAGAGACATGAGATGAGGGAACAGCTGAAGCTGTGAAAGAAGGTTTAGGCTGGATATTAGAAAAAAAGTTTTCACCCAGAGGGTGGTTGGGCACTGGAACAGGCTCCCCAGGGCAGTGGTTACAGCACCAGCCTGACAGAATTCAAGAAGCATTTGGACATTGCTCTTGGGCAAATGGTGTAACTCTTGGGGATGGTTCTGTGCAGAGCCAGGAACTGGACTCAGTGGTCCTTGTGGGTCCCTTCCAAGTCAGGATATTCTACAATTTATACTTTTCGGGTCTCATGGAAGCAATGGAACTCACTGCCTTTCCAAGATGCCTTTTTTGTCACTGCAGAGAAGCACCTTGCTGCAAAAGTTGAGTTACAGAAAGGTGTATCTGTACAGATATATGTGTTCAGCTGCATAAACCACAGACACCAGCTTGTGCTAAAATGCCAGGCACACTCTGGAGGTTCTGACACTGCATGTGTGCTGCAGGCAGTCATTTCTATACTAGGGACCATGAGACACCCTGAGGTAACAGTTTAGGTTCTCAGAGACTATGAACCCTAAGAAAAAGGAAGTCTAAGCTGCCCTTACAAAAAAAGCAGGAAACAACCCAAAGGTGGTAAAGATTCTTTTTATGTGCCTGACATAAATGATACAGCTAATCCCAGATTTCAGATAAAAAGAGTTGTCATTGCTGTCTATGGTATTTGCATTAGCAAAAGCTTTTACTTAGGAGACTGAAAAAATTGCCAGGCATGTTCCACATCTGTAGTTCCTGTGGAGAACTACACAGTAGTGGTGGCAGGGGAGTTCCTGTAAAACATACCCTTCTTGCTATACTGCTTATCAGCCTGTTTCTAACAAGTAAAAGAAAAATTAAACTGAAATCAATAAAAGGAAATCCTTAGTTTTCTATTGCTAAACTTTCATACCAAACTCCTGGGCAAGAAGCAAAGCTTTTTATTCACAGGCTATTTCAAGCTAATTGTATATGAAAGAAATGACCAAGACATCCAAAAATCAATAGTTTTCCATGTGGGGGAAAAAGAAAAAGAGAACCACTTTATTTTACTATTCCAGAAGCTAACAATTACATCTTTTCTTGATGGTAAATATGCAAGTAATGGAGAAAATTCAAAGAAACATTGAGTAAATTTGTAGAATTGAGTTTCTAAACCATAGAGAAAAAAATATTAATAGAGAGATATTCTCATCTTTCCCTAACAGGCCTCCTTATATGTATTTCTATCAACAGTTGGGAGTAAAATACAAGAAATGTAACATAAGAAGTGAAATATAAAAAATGTAATATAAAATTTCCTATAAAAATATAAGAAATACCTGGTCTATTTCTCTTTGTTGAAATCTTGTTGAGTGCTTTAAACAGCTGTCACCTGCCATGCTACATCCAATATGTCACATGGACTAATTTTACATTAGTTTTGGTGTTGATAAAACTAAACAGCATAATGGTACCCTAAAAATATCATAACACTGCTACAATTATTATTGATCTTTTTGGTAATGAATTACTTTTTTTAAAAATATATTTAGAATAATGGATCTAATTGCAGCAAGAAACAACAGCTGGTATCTGAAGAGTTTATAAAGTACAGAAAGACTTCACTGAATCATCACACAGTTCTTTCATTATAGACTTGTCTTCTACTTAGCAGGAATGACTTGTGACTTCATGATAATGGTTCTGCAAAAATCAAGGGAAAGAATACAGAGATATCTATGGACATGAACCATATGATGGCTGTTACACAACTATCAGATATTCCAAAGAGAGGGCCTTTGTTTTCAGCCAAACACATGACTTGTCTCCAGAAAGATCATGAAAGCAGCTGAAGATTTTACACACACAATGCACAACATCACACTTTCTTTCACAGCCCCACCTCTTACCAAGTGTTCCTCTCTGCATGGGTGCACATACTTGTTTGCTCTAATACACACACTTTAAAAATAGTCAGCACCACTCAGCTCTAGCTTTAGTGAATGTCATGTATGAATTTCCTCTCTAAAAAGGGGCTTGATTTCCACTATTCTACAAACACATTGCAACCTTGAGAGAAAAATACAGCTGAGAAATTGCCTGACCCAAACACTTGATTTTTTAAGTCAACGGGTATTTATTTATTTTAAAGATCTTTCTGGTTCATCTCCACATGAAGCTCCTTTGTACTGCACCAAAAACACATTTATAAGTTTTCTTTTATCATGTACTGGACAGGCTTTAAGTATAGGCAGATTTTTCTTATTTCAAGTCTTTTCTGGCTATAACAGTATCATTAATAGTGAAATCCTGTATAGCTTAATTACTGACATGTAACAAACAAATTCTTAGCTTAGTTCTCTCCTCCGGATATAAAACTCAAATATAAAAACAGTAAATATGTAAGCATTTATCTACTGATTGCCACCTTAAAACAAGTATCACAGCACCAAGTAAAGGGAAACTCTATGTCACTATCATGTGCCTTGCATGAAACATGCCTGGTGATGGCAGAATAATCAGTTTTCTTGGAACTGAACTGAGAATAACAGAAATGTAAGTATTTCTTTGATAATCCTGAGAGGAGCAGAAGGTGAAGCATCCCTGCCAAATGCTAGCAGCCAGTTCTGGTGTGAAAGGGCACTGATTCTTCACTGCTTCCAGAATCAGCGGACACAAATTAGCTGCTTTGCTGTGGCAGAGGCCAAATTCATGAACCTTGAAGATCAACGACAACTCAGCGCAAAACCAAGTGGAGCATGCCAGCAGCAAGCTGCTAGAACTAATATTGTGCCAGCTATGCTCAGGTTGTGCTGGTTCCCCAGGGTTTGTTAGCTGCAGCTCAGATCCCAGCTACATTCCAGCCTCCTCCACCATGCTCCAGCACCCTGGAAATTGCAAGCAGTAGCAAGATATTCCTTGATGTGGGGCACTTTGACCTGCAGTCACATGAATTAAGAGGGAGCTAAAAGAATAAATGGTTCTTTGTAAGCATGCTCAGCTTTGCTCCAACCTAGAGATTAGTTCTCAGGAATGTATGGTCTTCAAACACAGTAAAAACAAAACAAAAAGAACTGCTGACGATGAGGAAGACAGTGGGAAGGAAATAGAAAAATTAAGCCATACTTAAGGACTAAGGGCCAAAAAGTAACTTCAGCAGAATGCACACAAAACTACGTTTGTGTAAAGAAAACCTTTGTTTCTGCAAATTTAAGGGCATAAGGTAATGGAGAAGCAATTTACTTAGGTTGGAAGGGAGCACAGTATGTTTATCTGGTCCAAAGCCCCTGCTTAAGCACATGAAAACCTTGTAGAAACCGAAGGACCCCAACCCACCAAGACAGCTTCACAAAAGCTTCACACAAGAGTAATTCGCCAAAACTCATCCTGCAGGCAGAGCCTGCTGCCCACAACCCTCGTCCCTCGGCGCACGCCGCAAACTTTGTTCTCTCCTTTGCCCGCCCGTCTCTGCCCCGCTCTGACACGGTCGGGCAGGCCCGGGAAGCGGGTGTGCGTGTGCGCAGCCCGGGGACGGGGGAAGACAGCGCGGGGAGCACGGCAGCGCCGGAGCCACCGACCCCGGGCCGCGACCGGCGGGAGAGGCTCCAGCGCCGCTAGAGCCCCGCACGCCTCCCGCCGCCGAGGGGAAGGGAGAGCGGGGTCTCGCCGGGCCGTACCTGCGCCGTCAGTCCCTGTTCCTCGTCGTCCTGCCCGGCCAGCACCCGCCGCAGCTTCTCCATGCCGGCCCTCCCTGGGCAGGGCCGCGCCGGGGGTCGGGCAGGGGCGGGAGGGGCCGCGCTCCGCCGCGGGCCGCCGGCCCAACCGGGAAGTGACGCGCGCCCTGAGGCGGCGGCGGGGCCGCGCCTGCGCATTCCCGGCCGCTGCCCGGCTCCCCGTGGGACAGCGCTGGCGGCCCCGCCGCCCTCGCTGGAGGCACCGGGGAAGGGGCTTTTTCAGCCTGACCCCGGCTTCATCGCCGCCCGCGGAATCGGCCCCCGCACAGCAGTGTCATTTGCGATGAACACAGGACATAGAACAGAATAGAGAACACAGCACCGCGCTGCGCAGGGCCCCGGTAGAACCGCGTTGGGACACGCCGGTGCTGGGGTACCTCGTGCAGGACTTCCTGAACGTCAGTTTCTGCCCGTTGCCTCTGGTCCTATTGTATGGCACCACTGAGCAGAGCCTGGCTCTTCAAGTGGTACTTTTCAAATGATATACAGGAAGTTCCACTTGGATAATGGGAAGAACTTCTTTACATGGAGGTGACCTAGTACTGGAACAGATTATACCGGGATAGTGTAGTCTCCCTCACTGGGTCTCTCCAGGAACCATCTGGATGCGATCCTGTGGCGTGTGCTGTAGGGTGAGCCTGGAGCACAGCGTGGTTCCGAGCAGCCGGCGGTGTCCGGCTCGGCCTGGCTGTTGGGCGGGCGCGGTGCGGGCCGGCCGAGCCTTTGGTCCCCCAGGCTGGCTGCCAACCGCGGCGCCCACAGCTTCGGCCCTCCTGGAATTGGGGTGCCCGAGCCATCCAGCGCCCACTTGTGAGCAAGCCAGGTGCTTTTCCAGCTAGCATGGGTGGGGTATGGAGAACTGGGATTAGATGTGGACATCTTTTTCCCGAGATTTTCTGTGTGGCCGTCTGTAGTGTGTTAAGCGCTGCCCCTGTAGGAAGGGGTGGGCAGAGCCTATCGCGCTGTCCTGTCCTTAGCTTTGCCCGCTCGATCCCAGCAACACTCCATCCTCCATCCGCCCTGTTGCAGCCTGGTCATTCCATGTAAGTCTTCCCTGACCTGCTCTGTTCAGACGCTGACCCTGTGTGTCCTCTGGAGCTGTTTGTGTGTGTCTGCTGTGTGACCGGCCCTTGGACCAACACCTCAGCACTGGCCTGGGTCGTTTGCACGGTGAATGAACAAGGCTGGTGGCTGGAGGAAAGGATCGAGGTGTCACATGGAAAGTGACAGCAGACAGCAGTGTGCGCTGCGGCAGAAGAGGGAGATGGGTGATAAGGGCTGTGTAACCTGCTGCTGTATGAATGAAACTTGATAAAAGCCAGGGCACCAGAGCCCTCAGTGAGGCCCTTGGGACAGAAACCTCCCCTCCCCACCCTCCTCCTCTCCCCACACACACTTAGGAAGTTTCCCTTGTACCTTTCTGCCTTGGCTTTTAGGTAAAACACTTGGACACAAACCTTTTCAGCCTGATGACAAGCCATTGGCATCTCAGGAAGCTTTAGGTCAAGGCTGAAATTAATAATGGAAGAAGCAGTTGCAGACATGGCTGCGTGAAAGTAACCAAACATCAGCAAAATGCCACCTGAGCCAGGCAGCACTGCCCATACCTCGTGAGGACCTGCACAGGGAGAGCAGTGTGTAAGGGAACAACATAACCATAGCCCTGCAAGAAGGGGAGGAGGAATAGGAGAAAGAATGGAGAGGGTATATGAGGGTGTGTTTGAGCGTGCACAAATCATCTCTCTTAGTAGGCCCCAAAATTGTAACAAAATGATTCATTACAGAAGTGTTTTAATTCCAAAGCATGTGTAAGAGCAAAATATAAAAACAAGGAAGTTCTCTTTGGTTTTTTTCCCCTCCCAATTTATAGATAGATATGGATAGATGCAGACAATTTAAATCTGAGTCTAGCCTTCTGGTCTTCAGTACTTTAAGCAGGAGTGGTTGGCTGTGCCTTGGATTACTGGTGGCTTTCTGGTAGTACAGAGAGTACAGGCAGGTAAGCACCTGGGAGAGAGGAAGCTGAAGCTGTTCTTTTGTTTCTGTGTGAACAACTGCACGGAGAAAGCAGACAGGAGCAGTGCACACCCAGGCAATGTGGGGCATCCAGCTTGCATCCTACTGCCATCTCCTCTTCCCACCTGCAGCTGCCTGGGCTGTGCAGCCTGCCTGGAACCACAGCTGTTTCACTCCTGAATGGGGCAAAGTGTATTTTTCGTTTCCTGGCTAGTTTCTTGAGCAGAAGGTTGCCATAGTTGGCCCAAATGTATTTTTCCTAGTTTCTCTGCTGAACAGAAATTTTTAATTCTCTGTACTGTCGTGAAATACCACGAGACAGTCATTACCTTGCAAAGAAAAGAGGACATGTGGAAGGCCTATATTGTTCAGTGTTCCTGTGCTGATGAACTTTGGGTGATAAGGCAGCAGGATCAAAAAATTACTCTTGCTTTTCTAAAAAGGTAAAATTATTTTTCTAACACAAGTCAAAATAGCTGGCACAAAGTATCATTATGCCTTTGATTTATTAAAAAAATATGGGTATTGATCTAATATTGATACCCAACTGTGATGGACAAAAACTCTCCAACAGTTTAAAGTTAGAAAGTGTATGTTATGACACCGGGTGGCGTGCATGCGGGATAACTCCCAAATACACACCACACCTTACAGAAAAATCAGAGTCCTTTTATTTACACAAGTATTGAATACCCAAAACATAAATGCGTGTTCATAACTCCGGTAGCTCCCATTCTCCGCTTCGTATGGTAATTAGCTAAAAAACTATTAAGCATGTGTAGTTTGTTCCATGGGTCGCTGGTCGCTTTAGTGGGCAGAGGTCCTAAAATGAGGAAGTAAACAGAGTCCTCCTCGTTCTGACCTTTCTACCTTTTCAATGCAAACATGGCAAATGAACCCTTGATAGAACTCCTATTTCCTGTCTTTGTGACTGTTCAATGGGCTTCTGGGCAAAGAAGGTTTGCAATTGTCTTATGTTCCTAAAATCTATTAATCAGAGTCCCTCTTTCTCATTACAAGAACAGCTAAACAAACATGAAATTGACAAGCAATTATTTATCAACTAATAATTAATTTTTAACTTTAACAAAGCCTATCTTAGTTAATTCCAGCAAAGCTTATCTCTAACTAAAATCTTAACTTCTCTAAAATCCTTAATTCTTTGAAGTTTGTGTCTCACCTTCAGATCACAAACCTACCACATTTGAGGATATTTTCTGTTTTTATGATGAGTGTTATGGATTTGCAAGCCTCAGTTTCTCTATTCATAAGGGATGGTGTGGTTTGCTTACAAGTTTCATTGGTTCTTGACCTTACTGGTTTGCATGTATCTGCATCTAAATTTGAAGCTAACTAGAAAATCTGCTAAGTAATGTTGCCTTCCTGAAAAATGTGTGAATTCAGCCAACTTACTGAATTGATGCAGTTGGTGGCATACTTTTAATGTACATAGAGCAGTGTATGTACCCTTCAGTCTTTGTAGCTCTAACAGCTGTGAACATGTAAGCACTTTTCCACAAAAATAACAGTTCTGTGATTGCTCTGGTCATATGTAGGGCTCTAATGTCCTGGATCCCTCCCCACCTTTGCATTCCTTACCTTTGGAAATGGGACAATTGAATGAACGCTGCTGAAAGGTTAAGGTCAGGGGTTACAAGGAATGTTAAACAAACGGTCTTAGAGAGACCTACTGGGAGGATGGTAGAAAACAAAATATAGAGGTGCTTTAGTACTTGCCTATTCCACTTGATGAGACTCCACCTGAATCCTGCTGTATGGTGCAAACATCTCACATTACACAAAGCAGCAGCTTCTGAAGGCCTCTGAAGGGAAAGGAGCTTAACAGCGGGGAAAGAATGCCCTTTGTATCTTTGGAAAGATCCTGTCCTCCTGAAAATGCAACTATGAACATCTTTCAACAAGCCTGCATTGCTGACAGTGACAGGTAGTGGTGATCCAAAAACAAGGAACAAGGAAGCAAAAGCTGAAAAAGATATCCCCTTTCTTATGCCTCAGTTCAGGAAACCCACCTCTTCTGATCTTGTCTGCAGATCAGCCTAAGTCACAGGCCACATGGTGGCTTCATCCAGCTTCTTAGTAATTGTTTCTGCTGTGACTCAAACCTTTCCAGATCCAGTCATCACTTCTCTAGTGACACAAAATAACCTCACTCATAGGTCTCTGATGTAGAAAACTGAGACATACAAAAACCAGCCATAGATGAGCTATTTCCCAATGTGCTTGGCAGGCACCTGGTAGTAGCCAGGTGTGTGTGTGTGATTCACAGGAACACTGTGAGCTATTGCAAAGCTTTGGAGGGAAAGGTAAAAGCCTTTATTGGTTCACTGTGGCCAAAACAACACATATGCAAGGAAGTACCAAACAGTTTGAGAGCTCATCTCTGTGTGGCATGATACACTCAGATCAGGTAGTGCAGACACTTGATCAGCTGATACACTGCTGGATACCCTGCCAAATCTCTGAACCCGTTCCTGTTACTAACAATAACCCAGCTGACAGCTGATGCTGATGTTTACCAAGTTACAGTGTAAGACACACAAAGTAATAGATAGGTTACTGATCACACTGCTGGCTTTCTGCTTTGCTTGCAGGTGACCCATAGCATCAAGGGTGTACAAAAATACCTTGCAATCATTGCTTTACATGGCTTCCTCATGAACAAACACAGCAATTGTTTTAGGATTTTAGGTCGTCCTAGGTGCAAGATGTGGTGTATGTGCATCTATAATACAGGAACATTTTAGATAATCTTGCTACTCCCTTGGCACTGAAACAAGTTAAAAACTGGAGATCTTTCTGTCCTGAAACTGTGATCTCAAATCCAGTCAGACTGCCTAGACAGATGAGAGGAGATAAATATCTTGTCCTGTCAGGAGACACCTTTAAGGTTTCACACTACCACATTTCCTCTTGAAAGAGGCTACTGGTATCATTTACATCACTCGATATCACTCTGAGAAGGCACCTTTTTAGTTAATACATACCTTAGGACAAGAAACATGATACGAAATTGTTCCCATCAGCCTATAAATCAACATCAATTGGAGCAAGTTACAGCAATGGTTCTCCCCCGAGTAAGTTATGTACTAAATGCCTTCAAAATTATTAAATACTTTCCAAATTTTAAGTGGCTTACTTTGTACCTTTACATTTTTCTAACACAATGGACCAAATACAGCCACCATGTAAGTGCTGCCATAACTGACATTGCCTTCTCTTGCACCAAGGGCTGGGTTTGGACCAGTTCTCTCCATACAAGTTTCACTTAATGAGAAAGACATGACCCAGATTTCAGACGAAACGAATAAGCGGAAAATTCCTACCCTTGTTGCCATAGTTACTTGAAACCTGCTATTTAAGAAGATGGGAAGAAAGGGAAAAGGATGAAAAGTAGGAAAAGAGAGCAGTATATGGTCAGTCTTAGGCCGTGTGATAAAGAGAGGTGATGATCTGGAAGGAGCAGGACCTCAGTGATTACATTCACAGCAGGTTATCCAGAAAACCAGTATTTCTGCCTTCTGGTTGCTATTCAGTTGATTCTCTGGACATTGGTTATTTTTAAGTGGTTACCACAGCGACTAAATGCAAGGCATGGGTAGGTATTGGATCTGCAAAGGCAAAAAGGGATTGGGTGAGGAGAGACAGACTTCTCCACAATTAATTTAATGAAGAAATTGCCTAACTTTAAAGACTGATTGCTTTTCTACTTTGTGAGATTGTAAAACTTGCAGCAATGTCTTGCTCAACCAGAATAAACTTTTTAGCCTTTGTGTAAGTTGGCAGTAGAAATACTCCAGCTCTATAGAAGCAGAACTGCAGTCATATTGCATCAGGCAGTGACACTGTTCTTCCCCAAATGCAGATAGGACCAGCACATCCTGCGAGACATAGGCTGAAAACACAGGAGAGCTGGTAACTGTGCTTGTGAATATTTCCTGTATTACTGTTTTATATTCTGCTGCTAACTGTAATGTCTGTCACATGAGCATGAAGAAAGACTGTATTCATTAAGGGCTTTGGACTAAGTGATATGAACATATCACTGTAATAGGTTGTGGTTTTTTTACTTGTCTCTATCTCATCTTTTTTTCCTGCTCCATTTGACTGCCTTCACCTTCTTAGAATTGGCATGTAAAGAAATAACCTGTGTCTGCACCTGTAGCAGTGTAATACAGATTCGCATACCCTGGAAACACACACACTTCAAGTAAATGCATTTGGCAGTTTGATGCTCTACATATTAGTTGGACCATACTGCAGTTTGTAGCAGCATTCATGCAAGAACCCAGGGAAAACACTAGAGTAGTTACAAGACTGGTCTGTCCTAGTCTAGGACTGTGTTTTCTAAGCACTTTATTTCCATGTCAAAACCTGTCTCAGTCCCAAGGAGAAAACTCTCCCTTTTTTTACTGCCTTCACTGTCTCTAAACTTACTGAGACTTCCCCCCCGCCTCCACCTCTGCTGTGCTGTTCTTGCTCAGATGACACCACTGTGCTTTGTATAGATAACAAAAGGTAACCCTCAATACTACAGAGAACTAAATTTTACTATATGAGTGTGTTTTCTCTGAGAGCTGGCAGGCTGTATTGGTAGCACTGTGGCCAAGAGATTTTTCTGCTGGTTGCTGGTTTTAGAGTAGGGAACATTCACTTTATAGAGAAGACTTAGATGTATAAAGCTGCCAAAGCAAAACAAACCAAATCCAAACCAACTCCAAAAACTCCCCAAACAAGCCTCGCCTCCCCCCTCCCCCCAACCTACTCTCTATATATAGCAGCATTGGCTGAAATGATTATAAAGCATGAGACAGTTATGTGAGGTTGAACAAAATTCACTATCAGTAGGTGTTATTGCACTCATTAAAGAATCCTTGCAAGTAATTCCTTCTCTTTCCACCACACAATTATGGTTATTGCTTTCTGTCATGTAATTACCATGCTACCAAATGATTTTCACATTTGAATCATAAATCAAGCTTCCAGATCAAGGACACTCAATTTAGCAATAGCAAAAGGGATTGTAAGCTACTTTGATGCCATAGTCAGTTATAGTCTTAAGTCTTCCCTTTAAAAAGTGACTCAAGACATCTCCAGCTCAAACTGGGGAGAAAGAGGGAAAGACAGAGAGCTTAGCTGGTACTCTCTCCCAGTAGAATTCCTAAGGTTGTTGCATTCCTTACCAGCAGTGTAGCAGGACTTGCTCAGAAAGCTGAGAAATTCTTTTCTGTATGAAGACATGAAAAAAGATAGCAGCTGTTGCTATAGCAGTAACCACTGCAGCAAGAGAGGAAAGGCCACGTGGTTCTGTCTTATTGTGGTGGAACAGAGGCAAAACATACAGGGAGTGGAGCAGCACAGGTTTCTAATGACAGGACATATCCTACAGATGAAAGTTGTTATTAAACCAAGCTGTGAAATTAAAACCAAGTAGGTGTTTTAGAATAGTGGCAAGTACAGACAAGCCCTATAATCTTGTAAATCAAATGCAAATAATAAGCTCTAACTTATAATTTATGAGTGAAACTCACATATCCCCATTCTTTCATCCAGTGCAACCTGAGGAGAATGAGAAAAGAACAAAAGGAAGCCATTAGCACCATTAAAGTATTTAAACTCCATACACCATCTCTAGTCCTCTTTAAGCTAGTGGTCCCCTTTTTGGATTATCCCAAGCAGCCCCATCCTAAAAGGGCCATATGCCAACGTGTTTCAGTGTTTTGTGCCAGAGTAGGGTGCAGGCTAATCACACAATTATTTATTGCAGTGATTCCTTTTAATAATATTCCAATAATCCCCTTACTCCCAGCACCTTTACACAAAGAAATGGTATGTAAATGGCTTGATAAATAATGCTTTGATTGACATAGGCCACAAACCAGTTGGTGGCACTCTGCTCATATAAACTGTTTTTGCCACTAGGCAGACTGACAGGCAATGGAAATCCAGCGCAGACTGGACTTCCCTTCCCAAAGAGGGTTAGGTCCCTTCAAGTCACATGAAAAATACTTTGCTGCCACCCCTTCCTGCTTTTTAGGTCTGTGGGGGCTGTAGGAAGGATCCCTGGCTTAACATCTAATCAAAGCACATAAAGCCTACTCTCTCCCTGCAATTAACTCTTGTTATAGTCCAGTATGAAAGAATTTCAGCCTTGTCATAGTGAATGGATAAGGGGAAGAAAGAGAAAGGTAGAAGGAAATAAGAAAGTATGGTGCAGCTACCAGGAAAAAAAGAAGGAACTCTTGCAAATGGTATTCTCTAGGCAGAGAAACAAAGACAATCAGGAGCTAATGAACAGTTATCAAAGCTGGTGAGAGTACAGTAGAGCCTGTAGTGCAAGCTTCATGCAAGACCAGTCTAACACATTTCACACCTATGAACTTCAAACTCAGCTGTAGCTTATTTTTCTCTCCAGAAGCAATATAGAGAACTGTACAGAAGCAACTCCAGAAGCAATATAGAGAACAGAAGCAAAAAAGAACTGTAAAGTGTCAAGATAATCAGTTGTCCTTACCTGCTTGTGTCTCACTACTCATTTGTACAAAAGTCTAACAGTGCTTCTATTCCAGGAGATGGGGGGGTGACTACTTTTGTGACAAGACAGCAGTAGGGACAGGGCAGCTTTATGCGGTAACTTTTCTAAAGCAAGAAGCAGCAGCTTCAGCCACCCAGCAGACATACCCTATTAGCCTCTTTCTTGTATGTCCATCAAAAACGTTGCCATCACAATAGAAGATGGTCAATTAAGACTTGGCTCTGACTGCTAGAAGACAATATGATTAGGATCCAGAGGACACTTACCTAAATTCAGTACACACCATTTCCTTTTTCAGCCTGTTTTTGCTTCATGCCGTTACAGTAATAAAGTGACACTCCATAATAAAATTTCACTTTTGAGTCTGTTATCACAGTATGAAAAACAAAACTTTTCCAAGTGTTTGAGAGTTTTATTGCCATTTGGAACATGTTTATTGTTCAAAACCACTGCACTGAAAAAAGTTTGTAACATACATTCTCACATTCTTTGTCAATTTTATCTTTATAGCAATGCAACTTTCAGGCAGATCATGCAGAAAAACCACTCTCACAATGAAGTCAAAAAGTACTGAAAGGCACTTTGTGTCTTTCAGATCATAGACTCCAAACAAGTTTAGTTTTTGCCTGTGTAAGAATTACATACATCTAGAATAGCTCAAACAGTAGGAAAAAAATAAAATCCACGTAGAACTTCTTAAAGAACAGTATCAGGCTTTGTTGCTTTCCTTCATTCAGTGCTATGCTTTTGTTTTTCCAAGCNGAGGAGTTTTGTCAAACCATCATGGGCCACTTTTGTAGACTGTTAGATAAAAAAGTTGGTTTTCAAATATTGCTTGTTATTTGGGTGGCTAACTTTTTTATTAAAAGGGTAGTTATTAAAGATCAGTAAGGCAGCAAGACTTTAAATGTAATGGTTTACTTTGCTGAATAGTACTTTTTAAAAGGCAAGATAAAAAAATTATTAGAAGAATTCTTGGTGTGTTCATATTCATAATAGGCCTTTCTGTTTCATCCCCACTGTAATCGTCACAGCAACTGTAGATGGCATGTCTTTCCTTGGTTGTCATTCAGGATGAATACATTCTCTGGCTTATTTCAAGTAATATATTTAGTTCTTTTTCTCCAGCCTGCCAAAAGAAAAACAGCTTTCGTAAGAGTGAATATTGAAATACAATTGCTATTGAAAAACTCTGAACTTAGAGTAGAACTTTATGAATGAAGGACACTGGTCGGTAATTTACACAGAGACAAGTCCACTTGCAGTTTTACAGTCTCATTTTTTAATTTATCTATAGCTCCACAGTAATTTCTTCGGGCAGAAGAGAGGAAAAGCCATAATCTTGACTCACCAGGATTGCTTTTGGCAGTGTCTGCACTGCTTGCTATCCAATGAGGGTGTGAGAGTGATTGCAGTCTGTTCCCCAAGCACACTCAGTTGGCTCTACCTTGTGTATGGAACAGTCAGCTCTGATAGGTTTGGGGTGACTTCTCTTTCACACATACAACTCCTTCACAGTTTTATGGATGTTTCCATCTCAGGAATTAGTTACCAAGATGGACACACACAGATGAACTAACAGACTGCACAAAACCACCCCCAAAACAGCCAGCAGCTGCTGAAGGCCCTGTCTACACTCTCTCATGACCATAAGGGCTTCCTGCCCTATGTGCAGACCTCAGAAGGTTCAAAGGAGGCACAAAGTAGAAAGTTCTGCCTACTGACAGCAAGATTGTTAACAGGTTTGCAAAAGGTAATGAAGTTAAACAGGTTCAGAAGCTATGCAGAGCATTGCACCACAGTTAAAAATCACTAACAGAGTATTCCAGGAGCCATCAGTTTATGACTTCCCCATTTAAAAATGTGACTTGCCTGTATTTGATCAGTCGTCCTCCTTGAATAAGTTGTGCAATTTCATTAGTGAAGTGGCATGCAAAAAGAAGCCAGTTTCTTGGCTGCACTTTGTAGGCAAATCTCATGAAAGCCAAGGAGTAACAACACAGTGCTGCAAAAGATGGTAGATCTTGTGAAGAGACTGTAAATATCTGCATTTTGTTGAGCCATAATTTTCCTACTATTAAAATGTAGCGACAGGTAGAAGATTTGTTGCTGCTGCTTATGAGTTTTCCAATAGCCCTACAAACATTTTTAAGGTCCACTTTGAGGACTCAATGCAAGAAAACAGAAAACAGTGCTCATTTCTGCTACACAAGAAAACGTACATGGCTGCAACTTTCCATAAAAATTCATTTTACTCATATATGATCCTGTGATGCAATTGAAGTCTTTTTAGTTTATTATCTAAATTATCTCAGAAAATACAACTTTATCTCAATGAGACACAGTCTGCCCTATACAACTATTCTGACAATTTCCAAGATGAAGTATTTTTAAAGACAGTAATCACTTAAATACAATTCTTTCTAGGAACATTTTAAAATGGACTTTAATAACAGGAACTTTCAATGTCCAGGAAATCATGAACATTCAGAAACATGAAGCTTTGTTACCTGCTTTCCCAAAAGATGAGAAATAATTTTGATTTACTCTGCTACCATAATTAAATACAGGAAATTACAACCCAAGAATTCCCAAGTTTTGTAAAG
Source organism: Rhadina sibilatrix (assembly GCA_013400275.1). NCBI lineage: Eukaryota > Metazoa > Chordata > Aves > Passeriformes > Phylloscopidae > Rhadina > Rhadina sibilatrix. Next base: position 39,477 of record VWYO01012902.1, read on the forward strand.
GTCTGATAGGCTTAAATGAATAAATAAATAAAAATTAATTGTTCAAGGAAAACAGACTTTTTAAAAGTACAAATATTCTTTTTTCATCTCCCAAGTTCTGTACACACACCAAACTATACATACCTGCAAAAATTTAAAAAGGTGTTTCAACATTGCTGAGCTGGGTAGCTACCACCAAAACACTACTTGCAAAATAGTTTTGCTGTACTGGTGACTATTTAAACTAGTCTTCTGTCTAAAGGAAGCTGATTAAGGGACTGAATTACTCTAAGCAGAGCCTAATGATAATGAGGCTATAAAATTTCTTAAGCCAAAGGCATTTTGCTTGTGGGAAGAAGAATTACTCAGAATTAAGTTATTAAGTGAATTAACGAAGAGACATAATGCCAAAATTAGGCTAAGAAATTAAAACAGCAAGACTTCTAATCCTAGAGAAGAATTTGAACATAGAGACAGACATCTAGGCAAAAACAATACATGTTCCAAAGAGAGGTGGAAAATATTGCTTATGGGTTTAAAAATAATTTCTCATTAAGAGTCACAATAGCCTCTTGTAGACAACTGCTTTGCAAGGAGTTAAAGTCTTCTTTGCTGCTTCTTGCACCCTGCAGACCAAGCATTACCATTTCTTCACTTTGTCAGTGTTGATAAATATTTAAATCTCACACTAACCACAAAGGATCATTGTTCTTTATACAAAGAATAAAATTAAGTAAAGAGACACATTTTGAACAAGTGTATGCAATAGTATAAGATAAGTTATACTTCAGGAGACAGTCTGGTCTTGAAAACTGCTAAGGGTCAAGAGCTGCCTCATTCTCCCCTCCCAAATTAGTGGAAAGCTTTCCAAAAAAGAGCCCTGAAGTTTTTCAGTACCTCAATTTAAATGAGCCTCTGAAGTTATGTAACAATATAGTTGATATCTACATCACTTTGATCAAAAGTTTGCAGACAACTAGTAATATATCATTGCTTAAAAGACAGAAACTGTGTTCTGGAGTCAGTTTCCTAACAAGAAGTTTTTGTCAGGTCTTACCAAAAGTCATTCGGCCACTAACAATTTCTGGCGATTTCTTCATGTCATTGATAGCAGCAACAGGAAGACCCCAGTTGGCAACTGGCCCCCAAAAGTGCTGTGAAGAGGGAAAACAAAAAGTCAAACAGAAAGAAAAATCTCCTGCAGTATTCTTACAGTTTTTTCTTAGCCACACAAAACTAGAAGGCAGGGTTATGGGTAAAATTCCAAGAAAAGACAGAGACTATTTTTAATGTCAGAGAGACAAACTAAACCTTTCTTTTAGCGGGATCTACCCTTCAGAAGGAAAAGTAAAGGAATCTACTCTGGATCTTGTTTCAGACCTGAGAGGAACTATCTAAAGCCATTGAAACAGAATTTTGTGTAATTATAGCTCAGCAGTCATTAAGCAGCTGATTGGCATTGTCAGATGTTTCAGATTTATAGCTCACTTCTGAGCAGAGAATTAGCATTTCCCTCTTTCAAATAAGACTCTTCAAAAATATAATGAAAACGTAAGGACTTGATGAAGTGAAGAACTGAAGCTGCTTTCATTTTATGCTGAGGATGAAGCAAAGTTCAGCAAGCATCTTCTTGTGAGTGCTTACACCCTCTCTTTGAAAGAGCAGGGCCAGCAAGCAAAGGAAACTGTTACCCTGAGCTTCATCTGCAATTGCTGAAACAACTTGGTGATTACTTAAAACTCAGTGATTCAACAAACGTCAGAGGAGAGCAGTTAGCAACAGGTGTGTACACAGATAGAAAAAACAGAGACAAAAAATGGAAAGGATCAAATCAGAAAAACTGACGAGTTTATTTTGATGGGTATTATCTAAAAGACTCTAAACTGAGAAAAATTGTATCATAAGTTCAATTTCCACTACTGTTACGAGCAACAAAGCTTCACCAGAATTATTTCCACAGAAGATGCACACATCAGTATTTGCCTCAGCTTCTTCTAGATAGAAACTCATTCTCAAAAGTAACTTGGCCAGATACAACAAAAGAGATGTACCTCACAAGAAAAAGCTTTGCAGATACCAGCTATATCCATTCTTTTGACACTGTCTGTAACTGTAACATGTTTAATGATTTGGAATTCTCAGGTGCTATTTAAATTTCTTGCAATTTTAATTGTAAAATACTCCTGCCAGTCTTGCTTGTAAAACACTACAGTCAGATAAAAAGCCAGACTTGTTTCCTACAGTTGTAATAGAAAAAACTTAAATAGAAAAAAGTGAGTTTAAGTTACACATACAGTTCAACTTCAGTGCAATATGCAAAATATGGTATTTCTGCAAATTGAGATTTATAACAGTATTCTGAAGAACAGAATAAAAGCATTTGTTTGCTATATTCCTAGTGACAGGGACATTGACATCTGCAATGGTTCAAGCCTCTCAAGCACATCAGAGCTAACGTGGCATAACTGAGGAGAGCTGCATGACTGCAACTCTCAATGGTATTTACACTGCACCACCACACCAAAGCAAACTTCAAGTGGAGAGACACTACCTGTACTTGGTGATGGTTTTATAGTCATTTCAAGGGTCTCATTTGAACAACTGTAGTTAATGAAAAATAAGGGTTTTTTTGAATCTACAAAATATGTACAGCTTTTAAGAATCTGAGTGACAACTTCTGTTCTGAAAATTACATCAACTTGGCATTTTTACTTGATCAGTTGCCATTAGAACATAACCAAATAATACACCATAAGATTATGGACCACTCAAATCCAGGCTGTGCAAGCTGAAGATTCATCAGTAAACAAAAGTACTGCAGCAGTATCTTTTCTCTGCTGACGATTAGTTTTATTTGGAACCTTGAGATGGCTATCAGACTTCAAGTGCCTCCAAGCAGGCAGCCCTTTGAAGTCTCACAAGAATTAAAGTACACCTATAAATTTGTCTTTTGTGTAGGTAGAAGAGCAAATCTTCCATAACATGATTCACAGTACAACAAGCATAAAATTTCCAGTGTCAGGGACAAACTTAAAGGGTCCAGGACAGAAGAATATAGTTTGAGTTATTTAGTACATTTATTGTCTGGCCTGAAGGCCATTAGAGATAAGCCAGGTAGTTTGGTTATGTAACAGTATTGCTGTTATGTAGAAGAATGGGTTTCAAACTGCTCAGACCTCCTTAGCAAAGGAATATGGAAAAAACAAAGCCCCTTTAATTTAAGACATTCTGAAGGAGCTAACACTTGGCCACCTTAATCTCAGACTTGCAATTAAATATTCCTAGTGCATCACTCTTGGAGGTTTGCAGTACGCCTTTCAGGTGGAGACAAAGTCATAAGAGTACTAAGGGAAAAAGACAGTAAGTTACTGAAGTTAGGAAGAATGTGAAACCAGAAATCCTCTTCTCCCTTTTCTTACCGTACTGTTCAAGTGCACCATCATGGTATTCCATTCAAAAAGCACATGAAAGAAAGAAGAAAAAAAAGACCACATTAGTTTCTTTCATGATCTACATAGACAAAAGCATACCACAATAGAAAATAGGTAGAAGTCAGGAAGCTGTCACAGTATTAACTCTGAATAATGTATTAGTGTTAAAAAATTCCCATTTGCCACACGAGCTATCACGGTGACAAGTGTTTGCTGCTCTTTTTCCCAGCTACATAAAATCTCATTATGGTCAGTGGAAGACATTCAACCCTTCCGTGCACCCAAGATACACCCCAATTAATTTAAAGGATGCCAAAAGACATCAAGCTTTGTCATGACAAAGCTAAACAGCTAAAATTCTTCAGTGAAAGCTTTGAAGTTGCTTGGAATTCTCTGGATACCTCTGTAAGTAGATTGAAGCAAAGATTGCCAGATATCTTCCTGTCACTAGCTTCGGGTCAACTGTGGTTGTATCAAACATGAGCTGTAACACATTCTCAGATACATGCAATTACACTTTAGTCATGTATGGGGTTCATTTCTGTGAACATCTAGGTACCAGCTTATGTAATAACTTAATGATCTATGCATAAAAGATAGACTACAGCATACATTTAAGACTGCTTGTTACAAAGCTTTTGTAACAAAAGCTTACTAACTTTTAAACACCTTCTTTCTAACAAAGATACTGATAAGACTTAGTTCTGAATTATGACTTAAAAGAAGACATTTGTCATGAGAAACAGATAGGCTGATAGAAAGCCTGCTAGAACTGCTCCAAGTTACAGAACACTTTGTCACTATCACTTCCCTCACACTGATTTCCATGTTCTTAGATCACCATTTTATAAATAGCTGTGGTAAAGGAACAGTCAGGTTTACTTCAGAAATCACACAGAATGTGCATTTCAGTGAGCCTTCACTACAAGATGGTTCAAGGTGCTTAGTTTGGATGCCCTTGACTAGTCTAACCACTTGGTTTTTATTTTCTTTTTAACTGATCTGCAGCAACAGTTGACTGAAGTTCACAAGACAAATGTAAACTTAAATTTTTTCATAAAACCTTAACTGAACATGTTCAGATGTGTCTTCTGGCACCACCTTTTTGTGCCAACAGAAGTCAGCCTTAATTTTTAAAGTGTAAGTTGTTTCCAGGGAAGTGAAAGCCTAAAATAGAATCAAACTGATACTACTTCAACAGAGTAGGCAGCTCTGGCTAAGGTCTTACAAGGTTGTCCTTACAATCACATGGGAGTGGAACAGTTATTATACATATGGAAGAGGACAAACCAAGGGCACACAGACTCTTCCCAGGAAACAGGCATCCAGCCCCAAAGCTCTGCAGCCAAGAGAGTTGCAACAAATGCACCACATCCAATAGGATGCTGCATGATGTGCACGCATCTATTTCTGAAGTGACTTCACTCCAAATTAGTAGTTTCCAAGAACTAAATTCAGTCCCTTAAACAAAGAAAACATTGTACTAACGTTTTCAGAACTGTGGACAACAACTGTTGGATTTTGTCACTCAATTTCCAAGTGTCAGTTTTCTGTATAAATGTCTAGAGAGGACAAGAGGAACCCAGGGCTGTTCAATACCTTGTACCAGTACTAAGTTCATTCCTAAAAGGCTGTAGTGGGAAAGATTTGTTTTCTAGTATTTCTGCATGCATTCTCCTCATTCTGGCAATAAGAATATTAATAGGCCAGAGACCATTCTGCAAATATAGATGAACTGTCACTATGTGTCTTCCCCATACTGCCATCTCCTAAGTGGAAGGGGCATTACCCATCTGCAGAAGGGCAGATTGTTCAATTCTCAGCACACACAAGACAAGCAGGTACTGTGTCCTTCAGTTTCTACCACACATCACAGAGGACTTATTTTAAAGTTCTTACGTCCTCATGTTTAAAGATTTACTAACAAGAACTGAAGATCAGCTAATTTTAGTTCTATTATCAATGCAAACTCATCTGAAGTTTGTTTAAATTAAAAGAAAGCTCCTAGACAGTTGATTCCCTGGAAAGCCTGAGCACTTAAACTAATGTGAGCTATCTCTATTTCAAAGCTGTCTGTATTAACAGAGTCCCTACATTTGCATTAGTACTGAGTCATCAGGAAGAGACATTTCAGAAGTGCCCCAGCACACTACAATGTCTGTGGTTATTTTTCAGTTACCAAGAGATTTTTGAATTCCTTGGAATTCATTATGTGACAAAAGCAATTTAGGCTTGTACCACAAGACAATGACAGCTTTTCTAGAATGATGTCCTCTCTCAAAAGAGGAGGGAAGCTGTTTTATTAGACGTTTTTCAGAAGATATTTTAAATCAATAGGCTAGGAAGTAAAAGGACAGAGTAGCGAAGTATGAGTGGCTTAGACAATATGACTGTAGTGACAGCTGCCATTTTTAGAATCTTGAGAAAAAATGCAACTTCAGGTTCGCAATACATAGAGCTACCAGGCTTTAATTTGCTAATCAGCTATTTTTAACATTACTGTTGCATTTTACAAGAAGCAGGAAAAGTCAGCTTAACAGCTTATGTTCTTGCTATGCTTATTTTGAAGCATTAAGACACAGGGTAAATTTGTATGTGTATGATTTACAGTCATTCAGATCCCTATTAATCACCACTAGAGAAGAGCCAGATGTGAAACTGGCACAACAATTAATTTTTAATGACAGTTTAAAAGCAATTTCTCCTGTTTCTTTGTGCAAGATCCAAAAGCTAACCCATGACATAATGCAATTCTGATGCCAGATACATCCACCTGAGCAAAGCAGCTGCATTCATTACACTTGCTTTCATGTTTGTGGGTTTTGAAGCTGAAATAGAAGCTACTTATTCCAATAGATGTCTGCAAGTTTTGATTGTCCCAAGCCACAATAATGGAGCACTTAATCCACCACTTTAGGTAACTTCAGTTGTTCTATTGAGGGTCAAGTAATCTAAAGCCTATCACTGGTATCCCAAACAATATGTTAATTCATTAATTCCAACAAACAAGTTTCACGTTTATAAAGCTTTGATTCCTCGCAGTGATTAGATGCTGATTTTTAAAACAGACAACAGTCTCAGAGCTTTTAAGGATACTTTTGTTCCATGAGCAAAGAAAGGACTTTTTTTCAGGGTAGAGTCCTGTAGTTTGGGGAAGAAATCATCTTCAGAAAGAAATGCCGAGAGAACTCTCCATTTCTTCTATGCAGAAGAAAGAGAAGTCTTTTACTGACAGCTATTTAAATTTTAAACTCAACAAAAAGCCAATAACTTAGACACTTATCTCCTAGTGAGCAAGAAACAATGCTGAAAGCCCAGAGCCGATGAAGCAACTGACTTTAGCTCTTCATGACACACCCAAGTAACAGGAGTACAAATTAAGCAGGTAGCTTCCTATATAGCAAGGCAAAACCCATTCCATCCACAATGGTAGAAACCTGTGGAATACTCTTTCTACTGCAATACAGTCACATACACAGCTTGTTTGAAGACTAGATGAAATACATCGGAAAGGTTTGTTTTTGTTGGTTTTTTTTTTAAAGCCTTCTCAGTCTTGGGTGAGGATAGAGATACTTCCAGTAACTGTGATGACATTAGGAAGCCGCTGTAATCTCACCTGGATGTTTGCTTTTCTAATTATGAAGCAGATTACTGGTTTTGTGGCCATTTACATGCTTCACATGAATCCCGTCACAATTAACTAAATGTTAATGATAATACTCATCTATCAAGCTTACATGGCATCCTGAAATGGCATTTGAAAATCCTGAAGATTTTCAAAAGGTATCACAGAAGCCTGGACTTTTTGTTTTGCTTCAAGGTTGTTCTCTTCCTTCTCATCTTTTTGTCCCACTGTTTCTGTGGATTTTGATTTTGTGAATACCAAACAAACCGGGCAAGTATTCCAGTGACCATCCACACAGAAAAGTATTTCTTCCTAATATCTATCGTCCATCCTCCTGAAGTTTAAGGCTTTACTGAGCCTTTATATAATAATTCCTTGTCCATGCAACCTTACACCGTCTCCTGCTACTTTAACCAAGACTACGTTTCTCAGATAAACAGATGTCCTCCTACATGCTTGCTCAACATCAAACACCAGTTGCAATAGATGTAGGTAAAATAGCAACCAACAGCTATAGTGAAAGGTTGCTCAACTCCTTTTATTAGAAGAGACCATTTTTATTTGTTTAGCTTGTCAAACAGCCTGACAGCCAGAGGAACTTCAGCCTGCCCACCAGAGACTGGTCCTGCCCAGTGGTTCACAAGATTTAAGTATGCCAAACTTGTTCTTTAAGGCAGTCTTGTAGTTTCAGTCCAGAGTGCCATATCCCTTACCACAGCATGCAAGACAAAGCTTGACACAAGCACCGAGCTGTCTAGGAGGTGACTTAAGCCACATTCACACGACAGCGGGGCTCTAACCAGCCTCTGGAAGGAGATACCTACTTACATGTACTCAGAGATTCAAATAACCGATCTTCAGACTTCATCCATGATCAAGCTCGCTTCTGCCCACGGCAGAGCAAAGCTCTTTCTGTCCTTGTGGCAAGCAGCGGTCAGACTGCCCTGGTCCCGGGCTCCTGTGCCCGCTGCCACCTCTGTGCCGCAGCGAGCCCCTGCCCGCGGCGGGGCGGCATTCGCGGCTGTCACAGCCGAACCGGGAAGGTCACGGAGGGGCGCAGCTGCCGCGGCAGCTTCAAAGCGCGCCGCGTCACTTTCAAGGTCAAGGCCGGTTTGCTCGGGCCGGGGCGGGACAATGACAGCCCCGACCGCCCCCGCGGCCCGAGGTGACGGCGGGCGAGACAAGGGAACGACGGGACCACGAAACCTCCGCACCGGCTCCTCGCTGCCTTCTCTCCCCGCCCAGCCGCCGGCGAGGGTGAGCTCGCCGGGGGTCAACCGGTGCCAACCGTCAGACCCCGTCGCGGGCGCCCCGAGGCTGCGGGGTGGAGCTGAGGCTCGGGTACCCGGACGCTGGTCCCTGCCGCCCGCCCGGGCAGGGCGGTGGGCTCGGCGATGACGCCCCCCGCGTCGCGCTCACCTCATCAGGTAGTCCCTGAACTCCTTGCTGCGCACATAGTCCGCGGCCTTGCGGCCCAGCGCCGCCGCCATGGCGTCTCGGCGGCAGTGGGGTAGGGAGCGCTCGCCTGGCCCGGCCGCCTGACGCCGCGATGCCNGCAAAGCGCGGCGAGGAGGGGTCGCCGTGGGCCGAGCCGCCGACATTCCTCCGCAGCACGCGGGGCAGCGTCGCGCGGCGGCTCTGCGGACCGCGATTGGCTGCGGGGCCGCGGCAGGTGGCTCCCCATTGGCGCGCGCCGCCGCTCGCAGGGCGTGTGGCTCCGCCCCCGGTGGCGCGAGTGCGGCGTGAGGGGAGAATGGGGAACGGGAGGGGTTCGGTGACTCGGTGAGGGTGGTAGAGCTCTGGGACAGACTGAGATGGGAGGACGTGGAGTTTTCCTGTCTGGAAACATTCCAAACCCACCTGGACGCGTCCCTGTGTCACCTGCTCTGGGTGACCCTGCCTTGGCAGAGGAGCTGGACTAAAATATCTCCAGAGATTCCTTCCAGCCCCAGCTATCCTGTGATTCTGTGATAAATACTTCGATATTTTTTGTTGGAATGGTCTAACATCCCATCTCTCACCAGCACTTTCTATTTCATACCTGAGCAGAGGTTATTTACCTTTAGAAGGGAAGATTAACTTGCTAACACTATCTCTAGAAAATCTGGGCCAAACATATTCTTGTATCTTTACTCAGTGCACTAGAGATAGTGAAAATGGATGTTTATCTCCTGTGCTTTCCAACGACTTGCAGCCTCAGTTTTTAAGGTCCACAGCTAGGCTGAGAGCGCAGCCTGGGGCACAGCTATGCTCTGCAAGTAGCCCTGGATGCCGCCGTGGCTGCTTTGCTCTGTTTCCCTCTTCCCTGCAGGGTCTTAGGCAACGACAACAACAACAACAACAAAACCAAAAAAAACCCCACAACAACAAAACACCAAACAAAAACAACAACAACAACAAAACACCTCAAACCTAAAAAAGCCACAAAACTCCACAAAACACACACACCAAACCCAAAATGCTCAAGATGTACAAAAAGTCCCAACAAAAATCTTCTCTTCACACTTCTTCCCTCACTGATTGCTTAGAGAGCAGCAGGTTGGAGGAAAAGCGTTGGGTAACCTCTCCTTCTTCTATATATATTCAGCATATGATATGACACCCTACAACAACACCCTGCTTTGCTGTGTGAGTGGAAGAATTTTAATCCCCTTGGCATATTGCATTATGAAAAGACAAAATGTAGCCTAGCATATTTTTGTGGGCTACTTAGACTCCTATTTAAAAGCAGCAATGTGAGTCTGAATGAGATCTCAAGCAATCATTTATTCCAATTGATGCAAATCACCGACACGAGGAAAGTCTATGGAAATCAGTCCTGTATGTTCAAACAAAATCCTCATATGGTTGCATTCCACATATCCTAGATGGCCAGGCTCAGTCATTAATATTACAGCTATAGTTATAGAACTAATTTTTAGCCTTACATAATAAGGCTAAAAATGTAGTCTTATTCCCCTTTACTGAAAATGTGTAATTTTTTTTTTTTTCTTAACTCCATGTAGGGAGCAAACCAATAATCTGTCTGCATTGAGAGGCATTGTTCTTCAGTCTTTCTTCCTGGAGTAAACAAGTTCTTTCAGCCTTTTCCCACAGGCTGTGCCTATTACATTTTTTAACCTTTTGCCTACTCCATTTGTTTTAGGTTTCTTAAGGCATAGCCAAGGGTCACCATATCTCAGTCAAAGCCTTACCAGCAGTGCAGTATTCTTCTCCAATTTTGAGAGTATATCACATTTTTTTTTTCTTCTGTTTTCAAAGTAGTTAATGGAAAAATCACTAACCTGAAACGTGTCCAGAAGAAAGCAGTCTCACATGACAGGCTCTACCAGTTACACAACAAAACCAGCTAGTAAGGACTTGGAAGTTTGCTTTTGTTCTGTATGTATTTATAGGGCTTTTATTTGCATACTGGTTTTAGGCTTTTTGTAAGGATATCAATAACCATACAAAAGGTCCTCTTAATGTATCCATAGCTTTTCTTTTACCCCCTTTAACCTGTTCTATAGACAAATTAGATTATATTTGACGTGAGTTGCTCTTGGGAAGTTCATGTTAGGTGTACTTTTGAGCCCTGAGTGAACATTAACTGGTAGTTTAATAAATTATTGAAGCAGGTCTTTCTTTGTGGTGTGTTTTGTTTTGTTTTGGTTTTCTTAATGTCAGAATTAGGCCATTTGCTGAGTTTTTGTGAACCCCTTCTCTTCAGACATGTGCTCTGCTCCAGTGCGGAACTGCTCTGTCCTTCCATGACCTGGAGGAAAATCACTGATCATCTCAAAATGAGCATTTCAAATTGCTTCTGTGAGGGCCTGGTAGATTTCATAGCAAGTTTCATTAGGTTTTGCCACAATTTTTTTTTTCTAAAATATATTCCACCTGTTTTTTTCCCTATCTGAACTATGCTTCTTCCTATTTTTTTCCATGCTAAATTCATACGTATTTGGGGTTATTATTACCACACTTCTGCTTTTCTCTGTCATGGACTCTTTCTGCATTATTTAATGACTTCAATTTCCTTTGTCTCATTTTATTTTCTAATGCTTTTATCAAACTCCTTTAATTGTCTTTTATGTCCCATGATAGTTGAAACTGATTTCATATCTCAACCTTTCTGATTTTTTTATCTACAAGCTGACACCATTTCTTTATTTTCATCTACTCCTATGTCCTTTTGGCTATTTAGTTGTTCCCTTTTAATTTTTAGGTCATTATGTGCTTGTGAATAAGACAAGCGATGTATGTCAAAGGATGGCTCTTGTGTTTCTTCTAATCAGAACAAGTAATTGTAGCTAGTTTCATTTTCAAACAGACAGGTCCCCTGCAATGTTTTATCTCTTAGATTATCTTCACAAATACCTTGCCTGCCATTTCCTGGAATTTCTTCCTGACATTCTCATTGCTTTCTTTCGTTTCTTGTTAGCCTCGTACTTCTGACCTTTGCAAGGAAATACTTCTGAAGTTTATTTGGCTGTCCAGTTATTCTCCTTATTTTTTTCCCCTCAGCCTTTGGCCAGGTCAATAAATTTTTAACTCACTTACTGACTTTTGTTACTATTGGTAATTAAGCTACAACTTTTCCTTGCTGGATTTGAAAGCTGGTGTGCCTGAGTTCCCTTCTGGGTTTTTAGCTGATGGACTCTAAGGCTGTGCAGCAGTTACTCTGCATGGGATACTCTAACAACAGAGGCTTTCTGCAGATAGTAGTTCTGCAGCTCCTCGTCCCTTGCTGCCAGCACATGTCTCCACTCTCCTGAACTACTGCTGCCTGCAGCTGGGGGGACAGAGGAGAGCATTCCTGACTCCTCCATTGTTGGCTCCACAAATCTTCAGTGCTAGTGCATCCAGGGCAGGTGTTTTTGCCCACAAAAGGACAGATACATAAGGTAGCCAGGGCTGGATGAGCTTTAATAATATTTGACAGTATCTTAAATTTTGCCCTCTGAGGAGGTGAGCTGTTAGATGATTAGTCTATTCAGCAAATGAATGCTGTGTTTCCCTCAGAGGGAAGTCTCCATATCCCATTCCCCATATCTGGGTGTGGGGGTGGGGATACCAATCCTTCTAGCTGCAGGGGACATATGACACTTCCTGTTGTCATCCCAGAACCATATCTTGGGAATTCTTGACCTCAGTGGATTCAGATCCAGCTGCTGAGTAAAGAAGCCTGCAATATTTCTCATTTTCAGGCATCTCCTATCTTCCTCTTGACATGCCTTTGCAGGCACACGCATGGTGGTGTTCCACCTGCCTGGCAGTAATGGACATTGCAGAGCAATCTACTAATGCTATGCAGTAGTTAAACTTGACAATAAAATCAGTGCAAAAGGATCTAATATGTTAGATCCAAAGGATACATTAGATACAGTGGATACATTAGATACACTGATTAGATCTAATCAGTGCTAAGGTATCTAATACAATTCTTAACAAACATCTTCGGGGGAAAAGAGTGGTGCCCTTTCTCATCTGTGAAAAGAATTGCAATAAAAAATTATTTGAAATGGAGCTTGACAGACAAGGGAATATAAATTAAACAAGTTGTTGAAGAAACTGTGACTTCAGGGCTGAAGGAGTTAATATTTCCCTGCTTCAAAGTTGCAGAAAAAATGTGAAGAAAAGATACATTGCTTGGACAGTCTTCCTAGACCTTGTAATGAAATACCTGTTCATTAAAGTGGGCAGAAATCCCATGCTAGGTGGACAAGATTGACTAGAGCCAGTAGGACATTTAATCAGCTGCAATCTCAAACTGAGCCAAGTGAGAGTACAGCTTGATGTGACACTTGCATTCCTCTTTGCATCTTTGTTTATGGATACATTATCCCTACATGCTGGCATGATGCTTGAGTAGTTTTATTCCATGTGGGTCACACAGCAGTAACTAAGTAAGACTGAACACCTGAGAATGCTAAGAAGGGAGTCTGTGCTACAGAAATAATGAATAACTTCTGTAAAATGCATGCTCAGTGCTGACATGTTTGCTAAGGCATCCTAGTAGAAATATGACTTTAGTATTAATCTAAAGAAAACTGAAATAAATGCCTAAAAACTAAATAACCCAAGAAGAATCTATACCTTTTTTTAAAAAACACTTTCTGAAATTCAGAAGTACTGAAAATTCAGTAGTGCTGAAAAATACAGCTGCAGCTTCCGGAGTTCCGGAGTTCCGGAGTCAATCTCGCTCTGATTGACAGTGGAGCACACTATTGCACAAAATCAGCATATATAATTTGAGAGATCCACAGTTGCTGTGTAAAACCTGATCAACTAGGATAAATTAGCACATTATGGAGCTAGAGGCATTTTATCATCTGCAGTTCTGGTTGGATCTAGAATAAGTTCAAACAGCAAAATAAAACATATATTTCCAGCTGAGGCCCTGCAAATAAGACAATGGTCTTACAAAATCACTAGAAAAAGATGTTCCTCTACGAATGGCCAAAAGAACGCTATGATATGGGCATTACAATGGGCAGAGTCAAGAAGTGAAAAGTAAAAAAGATGCAGAATGGATCTGGAAAAAAATTTGATTGCCAGGACATAAATATTGGCAAACTAGCAGCTATTGTGATTAACAATGATTGTAGGCAAGCCAAGCAGCAGCTGGGCAGCAGGAACTCAAGCAAGGGTGCTACCTATAACAATGAAAAATGGAAGTATTTTGTCAGCGTAGAAGACAAGCATTTCAAGCAGTTGTTGCAATAACCAATGCTTTCCCCTGCCTTACATGCAAAAAGGCCTGTCTGTCATGATTAGATTACAGGTGGGTGGGGCTGAATACTTGAAGCTTTTATTAGCATAGTTTTCCTGTTATTATAAACTCTGTAGGTAGAAACCACACAAGCTGTAGGCTCTGGTCCATATTACACGTGCATAGGAATCAGTTCTGAGGTGAAAAGCTGTCACATCCAAAATTGTATAGACAAGGGGAGGCAGAATACAACAGTCTGGCAGAGAAGCAGCTGAGTTTGTAGTGAGCCTGTTCTTTTTCTCGATGCTGGAGAAGCAGCCAGGAGGGCTGGAGGCCACTGCTCAAGGGTGGGGCAGCTCCCCCACTGCTGGGCTCACTGCCAACACCAAACCTTGTGTGAGGGGTGGGAAAAAACCCAAACCAACCAACCAACCAACCAACCACAAACAAACAAACAAACAACTCCAAACAGTATCCTCCCCTGCTTTAACTTATAGTACAGCTATTCTTAAGGGCAAGTTTTCTCCTGGGATTTTTTTTTCCCCTAGAAACCAACCAGCTCTAGATGAAGGAGGCCCCCTGCATGAGTAGCACTGCATATATCCAATTGAGCAGAACCTTCAGGCAGCTGGAGGATGGGGCCTTATATGATGAGACTGCTTTCAGTCCTCAATTAGTCAGCATGGTAAAAGAGACAGATAAAATTGAAACTGAAATTGCATAAGCCAACTTCCTGCTGAAATATGTGTAGCAGTGGTGGCTATATTGATGTGTGTTTTACTGTCATGATATTAAGTGTTTTAAAGGCATTTTCTGGGCTGAAGTTCATCTTGCAATTTACTCATATATACTAGTTCTTCAAATAAGATAATTTTAGATTCTAATTTTAAACATAAAGCTGTATTGCTTGGGTTGTTTAGAAGATCAAGTTTTAAACATGGGAAAAAATCTGATTAATGGGTTTATACACAAGTTGTTTATACTTGTAGTTGGCAATGTGGATACAGGTACTGGGCTACATGAGTATATAGATTACTATTCAATGAATGGACCTTGAAAAGTGTCTTTGTTTTTTAACTTACATAATTCTCTTAAGTAAAGAAGTTGTTACAATAAATGGTCATTTTTAATAGTCACGTGCCCACTTCCCTGTGAGAAGAAGCACCAAACTGCTTTTCTAGTACCACATTACTGCATTACTGGTATCCCTGAAGCAATTGTAGAGGATTGTCTTGTGTTGGGGAAGGAAGATATGAGGGCTGCTTGTTCAGTCAGGTGCACTCTGTACTTTATACTACTACATCAGGCCAGCTGGGGTAAGAGAGCCTTGTCTTGTAAAATTACCTTGAAAATTCACCTCCTTCACTCAGCTGGGGAAACTTCTGTTAGAGTTAAATGGCATATAATCACTTCATTGCTATAATTATCGTGTCCAGAGAAGCAGAATGGGAGGGCTGGTGATACTCTCTCAGCAGGCTGTACCTCCTAGCAGGTGTCAAACCAGGCTGCAAATTAGAGTTGGGTTTCTCATCCTGGAAAACCTGTCTTGGTGATGAATCCAACAGGCATAAAGAAAACAATGAAAAAATGCTTTTCTGTTCTGTTTTTAAAAGCCATTTCCAGTTTCTGAGGACTATTAGTGATGTGAATGGACATCTCAAGTAAGGTTGGGAGGAGATTTGCTTTCTCCATTGCTGCCGAGTGTGTGCTGAAACACTGCAGCAAAGTGTGTGCTGAAACACTTGTGCTTTATGAAGAAACTTCATCACTGATTTTCTCCCAAGATTTGTATGTCCTTCTTAAAGTGCTTTAACCAATACAGACATCCCACTGATCATAAGGAAAAGGATAGAGTTGGGGTTCTGACTGATGGCAAGAAAGTGAGGTGTCAAAGCTGAGAGACACTGGTAAATGATGACAGTCATTTTAGTTATGTAATTTTTTCCTCAGGACTCATGGGTCTTTATTGAGCTGTATATAGTATAAACTTTGCAGAAAATAATAAAAATATAGGTTTCTGGCATGGTTTGCTATAATAAATTAACTTACCGTATGCTGTTTCCTGAAACAGGAGCAGGGGATCATTCCTGATAGAAAAGTACAATTCTGTGCTTTTCTCTTCTTTCAGCCCTTCCCCAGTTAAAGAACAACCACCTAAACTACTGCCACTGGAAAACTGAACATAAATATTGGTAGATTATTCGGGGG
>VWYO01012902.1:55434-126907 GCA_013400275.1 Rhadina sibilatrix
ACTGTGGTTTGCGCTGTCGGCAGGGGGGGAGTAGATTATTAAGTAGATTATTATGTTTGAGACAGAAATGCATGATTACACCAAGGCTCACTTCAGTGTAATTACAGTATCCTCAGTTGTATTAAACTTAAGGTCAGTTTTTCTCTCTGTGGACTGACATTTCTCTTGCTCACTGGAGAAATGTGGGAGCAAGATGGTATCTAAGATGGCCCTGACTTACCAGAGGAAGCCAAAGGTCTCTGAATTGGTGATGCGTATCCACACAGGGGCCCTGAAATCACCTTTGGCCTATTTCTTTGTCTCAAAGAAAAGGGGGAAATTTCAGTAGGCTACAGTGCATAAACAAACCACAGGCATACATACACGATGAGTAACTTGAAGGTAAACATGCCAAAGTCCTTTCCAAGGCTACTGCCATCAAAGTAAAATAAGCAATAGGTCATAGCAGACTTCTACAAAGTCATTCAGGACTCAGCACAGAGTCATTTAGGTTTGCACAAGGCCTAACAGACAAAAAAAAAAAAATTGTGTGTGTATACTTGTAGAAGAATGGATGCATTTGACTCATGTACCCAAATGTACATGTGCCAGATTGAATTGGATAGTTATAGACAACCTCCAAGCTATGTAGAGAGGATCTTTTCTTCTTAGAAAGATTTAAAATGTGTCCCACAGACATCTGAGTTCATCCTTACATGGGTATTGATCTTTCCAATAAACATTAATGTTAGCTGATGATGCTACAGCTTCAGTTCACAAAAGCTATTTTGCTTTTTTACAAGAGACATCTTGTTTTTCACACCAAGTGCCTTATAAATTAAATACTGTATCCAAAAGCTACGGATCCTTGGCACCTGGGATGGACAGTAGTGTCTGCCCTGTACACAGAGGGAGTGTTAGCCCTTGCAGAGTGGAAGCCAAACCTTTCACACACAGCAGGAAGTGCAACAAAACCAAACCAAGAAGATACATGGAGTAGATCCATGCCCTTACTGTGACCCCCCCCTCTGTGACTTTGGTGCTGCTTTCTTGCTCAGATTGTCTCTCATGAAGGCCGTGAAGAAATACCTTTTTATTCCTTCTTTTCTCTGAAAGCTCAGGATGAGGCAGTGGGAGCATCATTCTGCATCACATGGAAACCCTGTGATCCCAGTACTCGCTAAGGGTGCTGCAGATCCGGGCACGGAACCCCGTCATCTTCTTCCTTAGGCTGGTGTTGGTCAGACCCACACAACAACCTGCTGGGAGCATGATGCAAGCTTCCAGCAGTGTGGGCTTATTTAATGCTCTTTGGATTAAAAGAGGGACTGTCACTTTGCAGGAGGGTGCCCTGAAGGGGGTTGCTATGCAGCACTTCCATACTTAGTGGCTGCTCTGCACAAATTTCTGATGCATCATTCCTCAAGGAGGCTGCTACAGCAGTGTTTGTCACAGAGCTGGAAAAAGTCTCACTAGATGCAATCCTTAGTGTTTAGGTTTACCAAAAGTAGTTCTTCTATTCCCAGTTCTTCTGGGAATTGCTAATATTCACCATCTTGAAGCTGAGGAGAGGAGCGGGGTAGTGTTTTCCCTGGAGAAGCACCTTCCTTAACAGTCACTGTGCATTATTAGGAACAGCATTTATACTTGCATTTGATAATTCTTCCTTTCTTTGATTAGAATTTTACACCCTCTATATCTCTCTCAGTGTACATCTCATAGATATTCAGGAGCTGTATAAAGCCAGTCAGTTCACAAGTTGCCACTCAGCTCCAGGTCCTGGTAATATAAAAATTCAAGACTTTGTTGTCTAATTTTCACTCTCGTTTAAAACCTTAATTATAATTGGAGATCTCATTTGAAATTAAAGCCTTATTTATCTCTTGGGTTTTTTTTCATCAAAGGTTTTACTCATGTTTGACATTTATTTCTGTAAGGCCCTCCTGGGGTTCACAGGATTAATGCATTATTAATGCTATAATAATTTATTTGGGTTTTAAGGCAGTGAGTTTTTTACTATGCTTAGGGAACACCATTTCCCTGGTCTGGTTACAGGTTTTAACCATATTGCACCAACTGTGGGGAACAGGTTGTTCTAAATTGACACTGTAGGTAGTC
This sequence comes from Rhadina sibilatrix, assembly GCA_013400275.1. Lineage (NCBI taxonomy): Eukaryota > Metazoa > Chordata > Aves > Passeriformes > Phylloscopidae > Rhadina > Rhadina sibilatrix. The sequence continues at coordinate 57,532 of VWYO01012902.1, forward strand.
ATAAACATCACAAAATTTCAGTGATATTCTGTATTGTCAAAAGACAGCAAATATTCTCCACATGTGCCATAGTAAAGATACAGATTTAAATGGAGAAAGTTGATTGTTCTAGTCATTTGGGGCTTAAATCTTTGAATTAATCTTTGGAGTTCATCCATCAGTCTTGATCTCCTCATTCAGTGCCAACTGCTTGTGGTAGGCTGATATGAATGCATGTCATATTTGAGGCTCAGAGAGACCATCACAAGCATTTAAAATTGATTTCCAGATTACTGCAGGCTATTGAAGTCATCCACTTGCTTCTGCAATAACCTTCTGTTTGCTAAGGGACACTACTAAAAGTGATACAAAGGGAATGACAAACCTCTTTTCTCCTTTTATGTTTTATTCCAATAAATAACAGCCTCACTTTTGGAACTACAGTTGCCTTATTTCCATTTTGCTGCTGCGTGAATTTTGCATCCAGAAAAATTTGCCTAGATTCATGCTCTGGTCTTTCTCTATCTGCTTCTGGAACGTGTGATTTTTCTCCCTATGAAGATTCTTGTAGACAATAATCAAGTCACCTCTCAGCCATCTCCAAGCTAAGCTGAGCAGATCAGGGTCTTTAATAATCTCCATGGCAGGAATTTGTGGTGGGTTGTTTGTTTGTTTGTTTGTTGTTTTGGTTTTTTGTTGTTGTTGTTTTGTTTTTTGTTTTGTTTTGTTTTTTGGTTTTTTTTCCCCTGCATCTGAACTCTGGACTGTTTAAATATACTAAAGTTATATAAGTTGGGGCCATTTTAAAAATGACACTTGAGGCCTGAATGGTGGGGTTGCATGACATTTTCTAACCTTTAACATATACTTCCTAATCTCTTCTGACAGCAACAGAATGGTGGTTAAAGTGAGACCAGATAGGAAAAGATCAGCACTGCCAAGAGTTAAAGCTGGTGGGTCACCCTTGTCACTTCTCTAAAGTGAAGGGTAGGTTTTCTGTTCTCTGTGTTTAACTTTCCATTGTAACAGTGGATGTTCCTAAAAGAGTAAATTGTTTTAGTACCAACAGGTGAAATAAATAAATGGATGAGTAAAGCAAATAACTGATTGTCAGAATTTACAAGCGACAAGAGCCCAGACAACAGCGTGACAATTAGAAAGTCTGGGTAAATGCATTGGAAATCACTAGTCTTCCTTTGCATGCCCTAGCAAGGAGACTATCATTAAAACTGAAGCTGCAAAATTCTACAGTAGGGAAAGAGTTAGGCTTTACAGCTGCAGCTGTTTTTACCAGTGACCACAGACCCTGAAGGACAGGAAGAATCAATTAGGCAGGAGTGTGCCAAGCCAAAACAATGCACAGGCTTACCACAGATGGTGAGTCACCAGCCTCTTAATAAACTAATTTCCTCAACAAAAAATAGACTTGATTTCAAGCCAGCTTTGGTTATTTAGAAAAAAACCCAAAGAGCTCCTGACCATCTAGATGAATGGACAGATAATCCTTTTTTTTTTCCATCTCATCTCCAGACAGCTGGAGTATCGCACCCCTAACAGACAATGCACTGAAGTTATCTGAGTAACCCGAAGAGCTAGACAGCCTAATATCCTTGTCTTCAGCTCTTCTTCACAGCTTTTAATTGCTGTATCTTTGCTTCTTGTGATCTTCAGACATTAGTTGTTATTGTTACTACTGCCTCTTGTTTGCCCTGCTGTATTGCCTGAGATGCTCAGCCTCAGTTCTGCTGCCACTGATGATGCTATTCAGGCATATAACAGGACTTTCTGAGCCTCAGGATAATTCCCATGGTATATTGTTATGGGGCATAAAAAAGGGGGTGAAGTGAACTGGGATGGGATAAAGGAGGGGAAAGATACAAGGTTGACTACAGAGCAAAATTACAAGTGGGAGGTGAGTTGTCGGCTACTGGTTGGTTGTTTTTTTTTTTTTTTTGGGGGTTTTTTGTTTGTTTGTTTTTGTTTTTTGGGGGGTTTTGAGGTTTTTGTTTGTTTGTTTTTTGTGTTTTGGGTTGTTTGGTTTTTTTTAGTTTTAAACAAATGTGTACTTCAAGGGGAAAAAAGGTTACTGGAAAAATGGTTATTTTCTCATTATGTACAGAGGTTTAAGATGCCTGCAAATGTGAGTTTCCTAAAAGAGCTGTGTCTTGATTAGGCACTTGAGCATATTCTGGAAAGCCTTACTCTCAGATATCTCATTTGTTCATTTTCTAGCATTGGAGGGAAAGACTGTGGTCTGCCTGCCAAGGGCCTGGCATGACCCATGGCTTCCTAACCAGGTTGTCTGAAAAATTAATGTGTTCAAAAATGGATGAACTTGGCTCATTCCTGGTCATGGTCATATTACAAGAGGAATTAGAAGTGGGAATGGAAGAGAAAGCCTGGATTGGTTTTGTTGGTTTTGGGGTTTTTGTTTGCTTTTCTCTTCAGTTTTCCTATTTGGATGTTCTTGTAGAGGATTGTGGTTCCCCAGAGAAGCCTCTTTTTTTAACCTCTGGGCCTGTAAAGACAGGTGTACTGGATTTATTTGCCTTCCTACCAGAAGAGGCTATAAACCCACAAGATGGACCTGTGGGGCAGAAACGTGGTACGAGAAAGGTAGAATAGCTCATGGTAGATGCTGAGGTGCAGAGGAAGAGGATGGGGAGGGATATGCACGTCCTAGGGATGAAGGGCCATGAGGACTAAAGGAGCAGGAAGTTTCTTTCATGAACAGAGAAAATGAAGGACAGAAGTGGGAGTAGGACAGGAGCAACTGGCAGGAGTAAAGATGCCTGAGACTGCCTACGGTCAGAGCAGAAATCCTACAAACAACATTTTTGAAGTCCAAGTTTGCTCGGTTATGCTTGCTTGGACCTAAATCACATGCTGTTTCTTCATCTCTGGTACCACATGCTGTTCCTGCAAGGAACCTCAGCCGGCCTCACCACCTTTGTGATGCTGCCAGGTCTGATGACAATCCAGATGTGAATGCCAGTGTAACTGTGTGCAGGCTCAGATGTAATGCCAGGGAGGCAGAACCAATCCCTCAAGGTAGAAGGGATTGATTTTGCTTTTGTGGTCACTAGTAAGTCCATCAAACAGAAAAGGCTATGCAGGCTGCTTGCCAGAGACCAGCAGTTTCCAGAGGAATGATACCTTGGAAGATTTCAAAGGGGGCAAGGGAAATTCATGCTGAGGCAGCTTGTGTGAAAGCACTCATTTGTTTGGTACTGAAATCCTAAATTTGTCTAGTGGGTGAACTGTGTGAATGAGGGGCATTAAAGGCTTACTTGTTGCTTCCCAAAACAATTTTGAGTATTCAGGCTGCACAGAGGTTAACAGTTCCAGGTATAATTTGAACAGGTAACTGTGTGCTTTTACTGTGACCAACATGGCATTCAAACATGGCCAGTGCTTGGGGACTGGAAAGGAATTAGGCAACAACAAGCAGGATCGTTTTTGCTTTTCTTCTCTTTTTATTTCTTTATAAAGAAAGGAAAGGATGGGCATGCCAAACCAAAATGGCAGAATACAGACAAAGGTGAGCACTGAGGCTTCTCCTTGGGCGCCACCCACAGTAAACTCTCGCCTTGGTAGGGTACAGCTCCCCATCCCTCCTGCCAGGAGGAACCCAGCATGCAGCCAGCCCTTCAGCACAATCACAGCTCTTTGAAATTAGTTTGCACAGTTTCACAATACCGTCAGCCCACGTCATGGTGGGGCAGCAGCAGCTGAGGCCAGCAACACTAGCAGCAGCAACATGGGATACAGTGCACAGAAAAAAGGGAGCAAAGAGCTTGTTTGCAAACAATTGTAGGTAACAATATAGAAAGTCCAAAGATCATCATTCTGCTATAAAAATATTACACTTCATAAAACCATGTACTATAAAAAAAATCTATTCAGAAACGCTGGTAAACATAACAAATATCTGTACACCGGCTGCCCTTTTCATACAGGAAACATAAAAAGCATGAGCCTCAGAAATCATCATTTTGTAAACATGAATATGGAGCCTGTAAACAAAGTGCTAGATCATGGTTCATAATTTATCAGTTTAATACTACCCAAGTAAGTCCCTTACACACATCATCACCTAATGGCCAGACTCCACTACTGCAAAAGGAAAGAGGACTTGACTCCGAGCACTCCCACTAGTCACTGAAAGTGCACATGGATTAAGGAATTAGCACAGGAATGAAGGCAGCAAGATTTGGCTCTGAGTAGCAAATCAGAAACAACCTTTTAGCAACTGGTTTTTGTTTTCTGCACTTCAAATGCATATTTTCCAGCCTCTCCTTTCAAATTTGCCTTCATCAAAGAGGGCATGCATTTTCCTGATTTTCCTTTCAGGCTAAAGGATCTCTGAAAAATATGTCCAAAACATCCATTTAGGAGACATAATGGAGCACAAGTTGACTCTGTAACTATGTATACCAAAGCAAGAAGTAGTGGTTGAACAGTACAACACTGAACATCATGGTTTACACAATACAGGATGACAGGCCAAATTCTTAACTTTAGACTCCAAATTTTGGGCTGCAAAATATTTTCATATGCAAACTTTGTGATGACATACATGATCAGATGCTGGCTGACATACAAGGGTTGTCACACTCCTGCACCTGCAAATGCAAGGTTGAAGTTCATGAAAATCTGTGAAGAGAATTTAGATAAAATCTGGCTCTAAGAATTACTGTAACTTTATTTACTCTGTAACATTTTTGTCCTGCATAGGCGTCAATTCACCCTTCACCTGAATACTCTGAGTTTGTTTTGCTGTACACATGGAGAACCTTACTTTTAACTTCATCTTCAGAGTTTAAATTCTCATGTTTTTGCTTTCAGAATAGGAGAGGGTGTACAATTGGGTGTGTCTGCTGTGGACAGACATGGAAGGAGGAGTGCATCCACACATGAACTGAGGTACTAGAAGCAGCTTAGCTGCAGGCAACACAAGATTTCAGGATCAGGGTCAGTTAGGAGGTAAGAATATACACTTCTAAAGGAAAATGATGTATACTTGAAAAGATGAAAAGAAAAATTGGCTTGCACATTTCACTTTTTTTTTTAATGAACTATACTAAAGCATCTTATTACCATTATTTTAGGCCTTTTTATTTTAATGTAAGGAATATTTGAAGGGTTGTGCTGCTTGCCTGTCTTTTAGAATTCAGATATGTAAACCTGGAGTTCACGTGGCTCTTGTTTAAAAGTGTCATCTCTGGATGTTCAACAAGAGAACTTTGTTTCTAAATATTTGCTTTGGCATTTCTGATACACACATCCTAAGAGAGAGCTTCAAAACACCCGCCTGAAAATAATTTTCCAGTGAAAGCTACAATGTATTTTCTGCCACAGTAATCTCCTGTATGATGTGTGTTTGACTGCTCTACTCCTTCTAGGGATCGAGAAAGCTGTAGCAAGCCCCAAAATCTAGAAATTCCTCTGTAAAAATGGGTGATTAAAAAAAACCCCTCAGGTTTTTCTATCACTCTTATTAAGTGGATGGCTGCAAAAATACATACAGTCAACATTATTTCCCCATGACATTATTTCCCCATCTGTGGCCCTATACCTTCTGGTTACCGGGAGTTTGTCTGAACTTTGGCTGGTTTTCAGAAGTCTGGGCTTGTCCACCTCTCTGTGCACAGGGCTTGGCACTGGGAACCTGCTGCTGTACAAACATGGCATCATTTATAGCCCTGACTCTGAGCTACATCTGGGCTCTGCTCAGCATAAAGAAGCAACAGAGGGACAGAGGTGACACTGAACTTGTAGCCACTCCAATGTGTTGACAGCTCTATTGGCTAAACTGATTCTGTTTGTTGCCTTCCTGCTGTCCCCAGCCATTTGTTCTGACGCACAAACATTTGCTTTGCCCGCGGTGACCTGGCCAATGGAGGTGTGAAAGGACAGATGAGCAGCTGAAGTCAAGAGAAAGTGACTGCCTGCCATTTTTAGGGTCAGCACGTGCATATGCTGGTGTAAATTCAGTAGACCAGCAGCATAAGAAACCTTTGTGCCATCCCTGGCTTAGGGGATGAGCCAAGCCCTGTCATAATTCATATCACAGACACAGAGCAATAGCATACTTGACTGAGGTTTGGATTTATTCAGAGGTACCAGAGCTGGGTACAAGTTGTTGGAGAGAGCTGAAAAAGTCTGGCTGAAAAGAGAGCCCAGTATTACATCCAGGGTTAGATGAAGTACAGAGACACAAAATATGTACCTTTTAAGAGTGTGACATGTGATGCCATGCCATGACCTCATGTCACACACAGTGTGCTTCACTCAGCTCTCTGTGCTTGGGCTATCCCCAGCACCCTGGGCTCTCAGGGAACTGAAGACTTTTTTTTTCTGAGGAAACAAACCAGAATCTATTCTCAGGTAGACTTCTTTTTCGAATGTAGAGATTTATGAAAACATGTCTGTGAGGGTCGCTTGTCATTTGCTGAAATAGTTTGGCTTTATAAATGCTATCTGCTGTTAAAACTTGCTTTGAAAAAAAAGTTAGAGATTGTAAATAAGTGAAAGTTCATGAGAGGCTGGGGCAGGGGTCAGCTCTCTCTTTGAGCAGCATCTCCCACACCTGTGCCGCATAGACAAGCTGTAGTGCTGTGTAGGAACTGGGGTAATGCTCCCCATGATATTCTTCATCAGGGCCATTTGGCTTCTTCAGAGTCCTGGAGCTGCAGAGGTGGGGTCCAGCTCTGCAAAATGTGGGGATATGCCTCCTCCTTGTTGGGCAGACACTTCTCTCCTGGACTGAACAACAAAACCTGCATGGATATGGTCCTGTGCAATCTGCTCTAAGTGAACCTTCTTTAGCAGGGTGGTTGGACTAGATAATATTTGTAAGAGCCTAAGGCACTAGGTCACTCCACGAATTAAAAACTTGCAAGATGATATGTTCTAATTCAAAGAGATTTTTAGACTTTCAGGAGTTAAACACATAATTTAGTGAAAGTCTCTTAAGGTTATATAAAGAGAGAGAGAGAGAGAGAGAGGGACAGGCTAAGCCTTTTTCAGTTTTCTCCTAAAAAAAAAAAAAGAAAAAAGTGCTTATTGCTGAGCTATACCATGGCCAGGAGTCGAGAAAGGAGATGCTGGTGTAAAAGCAGCCATTGCAGTAATTAGGCCACAGCCTAATGACTCTCCTGGATCCAGCTGGGCCAGGGGAAGCGGTGGGTGCTATCAGTCTGAAATAATGACTGCCAGTGGCATATTCCTCCCTTTCTGCCTCCCTTGGATTTGCTGATGGACGCTCTTGTATTTCAGTGCAAGCGAAATGGATCAGCAAGGCTGACAGTGGAAAAGGTTTAATTGGGTTCACTTGACTGGAATAGGTCAGAAAACCCTCAGAAGAGCAGCTCCCATGGCAGGACTGCAGAGGGGAGACTGATCTGCCCTTGGAAGTGCATGGGGATGCATATCTGGGACAGAGGGGAGGCTGGATGGGGCAGTTTCTTCCATGGGTGGGCACAGCCTTTTTTTTTTTTTTTTTTTTCCCTACATCCCGAATAACCATTACCATTATCAATGACAGATTTCAAAGAACACTGCAGACAAAACTCTCTGAGTATCACCTCAACCTCTGACTACATTTCTACCCTTACTTGGATAAGGTGGGACAGCACCTTTTTTGTGCATATGTTTACATACACATATGTGCACACATCTAGATACACTGACAACATAAGAAACAAAGCCCACTATATGTATGAGCTTACAGTAGGCTTATAGGCTTATAAAGTCATTAATGAGCATGAAGATGTATGAGTCCATATGTGGTAATGGTGGGTTAGAAAGAGCTAAGTCAGGAAGAGATTAAAACCCTTAAACTTTGGGAAGAGCAACATCCTGTAAAAATGGTCTACAATAATATTCAGTTGAAAAAAATGCTTGAAGAGTTAAGACTGAGTATATATCTAGAGGGAATTAGACTTTTTCCAATGGTTATAAGACAAAGCAAATTGAAGCAATGCAAGATGACCAGGAAATCTCAGAGGGAGACAAAAACTGTATATAATATTTTCAACAGTCTTTCTGCCCATATACTATACAATTACTCTGATCATTAAAAATACATTTTTTGTTAAAACCACACGTATCATCTGGGACCCCAGAAAATTCAGCCCTCCCTGCAAGTTGCCCTTTGCATCCCTATACCCACCTTGCCTTCTTCTAAGACAGAAGTCACTTCAAGGGAAACAAGGCCTGGCCAGAGCTGTTCTGCACCAGCCAGGATATCTCTGCCAGTGGTATCCTCACAGTGTGCTGTTAGCAGAGATGTGTGAGACTTAACTTCTAACAAGCAGAAAATTCTAAAGGCAGCAAAAAGCTGACACTGAGCACAGCTTAGCCAGAGGAGAGAATGTGGACTGCTGTGTACACAAGCATAGACACCCACCTGTGCATTTGCACTCATCAGTCCCAGCCAATTCAGCCTCTGGGTGAAGTTTCACAGCATTGTTTATTTTAGAAAAGAGAAGGGCTTCAAGGAGAGCTGCTTTGCAGCCATCCTCTGTGCACAGCACATAAACTTGAACATTAAATATCAGTTTAAATTATTAAGAATAAATTTAAATTTAAAAATAGACTAATGCAAACAAACTCCAGTCAACTTTGAAGCAGAGATAGTTTTAGGAAGAATATTACTATAGCAAATGAAACCCCCTTGGACACTCTGAGCCAGTGATCTGGTAATTCCAGTTCAGCACCAAGATGCACAAACTACTCAGTAAGCAGAAATTACCATGTCTAGCATATGAAGCTCCATGTTCACATTTTTTTTTTTTTCTCCCCTGTCACAACAGAAAAAAGCCAACACAGCACAGTAGCTTTTCCCACAAAGCATCTGAGGTGACAAAATTCACTCAGAAAATAAAAATTAACAAGAGCAGTACAAAGAAGAATCCTGGTCAGCTTGTGACCACCAATAAGCCAAGATGGGTAAGAAAAAGAATAAAAAAATAGTTCACATCTGGCACCACAAACCTTGCTTGCTTTCTTTGAAACCAGGGAATGAGAAAATGTCCATTTTGCAGAGACCATTTCAACAAAAGTTTTCTTTCCCTGGACCTGGAAAATCCAGGTATTAGGGCACAGAATTTTTGTTTTATATGTATATAAATACACATGTACATATTCATATAAATATAAAAGCAGAGCATCCTCCCATTTCTCCTCATAATTTATTATTATTATTAAAGCTTGTAACAGAGTTGGCTGAACTCTTCAGAAGTGGGTACTCTCTGCACACACGTGGCATGGGGAGTTTAGCTCTGCTAGAGCAGAACACCCAGGCAGGGACATGAAAGGTTGGGTGATGGAGGCAGACTTGGGTGAACAGCCAGGGGAGGGCAGGGAGCAGTGACTGGAAATGGCCTCTCTCACTCCAGCATGGCACTCTGGCCTGCCAGAACAGCTCTTGGTGAGCAGACTGGGTGATGGTGTGGGAGGATGGCTGCATCGACCCACTTGGCCCCTGGGCAGCCCAGCCACCCACTGTCCTCTGCACCAGTCACTGAAGGGGGACTGTCCCCTGCTGTGAGAGGGAGTCACAGTCTGCTCCCCTGCCACTTGTACACTAGTTGCCTTTGGATTATTTTGCCTGCTGTCCACAAAGCCACTCACACCTTGCCCTGCCTTTGTTCGGTTCCCCAGCCCCCTCACCCAATCCTCCCAGACCTGCTTGCTGGCCAGTACTAGATATCTTTCTCTTGCCTGATCCACAGGCTCCTACTCATGCTGCTTTACATGAATGCCTTCCCACAGGCTCATAAGACCCATTCTTTTCCTCAGAAGACCAAGTTTCTCAGAGGTTTTTTGCTCTCTGAGACTTTTGAGCAAATCAGAGCCGGTGGCACACTCTCCTTGAGAGGTGCTAGCTTCATTCTGAGAAGGCAGGGGCAAAGTGCAAAAGATTCCTCAAAAACAGAAGGTATTTCCACCACCACCAGCTCTCTCTACCTCATGTTGTATAGCACTTGTTTCAGGTAAGGTATTACTCATGTGTCTCTGCAGCCTTCACTCTTCCTGGGGTGAGTGGAGATCAGTAGATGTCTACTGGTGACCAGCCAAGTCACTTCATCATGACGCATGCTGGAACAGCATTCTAACCCGACTGAGTTCTTCGTCGCAAAAAAGTGCTTTTCTTGAGAAACAAAATGAAAACTCTTTCCATGAACATCTTATGAACTCAAAAATAGTTTTCCTAGGGTGGAAAGGATGGAGCTTGCCTATTTTATTTGGCTTTATCTCAGTAAAGAAACAGAGCTACTGGCAAAACTGGGACATCTTTGAAGTTGTTAAACTCAGGACCCTGGCTGGAATGTAAAAGAAAAGATGTAGCAAATGAGAACTTTGCCTTACGTGGGCTTCTGCTAATTCTGGCAATTTCATGTGCAGGTTGTCCAAAAAGTTCTGCTAGCCAAGTAAAGATGAATTTCTCAAATAATAAACTGTGGGTTTTCAAGGAGGCCTTTTGGGGGTACTGCTACAATCTGGTAGAGGTAAGTCTTTTCATGCCTCGCCGCTGAGCCAGATTGGAGGACAATACAGGCTCCAGCCTTGGTGCCTGAGGTGCTCGGTTTAAAGCAAAGTAGGTGGCTGCCATTGCACCCTGAAAAACAGAGAAAGAGAAAACTTTGAGCTGAAATTCAGTTCTTTGATGCTTTTCCCTTCCTCTGCTCGGTATCCTAAAATGCACAATTTCCATGAAATGATACCATTTAGGCTGGCAGACAGCTAGAGTATCTGAGATTCAAAATGGTGAAGAGCAGTATGTGCCACCAGGTTATTGCAATGCAGCCTAAAGTTAAAAATGCTGAGCAGGTGACAGTCAAAAATACAGTTAATACTAAATACATACTAAATACTAACTGTAAAAACTATAGTTAATACAAAAATACAATGCCATATTAAATTTAGCCTCTGTGGCAAATAATCTTCCCAACTCCTCTATGACTTTTCACACTATTTACACAAATGACAGCTCATTCTGCAAGCAAGGATGAGGGAAGGGTGTAGGAGGTACCTTAACCAGGTGAACATCCTGTCTGCTGAGTTGGTTTTGAGACAGGTACTCCCTGTTCACTATCCATGGATGTCTCAGGACTTGGACTGCTGTGAGGCGCTGATGAGGGTCTACATGAAGCATCTTAGACACAATGTCCTGGGTTGAAAAGGAAGAAAACAGTACAAGGGAGGAAGTAATTAACAGCAGTGCAGGTTTTACTAAGATCTTCCTGTTGATAGTGTCATCATTAGCGTGTCCAATGGAGAGACTGATGCACCTTAGACAGGCTTTATGTTCTTTAAGTGTCAGATCTTCTCTTCAAAATTTTCAGGTGTAATGTTCAACTCTCAGCTAATAATCCAGTCAAAACATAATGTGGAGGGTATTAATCTTATTGAATGACTGGTAATTACTGGTGACCTTGTAGGAGTGATAAACACCTAGGGAGAGGATGCCATCTGGAGGCATCTCCTCACTGACCTCGAGGCATGCCTACAAGAGAAACTTAGAATACAAAATCAGCACTCAGGTAACTAAAATACAATAAGGTTAGTTCTACAACATCTAAACATTTTAATTTCAAAACTGGACAGCTGATTAAAAAATCCACTGTTAGGTTCACAGGTGCCGGTAGCAAGATTAGTATGTTACTAGGATTGCTGGCAGTTCTGTGGTGGTAAGTATCAATGTTCTTCCATTGGATACTAACAGTCGCTAAAATGAAATCTCTTGCAAGAACCTTTAAAGCCTGTCAAAGCTTCTGATTAATGCTGGGCAGCTGGAAGCTTGCAACTTTCCTGCCCATTTACCTGTCTCACAGACTAGGGCACAGCTTCATGCCTAAAGATCTCAGCACCAGATGTGTTTTTTCTCCTGGGGTTTTCCTTGCTTTGTGATAGATGGGCAGCCTAAACTGTGAACTGTACAGGAATTAAAACTGCCCATTCCTGATTAACTGAGAAGCAAAAAGGTGGTTCATGCACAGACTATACATCTGTAGCATTGACAAACCTACACTTCTTTTAGAAGTGCAGTTGCACCAAAAAAAGAGTTCTGTGGTATTTAAATCTTGAGAGAAAACCTGAGAGAAAGTTCACTGACCTTTGAAATATCAGATACTGAATCCCAGTTTCCTCCTGTAAGAGCATATTTGCCACTGCCAATCCTGGCCAGGATCTCCTCTGGGGTGTCATCTGGTCCATTTGCAAAAGGAGTGAATCTATTTAAAAAAAAAAAAAAAAGAGAGAGAGAAAACTGTCATTTGCAAGTACACGATTTCTAGGTTCTAGTATTAACTGCCACTGATTACAACAGGAATTTGGTTCCAGAATGTACCACTGATACTCCTGCTTCATTTTCACTCAAACTATACAAGATGGTGGTTCCTCATACTGATTTGTAGAGGAAAAGACAGATTCCCTAATTGCTTTTTAAACGTTTGTTCTAATTTTTTAGTAATTAAATATTCTTTGTAAAAATAGTCAGGTTTCTACCTCATTTTAACTCTGCTTTACTGCCAACACCTTTATTGCCAATAATGGTACCTTGATAACAGCAAGAAAGGACAAACATTATAAAGGAGAAGAAATATGACCTGAAACAGAAAAAAGGGAAAAGAAAAAAGAACCCTTTCTAATCTATTTTGCAATGCTTTGTTAACCATAATGTGCAAGTCAGTTGGGCAAAAGAAATTACCTGCAATGGGTTACTTCCTTGTCTAGCCAGAAATTACTTGTAACAGGCACCCAGCTTGTGACAAAAGCAGTGTCACATGCAGAGGGTACACTTTCTCTTTTCAGAAAGTGACAAGAGATAACGTTTTTGCAGCTGACTACTGTCTACCAGGCCCATTTTTACCCTGCAATCTTGAACAGCTGTGTAGGTTTAGAAGAAGTAGGTATTTTTGATTTCTGTATTTTTCCTTCAATCTGTTTCCTTTTCAAACTTGCCAGAGAGGTTTTTAGATTGCTAAACAGTTGGTTTGGCCACAGCTTCCTATCCCACCTGGTTTCTGGTAGCAAATTCAATTCCTCATGCTGTATTTTCTCATTTTCAAAAACATTTCAGACTTCATAGCAGTTCAGCCCAAAGAGACAGGTGATGTTATTGCAATCTATAGCTATAAGGAGGGATGCAAGTAGGAGTTAAACTCTAAGGAAAAGGCTGTGAGGTCTACCACTAGCTAAATTAACATGATCCCTGGCCTGTGCTCTAGTCCTAGCTGTCTGAGCCCTCTCTGCTCATAGTGATTACAGGAGGAGAAAAAGTCCTGGATGTAAATACTTGTCAGTTCCTACTAATCTCCTCTGGTGACAAGAACAAGACCATTCATAAATGCAGTGGGGTGGCACCTAAAAAGCATTCCTCAACTGACAGTGTTACTATTATTTTCTCTGGTAAATGCAGAAAGAATGAGATACAAATTTCTGGCACCAGCCAGTAAATTGAATATCCACTAAGTTCTGCTATTTCTGATTCAAGTATATTTAGGTCTTTTCCTTCATATTCAATAAAAATGCATTCTGAATATAATCAACCGAACAAATACAACTGTGGGTAATGTGTTAATTTTATTTTACTGATTCCAGCTGTGTAGCAGTCTAAGGCATCAGCCAAATAGAAACAGGCTCTTGGAGATCCAGCAAACTGGGAAGCTTCCCCCAAATGTTTTAATGTATTTCAGCTGACCTTGAACTCATCTGTAGTCAAGAATAAAATAGATGATATAGAGACCCCTGACACCTTTTTTATAATCCACAAGGCAAGAGATGCAAATAACAGAAAGTCAGAGTCCAACTCGTTGTTTTCTGTATAAAACCTAGTAATGAATCCAAGCTTCTTGTCAGAGCTGAATGATCAGATGAAACAGTTTAGAGAGGTCACTGAAAAACTGCAAGCTGAGCTTAGATGTGATAAATATGCACATACATAGTCTGAGAAATGAAATTCAGGGGCCTGATAACTCTGGATTGGGTTTGCACACTTTGTTTCCCAATCATCCCAGCACATCTTATTTCTATCTTGTACTGCTTATTTCAATCTGTATCTTTCCTTGGATATTCTTGTTATACTAAAACAACTTTAGCCAACACATTGGTAGGAGTATTTTTGCCAAGTGCCTCTCAAAAGTTTTTGCTGCCTCTTGCTATTCTTGCTGATCTCTTAGTTTACTTTCTGAACCATATTTTTTAAATAGGATTTTAAAAAGTATGTTTGCGTGGGGCTTTATTTTAGCTTTTAGAGGTGCTCAGACACTTCCAACAACAATAACAAATGAAGAATAATGAAGCTGAAGAGAACACATGTATGAATAAAATTAATTAACATTTTTCCATGGATAAGGTGAACATGATGAGGCTCTTTATACTCCTATGCATCTCTCCTAATGGAAAACTTTCCCACTGCTTAAGTGGTGCAGGAGTCAAGGTCTCAGTGCATACAGGCACTTTCTGTTAAAAACCTAAACAATTTGTCAAGTGTCAAAGATATTTATGCATTCTAGAAAAAACTTACTCTAATTCTGGACATCTATTTTCGTGCTTTTTACAACTGAACACACTTCTCAAGGAGGCCAGAATCCCTATCTGTGACTCCTTTCAGGCTTAATCAGTGTTGCAGCGCTGAGCCCACTGGAAACTGCTGCTCTAGGAGAACCTTGCCACTCACCCTGCCAACATGGTGTACAGCAGGATCCCCAAGCTCCAAATGTCACAGGCTGCATCATAACCTTGGCGTTTAAGGACCTGTGGGAAGGAAAGAGAGAGATGAAAAGAGGTTAATCTGCATTCCTGAATTTTTAGTTTCTGATCTACAAAAAGCACTGGTTAGTGGTTGTGCCTGCTGACATTCCCAGAGGTTAGCTGCATATCTGCCTTGAACAGGTGGCTGCCTTGGGATCAAAATATCCCAAGGGTAGTGCTATGGAGCAAGGCAAATCCCAAGCTGAAATGAGCTGGTTAAACTCAGCACATCTTTCCCCTTCACAGTGAGAGAGATGAGTGCAGTTTGTTGGAGCTGGGAATCTGGAAGCTCCTCTGGCCATCCAACATGCAGAAAAGCAGAACAATATTTCACTGTTTTCAAATGTTTCATTAAAACAAAAGCTCATTAATACTTTGAAACATACCCTCCTAATATTAAAGTTACCAACAACACTGTGGATGCATCATAGGGCTAAATGACAGTGATAAGTATTCCAACTGAGCTCAGTTTGGATTTGATACAGCAAATGGATGCACACTGAAGCATATCTAATGCCAGACTAATGGCTAAAAGGCTTCTCTTACCTCTGTATGAAGAAAAATGGACACATTTAGACTTGAGTTAAGAGCAGGCTAAAACTTGGCCCCCTTTTCCCATGGGGCAAACAAGACCCATGGCAGTCAGGAGAGATCTGACCCGAAGGTTCAATACCGATACAGGATGGTAAGGTGTAGCAGTAAGGGTAAAATCCAGAGTTCATTTGTGCTAGTGCACACTGGAAGAAATGCCTTTTGGGTCAGTGCAGGTCCAAGTGAAAGTGAAGCCACCAACTAAGCTCAGGGACCACCTCCATATCTTCCCACAAAAGCAAACTACCCTCTGTTTATTCAGCTCTGACACACAAGGAGTTTTGTCCTCTTTAGAGGACCAGTAGATAGATCTTTTTTGCAAAGCACATGAAAGAGAAATGTACCAATTCAGCAAGTCTTTCTCTGACCTGCAGCCCTATTACCCAGGAGTGATTTAAGTATCTGATGTCTGTCACAGAAAAGACCAAATCTGCTAAGGAAAAACAGTTTGAGAAAATGTTGCCTTGACAGATTTTATAAATGATGAGTGGTAAAGCAACCATCTGCCAGGTATGCTGCTGAGCGAACATTTGCTACCTGGACAACAAGCCAAAAAAACTCCCATAGCAAAAAAACCCCCACCCTCCCAAAAAACTCCAAACAAACAAACTAACTAGCTAACAAAAAAACCCAACCAAAAACAAACAACCAAAAAAACCCAACAACAACAACAACAAGAAAACAAACAACCAGAGAAAAAGGCCACAGTTCCCTCCTGTTCAACAAAGCTGGTAAAATTGTGCTTCTGCCTCTTTCTCCTGCACATAATATAGAGGCTTTCTGGTTGATTTATTTATTTCTATTTCTATTTCTTTAGTTTTAACGTTCATACCCCCCTCTATTAATGTGAGTTTTTATGGGAAAACCTTCTTTGCTATTTGACAAACTCAGTTGCTTCTTGCTTCACCTGTGAGACTGAATACCCAACATTTATCTTTTGTTGTGGTCGTTTTCATTGTGTTTTGAACAGTAACAATTTCACTCCTTCTCTGTTTTCCTCCAATAACCAAGTCCATGGTAAGTGACAGAAAAATGGGGCAGTGATGATACTCAGTGGAGTGGGTTAATAAGCAAGTGGTTACACAATCCCAAAATGATCAGGTCACTTCCAGAACTTAGTGGAATCTGAAATAGAGGCAGAAACTGGTTCTTAGCGCCACACCATATCAGGATATTGTGTGGATAATAGATATCCTGGAGATAATGATACCCTGGGTTCATCCAATTCTGAGAATGGCTCAGCTATTTGTCCAATCCCCTTTTATTTCTGGAGGCTTTGATTTACTGGGTTAACAGTGTTACAAATAGAGGTTCTTTTCTCAGTTGTAACAAGCAGGGATGCAAATAGGTACAAAAGCCAAAAAAAAACCCCTCATCATTTCAAACCACAAGGCAGTAGCTCTTCATGAACTCTGTAGAAAAACTGCAGAATAAATATTTTTACTTTATCCAGAAGCACCCTATTGCATCAGTAGTACAGCAGCCTGGCTCTTTCCTCCTCGCATGCAGCATGACGCGCACTAGGTGGCAGCGTGCCTCTTTCAGATAGCCTTCATCTTTGCTCTTGCTATCACCTAAACCCCAAATGAACTGTTTCCAAAACAAAGGGAGATCCAAGTGGGCAAACGTGTCCTCCTTCTTCGGTCACCGCCCTCTTCGTCACCAGCTCAGCTGACTTTCTGCCTCCTTGATTAGTTTCATGAGCATATGGCAGACATTGCAGTTGGACCCAGACAGGAAACGTGAAAGTCAAATCTAGGCTGGAGGGCAGCATTATATCACAGGTAAAACATAAAAGCACTTAAGGCTTTGTGTAAGCTCTCTGCCAGTAATGTTTCAATTAATCTCCAATGTCTCCTGCATTAGCAGGACCTGTCTTACCCATCACAAATGTCTGGGAGTGTGATTTCTGCTTTCAGTTCAAATCAGAAGAGTCTGATCTGAAACTGGCTACGTTTGTGTTTACAGACACTGTACAGAATAGCTCATCATGAAAAATAGCTACACCTATTTTAGGCATCTTCTGCCTTGGAGGAAATCTGACTGCTTCAAATCTTGCAATTATTATTATTTTTGTGGTTTAGAAATTGAATGGCTGTGGTGCCACACAAGTTTTTCAGTCTACTCTGATAAATTTTAAACAGCTCGTTCCCATTTCTAAAATGAAAGCCTAACCAAACTGCAATAAAAACCCCAAACCAATCTATCTTGGCATTGGATGGGTTTTTTTGCTGAAGACAAATCTGTTTTGAATTTATACTGCCCTGGCAATGGTCCCTATATAACAAATTCTTCTTTCTGATGCTGGAAGGCTGTGCTTCCTGTAACTTTGGTATCATGGAAGGATCTTGTACAGAAAGATCATTTTCCTGTCTGTAAAAATGAGAATGCATTTCCTACTGTGTTGGGTTATGGAACCAAAGACGTGTATTCTATTTCATCTGTTGAAAGCAGTTGGAGAGATGTTCTTCTTTCTCTCTTGTAACTCTGGGGGGAGGGTGGCGGGTGCCTTCTGATAATGGGCCAACTGTTAAAACCAGGTGGGGCAGTGTTTCTCATCTCTTTTCACAATGGGCCATTAAGACTCTCCAAGCTGTTCTCCTCCCCAAAGCAGTACATCCACATTCCATCATCCCATTGTGAGATGCTCCACCCAGTGGGGGGAGCCAACAATTCCTACCTGGATAAAAACTGAGACATAGGAACACAAGGCATCTAGCTTCGCCAGATTCCTGGAGGAAGACTGGACCCTTCTCACCATCACTGGACCCTTTTCTACAGGATCATCTCTACTCCAACAGAACCACATCTACTACTCCAGGAGGATTCACTTTTGGACTGCTTCTAACACCCCGACCAACAGGGTGTCAGGTTATTCTCTCTGACTCTGTCAGAGTTTTCCAAAATTGTTGTTCGTTTGTTTGCTGGTTTGGTTGGGTGATTTTGTTTTCTACTACATTTGTATTGTTAATATTCCTGGTAAAGCACTGTTGTTCCTATTCCCAAATCTTTGCCTGAAAGCCCTTAATTGCAAAACTATAATTTGGCAGGGGTGAGGGGGTTTACATTCTCCATTCTAAGGGAAACTCCAGCTTTCCCTGGCAGATAGCTGTCTTTCCAAACCAAGATACCTCTATCCCCCAGAACATGGGGATTGGTACAAGGGGAGCCCAAGAGGAGAGATGTTTCTTTAGCTCAGTGAAGGCAACAATAAAGCTCTCGCTGATTTCAGCATAGTAAGGATTTTGTACAAGGTTTTGTTTTTTTTTCCAGTTTTATCACAGAATCATGGAATGGTTAAGGTTGGAAGGGTCATATAGTTCAACCTCCCTGCTCAAGCAGGGTCCCCTAGAACACTCAGGGTTGTGTCCAGATGGTTTTTGGATATATCCAGAGAAGGAGACTCCACAACGTCTGTGGGCAACCTGACATCAAGATTTCCCTCTTAAGCCTTAATCCTGTTCTGATGCATTGCACTAGAGGGAAAGCAGTCTGATCAGAAATAGCTAGAGAAAAAAAAAAGGTATTTATCCCAGTAATGAGCCAAAGCATTGGGTGCAGCAGCCCAAGACAGACACCAGCTTCTGTCAGGAGAAAAACAACTGCTGTGACGGGACTAGGAATAGGAAAGTTATAGTAATAGAGACTGTGCAAGTGCCAGTAGGCTGGTTCCTGCCTTGGTCCTCTTGTAAAGGAAGCAAGGGAGGAAGGACTGCTTCCTAGGACGCATTTACTACTGCAGGCTTTGAAATGTGATCCTACCTCAGGAGCGACAAAGTTGGCTGTGTAGCAGGGAGTCATGAGCAGCCCGTTCTCTGCTCTGAGTTGCTTGGCAAACCCAAAGTCACAGATCCTGATAGAGTCTGGGTTTCCTGACTCATCCATGTAGAGGATATTACTTGGCTTGAGATCTCGGTGCACCACCTTAAGAAAGAACAGTGAGAAACAAGTGAGAAGAGGAGGTCAGGGAGCACTGGGGCTTGGCTGCCATTTCTGGTCTGCTGGTTGAGGTAGGTCAAGAGCTCATGCTGAAAATATTTAAGTTTTGGAAAAAAAAAAAAAGTAACTTTGGACAAAAAAGCCTTGGACAAATGAAGGGGAAAAAATTAAAGTCTGTTAAAATGAGAAACAAAATGTTTTACAGTCTCTGCGGGTGTATCAGGATGGAGGCTGCTGCTCTAAGAGGAGACAACTTCCTGAGGGTGGCCAAAGAGGGGTGTTGTACAAACATCTTGGTGACAGAGTCTCCTGGAGCTTGATGGTTCTGAATACTCAGATGAAAGGTGAAAAATAAATAACATCATGGGAGGAAAGTGTAAGGGTCTTCTTGTGACTGTCCATGTGAGTGGCTCACACCTAAAAGGAGGGATTAATTTCTTTCCTAATCTCAAAATGCAACTCACTCTGGGTTTTACCAGACATGCTGAATTTCAGTGGCAGGAAAACAGCCTTTATTTGTTATAGCAAGACTGAAAAATTACCATTAAAGTAAAGAAGCCAAAGCACAAAATGCACTTTGTTTTAACCACGAAGCAGAAAAAGCAGTAAATATTTGACTAGTTATCCAAACTGCTTGTCCCCGAAATGGAGAAAAGGCGAGATTTTCAAACTGTTGTATATAAGGAGCTTAAGACTTTAGAAGTCAGATTTTAACAGCATGTCAGAAATCTTTCCCATCAGCTGCTCAAACTACCACTTCATTTGGAGAGCTGAGCATTTGATTTTCTACCTATCTGCTGATTCAGCTACCCTATTTGACCTGTTGCTAAAAGTTCAGGTCCTGCAATAATGATTGTGATAGAAAGTAAACAACTAATATCTCAAGAAAGCACATGAACTTGAAAATCACTGTAGTGTGGGAAAGAAAATGTTACTTTGACATGCTTCAGTTCAGTGGAAAATGGATAAAAAGCCAATGACCCTATTTCACAAACCAAATGTAATTATAAATATGGAGGTAGGGTTTTTTTTTGGCGGGGGGGAACATATTTACACTTCAGAGAAGCAAGATCACAACTATTTGCTATTTCAAGAAGTTGAATTTTAGGAGGGTTGATGCAGCTAAGCTGAAAAAGCAACGCTTACGCCCTGAGAGTGCAGGTAGTCCACAGTCCTGGTGATGGTGCAGAGCACAGCGCTGGCCTCCCGCTCGGAGAAGCACTTCTGCCGAAGGATGCGGTCCAGCAGCTCGCCTCCCCGCATCAGCTCCATCACCAGGTACACGAATTTCCCATCGTCATAGACCTGGAACAGTTACATAACAAATACAGGTCTTGGACCCATCAACTTGATAAAGGTTGGTCCTTTAATCGCAGGGTTGGCTTGCTTGCGTGTGAAGTTGCAAAGAGAATTTGTTGTCAGCAAATGCGTAGGAAGTGGGCTTTTTACGCTCAACAACTGAAAAGAAAACTTCACAAAATGATTTAAATCATCACTTTTTTTCTGCTGTCTGTAGCAGCTTGCTGATTTGTCCACACAGAAATGCAGCTTTCTGGTTTTCTATCATGCCAAGAGAGCAGGCTCAGCTGTTAAAAAACAGCATCACTCCACACAGCTTCAAAATGTCTGCTGGCTCTCACCCAAGCATTCCTCTCAGTAGTGTTATCTCTTTCCACTTCCACAGGGTAACATTTGCCATTTCAAATATCAATATTTCCCTTTGACTCATGATCAGCTAAAGAGCTGTATTATACTCTTGGTCAAAACTTACATCTAACGATATTATATAGTTTTTATTTGCAATTCTGGTGAATATATTGTTTATATCAGCTGCAAGACATATTTATATTCAATGTCAATGGCAGTTAGTAGACGACATTTTATCATTTAAATGGGAGGACAACCATTTTCATGTCATCATCCTTTACCTGGACTGCAATAATAGGCAGTGTTAGAGTCATCAATACTATATGTTTTTGGAAAGGAATAGAAACACTTATGTTGCACAGATTTTGAGATACTCTTTAACACTTAGGAATTAGGTGAGACTTTCCTGAGAGTATGTGATTAGGAGATTCTTAGATACTTCTCTAAGGTCTAAGCCATAATGTACTGACCACTGACACAAGCAGGATTTTGTTCTGTAAACTCTGAATCTGACATGGTGTGGGAAATCTTAGGTGTGACTTCAGGCAGCTAAAATAAAACATCTCTGACTAAAGGCCATTACTTTGTTTGAGCATAGTGAAGGATTATTTTTCACATGAAATGCTGAAGAAAAATACCTTAATGACTTCTCAGGCTGCTGGAGTAGAAGGCAAGTATTTCCTGGCATTCAAACACTGTCGGGGAAATCCTAGTGACTCTGTGAGGTCTCCTCTTCCCAGCAAAGCAGATACCACAGGCTGCACATGAATGCCTGCTGCTCGAGAAAGATCATCCCCCTGTCCAGCAGCACCGCTGTGTGTATTCAGCAGTGCCCCAGAACACCCAGCTAGGGAGATCTCCTTTCAAATAGTGCTGCAAACCCAAACCCATTTTTTCATTCTCCAGCACTGTGCCCCTTTGGTTTTATTTACAGTTTGTTAGACAATAACTGGAGAATGCATAACCTGACCAGCTATCCAGTAATTTGTTAAGTCATGTTTTTCTCCTTGATTTCAATGGGTCTGGTTTTAGCTCAGACCTTCAACTGAGGAATTTGCCAGACATGGACTAGTAAGTGAGCCTGACTATAAGGTGAAACTCATTTAATGCTGCAGTGCTCAAAGAGTACTCACATCTTTAAGAGTAATGATGTTTGGATGCTGTCCATATCGCAAGAGTATCTCAATTTCTTCAGAGGGGTCTCTCTTGCTCTTATCAATTATCTGGAATAAATGAAGGACACTGTAGTCAAATACCAGTTAGCAGCACTAGGTACAAACCAACCAATTCCCAAAGTTTAAGCAAATTACTATTCAAAATTTTTCCATTAATCATTATTCTAGGAGAGGACAGCTCAAACCATGTGCAAATGAGAGCCATGCTGACTGTCTGCCAAAGCCAGATGGAGAAATAATTAGTTTGGATTCTGGAGGCATAGGCCCTCTTTTTGATGCCTCCAGTTCTGTTTACCCATAAATAATGGCAGTTACAATAAGTGTCATTTAGAAATCAAACAACATTGAGAGTTTTAAAATAATCATAGTTTAAAATGACCTCTTTTATAAAAAATTGACAGAATCATAATATTGGCATATGCTTGAATATATGCTGAAAAATTATTAGAAATTAATTGTCATATGTATTTTTCAGAAATGAAAATGTATGGATGTTTACTGTCAGGGGAGATTTGAATTGAAACTACTGGTAATCACTTGGCTCTTTAGGCCAAGCTGTTGCAGTGAACAAGAGAGAGACCAGACATTGTATTTGGCCATGAAACCAAACTCTCTACCCATTCCTAAACTGGAAAGAAATCTTCTTCATAGATCTCTTTTATGTAGCATCTTTTGCCTTATTAGAAAATATAGTGAGACATGCACACTTTTTAGTTTTGTAGCAGCAGGTCTTAGAAAAGCATGACACATGCTGCTTAGAGAGCATCGCCGCATGGAAAGCCAGCTGTCAGGAGAGCACTGACTTCTCCTCAGTGATTCTGGTACCTGTATTTGGCACGTCAGGCAAAGAGCTTTAGTCATTTGTCCAGCTGAGAGCACTGATTAAAGTTTCTCACTTTGTAGATTTAAATGATAAACATGGAACAAAAAAATAAGGGAAATCTCTGCATTTTTGAATCTCAAAAGTAACTGCAGAGGAAATGGTGAAAGACGCGTTCTACTAGAAACTCATAAGGAGTACACTATTTCAGCTCTGTTTCTTATTGCTAGAAAACAACAGCAGTATTTTTGAATAACAGGTTTACCAAAGTGGAATGGGTGGCATTTTCAGAGAATCATTTCCATTACTGCCTTTGATTTCAAGGCTTCCAAACTTAAATGTGGTTAGTTCTCTCCAAGAACTAGGCCCAGAGCACAGATTTTAAATGATGGCGTTAGCAGGGAAAAAAATCCCAGTTTTTTAAAAACCTCTTTTGCTAATGAGAAGAAATTCCTGCCTGTTTTTTTATAAAATGCATGCGTTTTTCGTGGTTTAATTCTGGGGATACAAATTCAAGTGCATGAGTAGAATCTTATGCATTAGCCATAACAATGCATAACTGACTATAAATCAGAGGTTTCACAGTCATAATGACTGGCATGTACGTGCAATGATAATGATGGTCAGTAGTTGCCCATGGCTTGGGTATGCCTCTGAAGTCGTATCAGTGCTTTGATTCTGAATTAATAGAAGGGTGACAAATGGAAGTGCAACAGGCAGCTGATGCAGGTAAATGGTTGTTGTCGACATTTGAATAAATAAAGGAAAGCCTCAAGGACGAGTGAATGAAATAAAATTTTCTGTTGTTCTCCCAGTTTAGTTGAGACATTATCAAGAAGCCAACAAAGCCTTGATCAACTGACTACACATGAATACAACCACAGTGACTGAACGTGTCCCACTCCACCAGCAAGCCTAACATCCAAAAAGATCCTCAGGCACACTTCCTTGGCTACACACACAAACCTCTTGTCAAGTTACTGGAGTAACTCACATGTGCCCCTGTTGGCATCTGCCTGCCTTGTGCAAACCAGCAAAACCTACTGTGGCAAGTATTACTACCAGTCTGAAGTACCACTATCACTATTCTGCTGTAGCAAGCTATATATTCCAGATTCCTTTTCTGTTGCAATTCCCTGTGAAAGGAAATATCCAGAGCTGTGGAAAATTTTAAGTGACTATTAATAATGCAGGACTATAAATGCATATATACGGCCTACAAAGAATGCAAACCAAAAATAGTCTCAGCTATTGACAAAACTAAAACCAACATAACCCGAAGCACTCTGCTACTGAGGTAGTAATAACAGCAGCAGATGACATTTAATGCTTCTAATTCACAATATGCTATGTAAATACAAATTGCAAGACAGTCCCATCAAATATGCATGCTTTTTGTTTTAATGTGTGTGTGCAACCTGCAATAACCACTGATTACATGGACAAGCTGCCCCAAACTGCACTACAAATCACTGTCAGAGCTGTGACAGGACCTGCGGAATTCCTCTCAGTCCCTGGGCAGTCTGACTGAAGAGACCAGAACCATTTTTCTCCTCCACAGCAAGAGATTGTCACCCTGACAATGGTTCTCTTCAGTGTGCCTATGACTTACACATGGCCCATGACTGCTAAAGCAACAGAGGAGGTGTCTGCTGCAAGTTCAGCAGAAATCCCTCTGCAGTTTGCAGTTTCTTTATTTGTGTGTTGCAATGGCCACAGCAGGCAACTAAATATGCCCCATAGCTCCACTGTGATACTCAGTTCTCCTGATCTTCTTTTTCACAAAGTCATAGAATCATTTAAGTTGGAAAAGATCTCTTGAGATCATCAAGTCCAACAATTAACCCAGCCTTGCCAAGTCCACCACTAAACCAAAGTGCCTTATATACATCTCTTAAATGCCTCCAGGGATGGTGACTTCACCATTTCCCTGGGCAGTCTGTGCAGTGAATTACACCACCTTCAGAGAGTTTTTTGGTGTGTTGTTAAATCCACACAGAATTTCCTGTGGTAAAAAACAGCATTTGCCACCCTGGTCTCTGTTTCCCCTGAGACACTGTATTTTGCATGAATACAGACTCTTCTCTGTTCCTCTCTGGGAGAGCCCGTGAACCTCCTGCAGCTCTTCCTGTGCAAGCAATGATGTCTTTCCTTTAGGAAACTCATTCTGATTTGAATTCAACTAAAATGTACATATAAACACCCTCTATTATGGAATTAAGGGAGAATCTCAGCTACTAGTCCTGAGAATTTGAGTAAAATGTAATGATGCTACTTTTCTATTTCTCTCTTTAGATGTGTGGTGAAGAAGACCAACTCAAAAAAGCTGCCATAATGTAAAAGTAACTTAACTGAAAATGTAACATGAGCTCTACTGTACTTTGGCCCAGGAGAGCTATGACGCACAAGGCTCGTCCATTGCCCTTCAGAAGAGAAAGATACTGAGCCATAAAGCAAACAGACCTTTTTCTTCACATTGGACACCCAGGGATTGCTCAGAAACTCGTCTGTGTCAAACAGTGTATGAAAGAATTTCAGAGTAAAATGGGCTCAGCAGAGTCAATAGTGTCCTTTGTTCTGGTAGGGGATTTGTTTGTTCTTTAACTATCACATTCTTTGTGTGACTAACTGACTAACTGAAAGGAAAAGGTCCATTTTCTTTCCTCAATGGGATTTAGGGTAATAACCTCATGATATTTTAAAATGAGTCAAGCTCCTTTAAAGGACAATAGTGAACACTTTTTCTATTAAGGAAGAAAGGAGCAGGACAGAGTATTTTCAAAATCCCAATTAACGCACCCGTCCAGTTTTTACAAGTCCTTCTACAAGTCTTCTGCATGGAAAAAACAATCTAGTTCTCCTTTACTAATGGATTTTCAATGGATTTAGCTTTGCCAGAGCAGACTGATGAGTATAAAAGCGAGTATCAATAAAATTCTGTGTGGGTAAAGCCTTGCTGAAATTGGCACAGCAAGTAAATAGACAGTATATGTATTTGCTTGTTGCCTTTTTGTGAAGGCATTTGCATGCTTCCAACTCCGTAGATAAATCACTTCTTCTAGAGAACCTAGAAGAAGATAAATCCCTTCTTCTAGAGACCTAGTTATGCCATTAGCAGATGTTGGAGCCTTCAGCTGTTTGATACCACCCACCAGCTGGGACTTACAGCCTTTACAGCCCTGCCAAAGAAACAGTGTGTGTGAGCTTCCAGTGAACCAGCCCTGCTAATACAAATTGCCTTTTCCAACACTGAAATTAACCTGAATGACTGTGCATGAGAAGAATGAAGGATGGCTGTGTTTCTCACATAGAGTTCTCCATCACTACAGTTGTGAGATTGGAAAAAGGCAAGAGGTGGGAGGAGACAACCTCCCTTGAGACAACCTTCCTTGCTGTCTGGAAATTGAACAGCCTTAAAGAAAAGGTGAAAGAGAAGCAAGACTGAGAAAAAGGACAGAAAAGAAACATGAGATGCACTGATGGGAAGAGCAGTGATAAATGAGCCTGAGAAGAGAGGATGGGGCTCTGGCCAGGACATGCTCGAGCTAGCAGCAAGGAAACTGCTCTGTTGGGTCCTTCTGTGCTGGGTAGAAAGGACCTTGTGCATCTTTAATGACCAAACAAGACTGTATTAAGACATTTGCTTGGCTCTGACTTGATTTTTCTCTTTAAGTGGAACAGGGCTCAAAAGCTATCTGATCTTGCCAACTGAAATGGGTGATGGTAGCCACCTCCCTTCCTGGGGAAGGTGAATGCACCTAACACTGTCACAGCGGTTTAACCCTTAACCCCATGTGGTGTGTGCCATGACCACTGACTGCAGCAAAGCTTCTCCATTTTATTTTATAGATTTATCCTACAACAAAACCCACAGATGTGGGGAAGCATTGAAGGTGCACCCTGCAGCACGGGAATAGATAAAAAGTTGGTTGAGGAGCTTTGAATTAGGAGTTTTGGTGGGTCATACTGCAGCGGCATAAGGTATAGATCTTTTTGCCCCCAGTCCCAAATGGAATCAGCCTCTGCCTTGTCTTCAACTGCCCCAAGTGACCTTTCCTGGCAGCTGAAACTGAGATACCAGAGTGTGAACTGGGGCAGCTGAGCTACTGGTACAGTCCCAATCTGCTCCAGCTGCTGCAACACCAAGTCCAGCAGAAGGTAGGGCAGACACCTGGGCATTGTCATACCTTGTACAGCCACACCTGAGGCTGCCAGTGTATTTAGGCAGTGGGATGATGTAAAGCTCCTTTTGACCAGCACTAGGGAACTTTGAATGGCTTTGTGAAAAAAGCGTGGAGGAGGAAGAGAGTTTTATATCCTTTTTAAAGCTGCTTTATTTTCTATTATCTACAGTTTTTTTCTATAGTCTCTTTGGAGAGTAAGCATGTGTTAATCTCCTTTAAGAACAGATTCATTACATAGTGTGATGTGATAGTCTGTAAAAATGCTTTCCTTTTCCTGGGAAGGGAGGGATGAGCAAAAGGAGAATTAATTTTGTGTCCCTTTGCACATTATATCTACATTATGATGTATTGGAAAATTTAGGGCAGCACTAGTCAAACTGACTATAGGTGGGATTTGCTTCTCTTCTGAGAAAAGGAGGTGTGACAGCACACAGAGATTTTAACCTGACAGTTTCATCTACAATACCAATTCCAATGAAAGTGTTACAGAGAGAGAGAGAGTTCTGCAGTTCTGTGCTGCTGGAAATTGTACAGGTTTCCATCTCAGTAATATTTCCTTCTAAAAATAAGCTCTATTCATGCCAAGCATCTGTTTTAATTTGGTTCCTTTTTTGATGTCAAATAACTCAAGTTGGATGAAAATCACCACAGAAAGGCTAATATTATTTAAAAGAACATGGTATAATTTTACATTTAAGAGATCTCCAAGGAGAACTTTTCCAAGCCTAATAGTTTCTGAGGGACTATTTGCTTTGCTATTAGTTTTGATTAGCTTCAGAAATTCGTTCCCTCCATCCATGCTTAAATCTTTCAGGAAAATAGTGAAAAATTACTATTAGAAGAAACAGGCCTAATTAGTAATACTTTTCTGAAACAAGGACTGCCCATCTGATCAAGCTGTGCAGGTGAGAGACATTAAAAATTTCTGTACACAGAACATGCCCACTTGCTGACACTGTTTGCTGACTTAGCACTCCTAAGATATCAGCTGGAACTGTTAATTAACTGCTCCTGTTAATTAGCACTTATAGGGCAGCACACATTTTCTAAACAGAGCAGAAAGATTAACAAATTTATTTCTACAGCACCCGTGAAACAGAAAAGCTCATTTTAGGGAGAAGTCTTGAGTTTTGGAAGCAGAATAGTTTGGTGGGAAAGGCTCTGCAGTCTGTTTTGCCCAGCACACATCCTTGGATCAGACTGGTGAGTTTTCTGTCCATAAAATACTGCAATGCTGCTCTCACCTTCTACAAAAAGCTTCAGGGGTGGAAACCAGTGTATCATATTCAGAACTTATAAAGGGGAAAAATTACTACATCAGTATGGAAGACAAATACAAGAAACATAATTTGAATGGCCCCAAAAGAGAAACAGAAGCACAAAGGACAAAATTCTGTCCAAAATACTTTAGGTATTTGGCAAGCAAGCTAGCAAAGAGAAACGTGATATTATTAAGCTGTAGAAAAACTGCTGCCTGATCCTAGGTCTCAGAAAAGATGTAGTTAGCAGAGAGAAATACCATATTCTCACATTCTTCAGAGGTTCAGCCACGCCAAGGGAAGAGACTTTGAGAGCTTTGTGACGAAATGGGAAGGAGGCTGCAGGAATCTTTAAACCAGAGATGTACAACCACTATACATTTAAGATTTTCTTTGAAGCTGAGATTAAGAGGTCGCCTGCACACATTTCTGTATTTCTACCTGCCCTCTCTGATTATTTTGTTAAGAATTTAAGCACTCAAAAGTCAGCAATGGCTCTTAGTGCTAGAAACAAGCGGGCTACTTGTAGAAATGCCCAAGCCACTCCTGCCTCTCTGCCCTGCCTTCTCCCAGGCCCTTCCAGCAGAGCCCAACACTCTGTACTGGCCTGGCCTTTCTGAAGCTGCAGCTGCAGGGCTCTGCCTATTCAAAAGCAGTGTCTCCTTGGAGAACTGACTTATTTCTATGGGGAGACTATCTGGCAGAAAGCATAGAATCACAGAATATGCTGTGCTGGAAGGGACCCATCAGGATCATTGAGTCCAACTCCTATCTGAACACATGCAAAGCAACTGAAAAGTGACACCCACTGAAGTTTTGCAGGTATTCTGAAAAACCCAAATCTTGAAAAATGAGGGCACCATATAAAATATACTATATTGCCTCCTGTTATGGTGAGTGTACAGGAGGCAACATAGTATATGTTCTGGTCAGGGTAGAAGTCAGGCCCTTTGACAAGGCTTTTGAAATAGGAGAACCAAGAAAGCCTTCAAAAAAAAAAAAAATAAAACAAGAAAGCCTTCAAAAAAACTCTCACAGATCAGACATAATAAGATCCTCATAAATAACAATAATCTATCACCCTTTTCTGCTTCATTGATTTAATTGTAAATCATTTTCTCTTTCCATCACATCTAGAGGACAACCTCCATGTTGTTTGCAATCACTCTTAGTATGGTAACTAGCCCTTATTAGGGCTATTAATGCTGGCTTCTTTTGCAGAGCACTCTAGAAAACAGCCCTCCCTACGCCAATTCAAAGGACAAAGATTTGTGCTTAAATCTGCTCTAAAGCCTGTATCTCCTAAATAGCACCCTACAACCTACTGAATGTAGTGCCTCACTGCCAAAAAGCTTGAGTGTACTTCAGACACTCAAAACCATCTTTTACCTAGGTGTCTGGGCCACATTATTTCCTGATGCCCAGCTTCATAAACCAAATTTCATGGGAAAATCTGGTGTTCTCTGTAGTTTTTTCAAGCTAAGAAGGGGTCTTGTACCTCTGGCCCTGCATTTTGTAAGGCTACATTTCCACTAATATGACAAATCCAACTGCTTGGCATGTGGAGGGGAAGACATCTCGGTCATTTCCTTGAAGAGTTTGCTTTACCAACTGCTCTCACAATCAGACTTTTTTCCCCCCTGAAACTCCCTTTTTTAGCTTCAAGACATTCTGTCTTCCCTTGCTGTCTTTAGCAGCCAAATGGTTGTCATCCATCATTTATATCACCTTAGAGATATTTATAGATTTTGATCACATCCCACCGAGCTCGACTGTCTTACATCACACATATTTGTCACTCTCTTGTTAGAGCTTGCCTTGTTATTCTTGCATATTTTCTACTGTAGATTTTCTCTAAATTACTTATATTCTATCTTAAACCACAAACATCAAAAGAACATGATCTCACAGGGTTTAGTATTCCTACTCAGGTACTACAAGAAAAACTCATTTATATGCAAGCATGTTAGTAAGATAGAAATCTATAGGTCTGCATATGAATTTTATTAATAAAGCTGTAACTACACTAGCAACATATTTATTAAATGCTTGTCTGATACTGGTATTCAAATATTTGTATTTCCATCCTATGAAATATTTGAGAACACTGAATAGCTGCATTACATATTCAGGGAAGGAAAGCAAATAGGAATGAAAAATTTTGGCAAGACTGCAGTCAGAGACACTTTCTCAATAAAACATTGGAAAGTATCTTTCAGTATCATTAGTATGATCTTGCAGAGGTGAAAGATACGCTCTTCATAGATAATTTGATAAGCCATCTTGGGGAAGAGCAAGGAGAGTTAGAGGTTTCTGGAAGCACAGCTGGCACTCTTATTTCCCTTCACTTGGCTAACAGGTTTTATAATGAGGTCCTTTTACATGACATTATATCCTTCCTGGTGCCATTCTTCCCCCAGGTGTGAGATGTGATAGAGACCTACTCTTACCCATACAAACCTGACTGTGACAGGCACCCAGCAAAGTCAAGGGGGGTTTGCATTTCTAGGGACTGAACAGGAACTGAGACAAGACCTCGGCATCTGATCCATGCCCATTCAGCCCATCCTCTCTCTGGCAGAGTCCTGACAGTGCTCTGCTGCAGTAGTAGGTAACTTCTGTTAAATTGAAAAGCTAAATTTAAAAGGGCTGCATTTCCAGTGGCTCTGACCTGGAGAATGGTACACATACCCTGGGGCCTGACCTCTGTACCATGTTCTGGTGCAGGCAGAGGAGGGAAAGGTTGGACAAACAGTGGATGAGTACCTGCTGGTTTGACAAGCTGGCAGACTCAGGGCCAAGAGATCTGAGGTCATCTAGCAAACTTTCCATTGACCTTCCTATTTAAATACTGATATATTTATCCATTTTCCACCAGACACTAAGTACCTCCCAAACAGACAAAAATAGATACAAAAGCCTTCCCTGAAATTTCCACTGTCTGTTTCACTTTAGTGATTTTCTGTGGTTAAGGAGAGACAATTTTAAGCAAATTTCTGTAGATCTACAGACACCTTAACTTTCAAGGAGGAGATTTAATGATGTTTGGACTGATTTTTTTTTTTTTTTTTTGTTTTGTTTTTGCTTTTTTGTGTGTGTGTGTGTGTTTTTATTTCACTAAGTAAGATTCCTATTTTCTTGACTTCATTCAGCACTAAACTCCTGACCTAACCATAGAACAGGCTAAGGAAAAAATGTAGAGGCACTAAATACTACTGTCTAACCTCCTGCCCTCAGATCAGTGTGCAATTTTATCTACTTACACCAATCACCTAGAAACAACCAAAGATGAACATCAATGGAAGAGGAAAATGAAGTTTAAGGAAATGATGAAAAAACTCTGGAATTTAAATGGGTTTTGATGACTATGTGACTCACTATTATTAGCAAATAAATAGACATAAACAACCATTTTGATTACATAGGCCTGCTAACACTAGCTCTCATGAGTTACTGATTTTTGTTTATTGATAGCATGCTGACATCACTGCTGGTATTGAATTTTTGTAGTTAATTAAAATGCACCTTCTCTTCAGTCTGCACATATGAAAATATGCTGGATAGATGTGCTTTCAGTGCTTTGCAGCTGCCAGAATTATATATGAGCTGTAGGATTCTCTCGGACTCTAACATAAACTAACTTGTATCCCAATGGCAGACACAGACTGCAAACTTTGGCTTTGCCCACAAGTTGAACATCTGGAGCCAAACAGCTGGTTTGTACATTACAGAGACAGGAAAAAGTCATGAGATTCACATGTGTTTCAAGATCCAAATTCCACTGTAATACTGGCATCTGCAAAACTGGACTTGTCAGTTGGGACTATCTCTTACTGTATTTCTCTTCTTCAAAGGAGGGAAAATGTATATCCTGCATTTCGGATATACAACCTAGTTTTTTTGCCTTGCTTCTAACAGCATGGAGGGACTAAAAACCCACAAGACTTAACCAGCTGGGCATTCTTTTGACCTAGAGAAAAAGGCAGTTAACATCAAGGTGTTGAATCTGGCATCCAAACCACCAACCTCTGCAATACTGGGGGCAGTATTGGGAGTAGAACTGGCACAGCACCAGAAATTTCTACTTGGCTATTATCGACCAGTAATATCTCCTGGGGGTCAGGAGTCAATCTGAATAGATAAACCTTTAGAACAGTGAGATGAAATCAAGTCCTTCTCTAACTTACTTTATCTGGCATCAGTAAGAAGCACATCCAAAATTCCAGCTTGAAAGCATCACTAGCGCTCCAAGCTTGAAAGCTGTGCAATAGTTTTAAGAAAAGAAAAACATTTGGAATATGCTAATTGCATCACATCTCTGGAAGGTTTTGAAAACCGTGATTCACGAAGAATTCTGCTTAATCTGTTTAGGCTTCCATTGCAAACTTTCTTCCACCCACAGAAACCCCTACCAATAGCGCAATTCTATTTAATTAACTTATTTTCTATAGATACTGATGTGACTTAATACTTTGATCTGATTTTCCTTTGCTTCTGACCTCACCATTACATTTATACCCATGTGAAGTTTGTAACTATCACTGACAATGCCAGTTCTCTTTGCTATTAAAAAACATTAGGCCTGCTGTAGTCAAGATGATCAATATTATAGCAGAAGAATCTGAAACACAGTAGAAGTCGATCAGAGGAGAAGCACTCTTTTTCCCCACCTCTCTTCCTTCTACCAGAGTATTATGAAACATCCACCTCAGAATATTCTGTGATCCAGAAGAATGAACAAATCCTTACTTGTATTTCAGAGCTTTTCACTTTTTTCACTTGAGAGTGAGATGGAAAGAAAGTTAAGAGTGAAATTTTAAAAGCTCCTCAGAGTATGTATGTGCAGGTGGAATATGACACACGGGCTTGCTAACACAACATCTACCTGCACTGACCTAGATAGGTGGTTGCTAGTTTCAGAGTAGACTCAATTTGCAGGAAATCTGACTGTCTACAGGGTTTTCTGTTGCAGGGTGGTGAAATGCTCTCAGAAGTGGAGATATGTCTGAATTCTGAAATATTGCACTCAGGAGCCTGAGGGCATGTCTAAAATAGCTTTAGAGTTTATTATTAGCATTTCATTTTTACAGATGACATGGAAGAAGAGGGAATAGGTTGCAAGAAAATTCTATTCTTCAGCAGGCTCCATGATTGGATTTGCAGAGACAGTACAGCTGCCTACAGGTGCAGAGAGGTGTCTGGGGGAAATTCCAAAAGCTTCTCAGTGAGCAATGTGCCTAATCTCAATGAGCTCTGAAAAGAGTGAAATTCCAGATCAGTTCAAATGCCGTTACAACACCAGCAAAGATCTTCTTTGCAATGCTAAACATCTAATTACCTCTACAAGATGCCCCCCAGTTAGTAGCAGATGGCCAGACAAAGGTAAAGGGATGAAGTGTTTTGCATTTTAATAAATATATTCTGCTTCTGGACTAGGAGAAATTTTGCTTTTCTGGCTGTATCTCTGACTCAAGTTACTCTGGCCAGGTAATCTCCTGTCTCAGTAAGACACCACACAAGAGTAAACAAGGTGAGTGGCAGGCTCCATGGAAGGCTTATTTATTTATACAGTGGCAGGGTGTGTGTCTCCCTGCAGAGATGCCACCACGTAATTTCCTTAACTCCTTTCCTATCGCCAGCCTCCCCTGAGGGAGACAGGATGATGTCCTCTGATGTGTTGGCAGTTCTTCTGAAAGAGGGAGCTTTTAATGAGGTGGTGCAAGACAAATGGGGCTGCTGCCTATCACACAAACTATCACTGCAGAATACTTTTTCCTGTGACTGTTACGTACTAAAGAACACTGAGAAAATTATACTTACTAACAGAAATGAAAAGAGCCTAATTACAGTGATTTTTTTTTTTTATAAAGAGAGTTAAAGGATGCATGTCAAAAGGAACTGATATATAATTATGATAATATCAGTTGCAATAGATAGTTGTGCTATCTAATTACTTGAAATGGGCGGCATTGTGCAATTTTTTTTGAAAAGCGAGCTAGTCTAACAAGAAAATGATATAATCTTATTATGAAATTATAATAAAATTGAAAGAAAAGTAGAATTGATATATTGGTAGCAGTAATAACCAAAGAGGCAGCACTAAATGTGTTGGAAAGAGAACAAACAGAAACCCACCAACTGTCTCCAACCCCAAATTTGTGCTACACATTTGACTCAGACTGTGTCAGAAACTGAGATGCTGCACATGTTGCCTACACTGGCAATCAAAATCAAGACATAAACTTATATGAAAGGAAAAGAGCTGTAAGAAGTGGAAGAAGAAAGGAGTAAAAAGAGGAAATATTAAAAAAAAGGGGAAAGAGCATAAATCTAGCAATCACAATGCTGAACTCTTCTGGAGCTTTGAGTGTCTTAGCTTTGTTCTGGATCCTCTGAGGTACCCCAAACACTCAGCCTGCTGAGCATGCTGGACCCTGTCAGATTTGGGCACTCAGACATCTTCAAGGGATGAGGTTTTTCTGTTTTGGTTTCACACTGGCTGTATTACACTGATAAATCTGTCCACGGTACTTCATATAAATGAAATACTGAAGTTATTACTTACATTTACTATACATTTTGTTCATCATGGATGTATTTAAATTATACAGAACCCACACCTACTATAAACATAATGCCATCTGTTGAAAAATGACCTGGGCACTGAAAAGCTCTGATTTTTTCATTCATTAGAAATGAAAATAGTAGCACATTCTTCTGCAAGCCCACAGATCTGCTGGTAAGTCCACTCTCCTAATTATGGTGTAGCCTAGCAAAATTAACCATTGTTTGAAAAGTGACATCAACAGATTGTAGGTTAATAGTGGGTTTCAGATTTTTGTGGCCATCATGAGGAAACATGAAAACTTTCATGGATTTTCACAGCTACTGCATTGCCATCAGTCTAGTAGTGGAAAATAAGACTGAATAAAATGTTTAATATTATTCTGTTGACTATCTGGAGGTCCTTTATCTCATGAACTGCAGTTTAGATCACTTCCTTAAGCTCTCATCATCTCATTTAATAGCAAAGACACAATCTCGTTTATTAGCAAAATTTACATCTCTTTTCCCAAATTTTAAAACAGCAAAAGTAGAGTGTCAGTTGGCTAGATCCCCTCATTTACTGGAGGTTTGCTAAATACACTTCTCTGTGTACTGCAGTCTGCTCCCATGAGATGCTACAGAGTGAAAGGATCTGACCTAACTTCCCCTGTCTTTTCAAATTCTGTGTTATAATCTAATCTTGTCCTTTTTTGGTACAAGAACAAAACCATGACATACCTTTCTAACATATGAGTGTTTTCACTGTTAAACTTTTCCTTAAAGAAAAGTGCATGTTTGAAACTCTTCCTCTGAGCTGTTATCTCACAACCACTTGCCACTGGTCTGTACTGCCCCCTGAAATGCCTGCATGCTGTTTATTCAATAGCACTGAGTGGAGATGACAGTTCTCTGAGCATGGCCTTCCAAAATAGTCCTGCTGAGGTTCTTCCCTCATCTTAGCAGCTCCCTGGCCTCTGTGGTTTGAGGTGACTGTTTTATGCACCACTGCTTGACCAAGTCTGATGTTCACTGATTTGTCTTTAGTGCCCAACTAAAGCAATATTTTAAATCTCTGCTGAAGACTGGCTTTTGCTCATTTGGATAGCATTTGTTTCGAATGTAAAGAAGACAAAGGGAAATCTGAGTTTCTCTATGTGATCATAGCTTTCACTGAAAAATCTGTCCCATTACAAGAAAGATCTAAACAACCTGAGAAAGAAGAATAAATCATGTTTAAACTTTGCAATGATTTTATATGTGATTTTTTTAAAATTACAATGATACCATGTAGGATATGTTAAAGACCTTACTCAGTTTGCAAAGGAGCATGGCTGAAGTGATTAACAGGATTTCCATGCAAGACAGCAAAGGTTTTTCCCACTGAGGAATTCTACATGGTGGGACTGAAGCGTGAAACAATATGAAAGACTTATCATGAAACCGGCCAGCTTACAAAACAGAAAAAATCCCACACAACATCCAGCAACAGGAAATAAGCCAACAAAAAAAATCCAGTGACCCCACTGCTGTCCAGGCTGGCAGAGCAGTCTCAGCTGCATTTCTGGCATTTACCAGAGGCTTTCTTACCTTCACTGCAAACTCTGTTTCTGTGGCTTTATGAACGCATCTCTTGCACACTGAATAGGAGCCAATTCCTATGTCCTCCTTGATCTCGTATCCATCAGTGAAATGAATGTTGTTCCCATGTAACTGCTACAGGGAAAGACAAAAGAAACAAGGTGATCAGGACATGGGTATGTAAAAGCAAGGACTAGCCTCCTCTTGAAGCAGATACTTGATCTCCTCTCCTTCAGAGAGCTCTCTTGTCCTTAGCAGCTTTTCTAAATCCAGTTTAAAAATTCTGAAGCTCTTTACTTAAACAAGTAAATGTGTCCCTTCCCTTTCTACCTTTTTCCAGTCTGTGAGATGGAATTGTCCATTTAGAAGTACTGGCAAAACTGCTGTGATTTTCTAACACTTTTTGGAATGCAGAAAATCACCATATATTAGAAATTCATAGGAAACTGTGGGCCCAAATCTCCTGACAAATCCACATATCTTGACAATATAAACTGATTTCTACTTACTTAGGGGCAGATAACATATAAAATACTAATAGCTTCACAGTGTACAAGAGAGATACTCCATATATGGGGAGTGCCTTCAGACCACTGGAGGTCTTGTCTAAAATATGTTTATCTGCAGTTTCTTTGTGAGAGAGAAGTTAATATTTTAAGCCATTAATTCATATGCTCTTTGGAAAATGTCTGGGCAGGTAGACTGGTTCAATGGTGAGCCCCAAATCTGAGGCTTTGCTGCAAATTCCATCCCAGGACTCAAGAAACAATCAGCACCTTTAAAATCCTCCAGAGTCCTCTGTCTAAAAATATAGCCTTGCTAGCAAAGTCCACACACAACCTACTAAATTTTAAGACGTGCATATGTCAATATGTCAATATATTTTTACAAAGTAAATCACAGGAATAAATATAACATTTCTGGCATGTAATCGCTTGGGTAAGATTTAACTTACTTTGGTATAACAGCATCTTTAAGCGTATGACATATTCCACCATAAATAATTAAAACGAAATAATACGAAAACCACAGGCAGGGTCTCCCCCAATGAGGCATGTATACCTGTGGTTGTGGGTAGGAGAGGGAGCCTTTTCCTAGTGGGAAAACTGGCTGCATCTTTAAGCAGCCCGGTTCTTTCTCCCTGTTCACTTCTCTGATGTATTGAACCTTTTGTACCAATTTATTTTTGGTTTAAAGCACAGCTGGATAGATTTTTTTTTTTTTTTTTAGAGGAATGGCAGCAAAGAACCAAGTGTCTGGCATGTTCCCCTGTCAAGCACTCTGGTTTAGGTGAGTACACCCAGGTTCTTGTGCAATGGCAACAGGAGTGTGGTGGCCTCTTACATCCAGGAGCCTGGGCTCTTGAAGCCTATTGCAGTAGTTCATCAAAGTTCATCAAACCCCTTTGCCAGCACAGACTGGATCATATAATCCAAGACAAAACTGTTGAGAATGAAATGCATTCAGTGAAAAAACAGTATTTCATTACTCGCCCTGCATGCACAACTGGAATCCTGTTTCAGATATTGAGAAGTACTTTTAATTTTAGTTGTGACAAAGTGCAGTTCCTATTTCCTTTGCAAAGTTGGTGAGGAACGTTTTATACATAAAAGCCTTCGTGAAAAAATTCTCATTTCCCCAACACCTACATGCTGCACGTAAAACACCACCTTCCTTCACTAGGTACCTGTGAAATACCATTGAGAACATCAGGCAGTTCAAACACACACACTCGTATCTGCACATCAGATGTGCAATGTAACCAGCACCAGTACCTGCACAATTGGGTGAACAGTGATTTTGTGCACATCTTGCTGAGCAGGCTCCTGCACCAAGTTAGAGGCAACAAAGCTGAAGCCCCTGAAAAGATGATGAGCATTGGCACTTGGAGGAACACCTGGGGAATCTGTAGAAGAAAGAAGAAAATGGCCTCATGAGCTGCACAAAAGAACAGAAAGGAGTAGCATGGCACCACAACAGGCAAAGTCACCCATGCCAGTCAATAGCAGATCCAATAAACTGGCAGACACAGGGGAATATAATTCATCTCCATATCAAGGCTTTGGTGTGCCTTCTCCATTCCTTTCCTCTGGATCTGAACAATTCAGGGGTGTTGTTTGCAATATCCTCTTGGATACAAGGATTTTTTCGCAGGGCATGTTCATTCTTAGGCAAAGTACTGCCTGTGCCAAGAGTGCACAGAGAGAGAGAAGGCACAGGGCAAAGAGGCTCAGTAAGAGACAGGGGACTCAGGGCAGGGCACCCTGCAGGGCTCAGCAGAGGTTCTCCAGGGAGTGGAACAAAGCTACAGGCTGCTACATCTGTCCTTTGCAGACGACTTGGCTACAGAAATTACTAAAACTGAAGTGGCACCTTGTGTGGGTCAGGAGAATATAGAGAATGCATGAAACCAATGTTAAAGCACAATACTCCAGTAGTGGTGTTTTGTGGCCTCATAGGAATCTTCTGGAGCAGCTTTAGGAGCTGGGACCTGCTCCAGGGAAGACAGTGGCTGACTTGTCCTCAGGTAGAGAAAACTATATGATTGTTTTAACTAACCTTCATGGAGATTTTCTGCCCATTCCTTCCCCTGGCATGGCAAAAGGAGGGGAGGAATAGCTAAAGCTCAAAAAACCCTGAATTATTCTACCTTTAGAATGAAATAAGGAGAGAGCGATACTTTGTACCCGCACCACTGCTCAGTGGGAGAAGCAGCATGACAAAGCAAGCAGAGCTGTACTTCACTTAAAATTCTGAAAAGCTTTAAAGAGATCTTTCTCCCCAGTGGATGATTTATCCCAGGTATTTTCATCAGCATGAACCATTCCTTGGCAACTGGCTGGGTATTATAAAGCCTATATTACTAAAATTTGCTAACCTGTAATTTGGTTTTTTGGGGCATTTGTGGTTATTCTCCTTTTCCTTTCACATTTTCTCCAACACACCACGTGATTAACTGACAAAATTACAGAGCTAAACTTTCTTTACAAAGCTATTTCCTTGTAGTAAAGTGTGTAAATACTCAGTTATCTAAAGAGAATACATCCCCACTGAGCTTTATATCTGATGCACCTGCTTGAGGCCCTGAAAATAAGTGAGAATGTGTACTTCTTAGCATGTACACTCACTGTATAAAGCTACCGGTCAAATGAATAGAGGAACTGAAGTCAGAGTTTGATAAAACCAATATATATCTGCTTGGGAATAAACAAACCCGCTAATTCTGTTTCTCATCACAAAGCTGCCCTAGCTTTGACAGGAGCCAGGAGTCAGGGTGTTCTTACTGCACAGCAAGCAGAGTTCAGATGGAGAAAATTGCCTTTTGGTAAAGTGACGTGGGTTTTTCATTTATCTCAGTGCTTTTGATGGGCACTGTCCTCACAAATACGTGGATGAATCACACCAGACCTCTTGCATCACTGGATACTTCCTACCATGGCATATCTATAACAGTGATTTTTACACAAGGGATTAATTAAGAGGAAAGAATGTTTGTTTAAAAAAAAGGAATGACAATAATTCACATCTGAACACTTCTGAACCTCAGAAAAGCTGTGATCCAGCTCTAAAACTAAAGTGGTAGGTCAGTTCTGTTTTAAAATCACTGTTTCTTCATAATTCACTGCCAATCACTTCAGCAAATACTGGAGAACTATTGATGATTTGGTGTTCACTGTTAAATATTCATCACCAACAACTGATCTGCCCATTAAAACATTTTTGCTAAGTGCAAAATTATGCATAAATCACGTTAATTAACTGACAGCTCAGAAAACTAAATCATTTTTCTAGGCCTTATAAATCAGAGTCACTTCATAGATCTGAATTAGATCTGCTTACAAGCACCAATCATGTATAATGGTTATTTTTCTTCCTGTGAAAAAGTAATAATGCTTTGTTCCACTAAAGCATATAAGTTTAAGGGTTTTCAAAGGCTTCATAACTCTTAAGTAATTTCCTTTATTACGTTTCACTGGGGTTAGCAAACATCTTATTTACAAAGGAGGATATTTATATACTTCAGGTAAAATTTAAAATACTTTTTCTCAGAAGTAAAGGCAGCCTAAAACATCCCTGCTGGTTACAGCCTGCTGTCCCATCAATTACAACGGTACAAACATTTGTGGACTGAAATCTAAGTTGTGTCACAAGAATGATCTTGGTTTGATCCTTGTTCAAATCACCATTTCTAACCCAGACTGCTTCAGCCTCCAGCTCCCTGCAAAGAGCTGAGTCACCACAAATGGGATTTGGGTCCAGTGGTGAATTTAGGAAGCAAATGCCCAGAAAAAGCAGCTCCAACTTGGACAAATCTCTGAGAAAATATGATGTGAAACTATACCCACATAAATGATCTGTCAGTATCAGAAACCACATCTTTGGCACTTTAGATCTGAAGTTAAGAATCCACAGAATGCAGTTTCAACCTCCAGGGTAAAGGAAGTTTCTGAGGTACAGAAAATCACTGGATTGACAAGATTTACTGGATCCAAAACTTTGGCATAAACCTGCTTTCAGACAGGAGAACTCATTCATAAAGACCATGTAAAATTACTATATGTTTCTATATCCCCTCCTTGGTAGTGACTGACAGCTTCATTAAAATACAACTGAAATTATTACAGTGCTTTCTATCCGAGGATGTTCTCAGTAACAGGGTTGTTTTGTTTGGAGTCTATGTCATGATATAAAATCCACAAAATAAAACATTATTGCTCTATTCCATTGGCAATGCAAGACATTATTAAACACCTTTGTGATACCCTCCTCAGTTTGTTTGACCCAACCAGTCAACAGTCAGGAGCTGTAAAATATTCTACCAGTCTGTAAAGGCTTTTCCATCATTCTGAACCTGTAAAAGGATTCATACTTTTTTACACCTGTTTTGAAATGTTTGATTCTCAGACCCCTAACCATGGCAGCCCAGAACAGAATTGAGGCAAACCACCTCTCCACCCCAGCCACCACCCCAAAACAAACCTTCCAAGTCAGTGTCTTGTATGAAATAGCAAATTTAATTAGGCAACAGTAGTAACATGTAGAGTGTAAAATATAGCCCCAGGCATCAGTACAAGAAATGAAGTGTGAACTTCCAAAGCAATTCAAACTCTTAATACTTCTTTGCACATCAGTGAAACTTCCCATGGCAGCACCAGAGCTCATATCCCTCAAGACCAGAATAAGTTCCAGTCTCCAATATTTCTGAGAAGCTAGTGCTTTCAAAATCTAAATTAAAGCTAAAATCAGATGTGTGAAATGTCTGGAAACCAAAGATCATGTTTCTATGCAGTGGAATAGGAATATCAGAACATGACCAACATATACTGGAGACAGGTGGATGTTCCAGTTGAAAAAACAAGAATGTAATATTTTTATAGTTTCTAAAAGTTAGCACATCCTAAAGAAAAAAAAAAAAACAACAAAAACCCCTGAAAAAAAACCCCAAAACAACAACAATAACAACAAAACAACCCCCAAAAATAAACAAACAAAAAACTGACTGAGGAAAGATTTGGAGTAGATACCCTTATTTCAAACCCCATTAAAGGAAATTTGGGTCAGGCTTTGAACAGAAGTTGGGCTAGTTTAAAGAAAAGTGGTGTAGGTCATGATAAGCCTGAACAAAAACTGCAGAAAATCTCAGCTCTGATTCACATGTTATAACATAGGTGTTATAATGAAAGCTCAGATCTTTCCCTCTCACTGCAGTAGTTTGGGGCAATTTGAGGACTGAAGCTCGAGACCTTAATACTTGATTATTATCACAATAGTATGTGACATTTACAGTGCTTACCACCTTAAAAGTGCTTCACAAACAACAACTAATTCTATTTTTACACTTTAGAAAGTATAAACAGGTACCTCTTTACACAGGTACATCACAGGCAGAAATGTAATGTAACTTACCCATATCTAGCAGGAGGCAACATTATAAGTGGGATTACCACTCTGACATTATTGATATTCTTGCTTTCCACTTAAGAGTGGAAAGACTGAGTTTCGTGTAACAGTCACCTTCATATATATAGTGCACAAATGTGGTATTTCTGTTAGGAAACAGAAGTTACAGGAAATACATTCTCTCTGAAAGCCTTTTCTAAATATTGTGGGCCAAATTTCCTGTTGGCATAACTCTGCTGACCTGAGAACTTGATGATTCTTCATTGCTTTTAACCACACGTTAACTTCCAACAGTCCAGAGTCCATGGGATGTCATAATTAAATAAAACATCTATGCAATATATAATTACATACTAACTTGCAGAGATACAAAGTTCTTTGAAGTCAAGGGAATTTAAAATAGTTAAATTCAGCTAGTGTAAGCCAGGATGAGTAATAAAATAGCAAAACAATAGTTATTTTTCCTTTAAAGAATCTGTGAAATCTGTTCTTCCTGAAGACAAGTTAATATGAAGTTGGTGAAATACTTATGAGCTTCTTTTGCTGGAAAAGCAAAAGCAGATGTTGCTTCCTGCTGGATATGGCAAAACCCTGTAAAGCCACAGGTGATCAGACTTTTAGACTGTGTTGGAATAGAGAGAGGAAAGGAAGAAGGCATGGACCAACTGAAAAGGTCTATTAGCCATGTGCCACCTCACTAACCTGTGGGGGTCCGAGATGTGAACTCTGGATCAAAATGAAAGGTGTCCTCTGGCCGCCCCACTGCAGGCTTGAAAGGCGGCTTGATTTCTTTTCTGTACAGTTTCTGCAAGGAGAAAACCAGATCACAGTCAGCATCAATGCGTACACTCCCAGCATCTGGAGATAGACTCCCCTGCTTTCTTAAGGGTGTCCTCTCTCATGCTGTTCTTGCTGGACTGACAGAAAAGGATGATGTAGCCGTGGTTCTGGCTCTTGCTTTACCATTCTGCTTAAAATCTGTGCCCTGGATAGTCTCTGCACATTTTAGCTACTGGAATCCTGAATATAAACACAAATGTTCCTGGCAAAAATTTAGCCCATAGACTGAAATGGTATTCCAGCTGGGGCATGTGGAAATTCACTGGTCTAAGGGCAGGACTGGAATGTGCAATGGTAAGACCAGGAAACAGGGTGACTTCAGCGGCACAGCAGTGACCATCAGCACAAAGAACTGTTAGGAAGCCACGACTGCTTTAGCATTTATTATTTGTCAAGAACCAGCACCGTGTTTGACATGCTACCAGACTGAGCAGAGCAACAGGCTTGGCTGCCTGGTCCTCACAACCTAAACAAGAGACTTGTTCTTTTAGCATATCTGGTGAAAGGGAAGGGGGAATAACAGCTGATGTCATAATTAGCTGTTGATTACATTACATGATGATTACATGACATTCCCATCAAAAGATGCTAGGAAGAAAGCACTGTAGACGGGTGGGCAATCACACTGAAGCTTTATATGTGGCTTGAGCTGAGGAACAAATCAAAGGAAAAACATAAGGAAGAGAGGAAGGTATGTAACAGGTAAGTACTGCTAGGTGTGTGAGTTTCTGCTGGTGCCTGAGGGGTCATGTAGGGGATCACCGAAGTAACAGGCACTGTAAGTTCATCCTAATACATCCTGCCTTTATTATGAGGGACTTTGGGGCCTTTTTACTCATTCTACAAGGTCTTTAAGAAACTGCTACACCATGCTCCATTGCAAGCACTTATATGCACACAGACACACGCTGAGGTGAGGATGTCTGTTCATGATGCAAAGCCTGTAGAGGTTAATGGAAAGAGCCCTATTGATTTCAGCCATCTTTGCACCAGCTCCGCCTAAAATGGCCACAACTGAACATCATGCTGATGGCAGCATGGGGAACAGAGCTCCAGTTTGACTCCCTGCCCTGTGTTGCAGCCCCTAGACTGCATTTCCTTTCCAGCAATGCTTTTGTTCTCAGCTTTCAAAGGGCTGAATTAGTTGCCACAGACAGTTCCCTGTAATTAACATGTCTCAGCATAAATAT
The DNA here is from genome assembly GCA_013400275.1 of Rhadina sibilatrix. NCBI lineage: Eukaryota > Metazoa > Chordata > Aves > Passeriformes > Phylloscopidae > Rhadina > Rhadina sibilatrix. Next base: position 101,944 of record VWYO01012902.1, read on the forward strand.
ACCATTTAATGCAAACTTTCAAATCATGATAAGAACTGGAGTGTTCAACTTTATGACTGTTTGCAGTATGTATTTTTAGGTTAGCTCTTAAAACAACTTCCTAATGAGCTGATCTTTCAAAATGTTTAATGGACATTACTAAATGCTTGTCCAGCTCCTTGTGTGCAGGAAGATTGGTTTTAACGGTGTGTTTTCTGGGGAATTGACTTCTGTAATACAAAGCACGCTGTCAAATCTAAGATATATATATAGATCACCGTAGTTTGAATTTGATTTTGCATTGATAAATAAAGGTTCTTGAAGCAGAACATTCTGTAGCATAGTATTAGCCTTAACATAAAGGATATATTTGTGGTTGAATTATGATTCCTTGGGAGAATGAAACAGTGAGGTTGGAAATGACTCTGCAATAATTAATGGCCATTTCACCATAAAAAGTTCCTACTTGCGTAAAACTGCTCCATATCTTCGGAGAGGAAAGGAGATGAATAACTGCTGTGAGCCACAATGGAAAGCCAGTCTTCCAAATAATTAAAAGCCAACTGCGATCTTAAGCAGGAAGTGTCACTCATCAGCTGAACAGTATCAACCTAGTAATTAACATACATCGTTTTCTGTCTGCACAAAACTTTACAAGAGAACTCAGCATCTACTGAAGGATTTTCTGTTGCTAGGATTTCACTTCGAGAAAGCTGAAATTCGCCTTAATTCACAACTACAGTGCTTCTACTGCAGAAAGCAATATGGTCACACGCACATGCTTCCTCATGGAATTAACTGCACAGCTCACCCTGTGAGGTCCAAAAATTGGAAAATGTTTCAGAGCTGTACATCATTCAGGAATTGCATTCTCTTTTCATTATCATAACCATATTCTCTCTGGGCTCTTAATTCCTTCCCCCATCTGTAGTTTCTGAAGTGCTGTTGGAGCTACATTTTGAGTCCCTAACCCACATCCTCCACTACTAGGGAGGGATTTAAGATTCATCATGAGTCACACGCCACCTAAAGATTTATAATCACAAATTCACTTTCCGGGAGGGGATGGAAACAAAGAAGTTGCCTGTGTGAGTGAAAAGCACTCCCTCTGAGCACAACCCTGAGGACTCCCTTTTCCATCTCCTTACCCATTTGTGATAAAAATCAGACAACAGAACAGCAAAAGTAAATTACCTAAAACATTTCCCCCCGCCAAGCTCTTGAACAGGGTAACTAAATGAAATCATTGAGGACCAGGAAAAGCAGTAGTATCATCTATGGACTTCTCCATCCCACACTGGCTCCAGTTCTCTGAGTAAGCCACTACAACCCAAGCCAAATCACTAAACCACAGGGCAGCCCAACACAGTTAAACAGGAAGACCTGCTGCAGGCAGAATGCCTCTTCCTTTAAAAACCTACATCCTGTAGACTGCAAAACTCCATGTGGCACAAGCTGATCCAAGAAAATAGTAAAAATCACAACCATTCCTTCATATACACATAGAGTGAATCTCTTGGAGGATTTGAGATCCTTCTTGAGTTTTCAAGAATATTTCTAATTTTAGGAAATGTACTAATATTATCTCTTACCATTGTCCCAAAATTATTCAGGGATGGTGTGTCTTGACTGTGACCTCTTCTGGCAGAAACCAACCAGAGTGGGAAATGACAGCGGGTTGAATTTCAAAGCTTGCCTTTGACCATTTCTATTAGACTGTCCATAACTTCTGGTGAAGTTTAAGCAGTTATGTACTTTCTAAGTCATGGTAGTCTTAGTGTTGTATGTAAAAGTTACAGTGAGTTCCATCATCTGTTTAAATGGGAGCAGGGTCCCAGTTTTCCTGGTTTAAATTCCATTTTTGATATCCAAATTTTTCCTTCAGGGCATCTTATTAGGCACTTTGTTATCTTGCACAGGTATAAGAAGCTGAGGATTTTTTTTTCTTCCACATTCTTCCCACATCCATAAAGGAGAATTGCACTCCTTAACTCTTAATGTTTTATTGAGAATACTATTTATTTCTCTTTCCCAGTAAAGAATAAGCTCCCACATTCCAACACCAATTTTTTCAACTGGCCACAGCATTGACTTGCACAGAAAAATGTGACTGACAGGTATGAAGAATCACTGCATAACACACAGTGTTGTTGGATCCAGAGGCTGTGCTGAGGGAGTGCATGAGCCACAGAATGAGGGTGATGAACTCCAAGGTGAGAAAACACTGATTTAGATATTCACACCTGGATACATATCCACGCTTCTGACTACTTATCAACCCCTCACGTCCTCCTGAGACTTTCATAATAAGTACCTATGAATTAACTAGAAACCATTTCTATGGCAGTTTAAGAAACTATGAGTTTCTACTGACTTTCTTTCTGATCTCAGACAAAAATATTTTATTTGAAAAAATTGATTTTCATCCAGGTGTCACTGACCTTCTCTTAAAATATGTTGCCACATCCCTAGTATGATCTTCATCTGAACACCTCATCAGCTGGAACTTAAGTAATACACAAGAGAGACTAGTAATGAAATGTTACAACCCTGTGTTTCTTTCTTGTCTTATTTATAAGTAGTTAGTTTTTCATTGTCTTTAAAAAACACACTCCTAAAAACCCCAGAGATGTAAATGCTCTGTATATGTGCCTGGCAAATATCAAGAAAAAGAAAATGGTTTCATTTAATTAAAAACTATTTAGTCATTTCCTCAACTGAGTTTCTCTGATGAAGAATTGAATTACTCCTTAGACACCTTCTAGAAATGGAAGGATGCTACCCTCCACAGTGGTGCACTTGTAGTGTGAGAATAAACTCCCTTGATACATGCACCTGTCACAGCAAATCCAATAAGCAGACAAAAGGATGAACTACATTCTGTAACGTTTGTCCTCTCCTAGATTAATGACACAACGTTACTGTCTGCAAATGATAGAAAAGCCAGCAGAAACCAGACCTCAGGATTAACTTTTTGCTGTTGGTAAAATCTGCAATTTTCAGTTCAGTTTGATCTCTGATTAATATTAAAGGAAAAAGAACTGGGATCCACTTTCTTCCCACTTCTTTCCTCAGCTGTATTTGATAGTTAGTTCATTCTCAAGCATGTCAATTGCTCTAGTTACAATTTAGTCTGTCATCCAGACAAAAACTACTGTTTACAGCCCATTCCTCTGACAGCAATCTGCGAAAAGGGATTTCATTTTTCATTCTCAATGAAAAGCCAGAAATTTATTATGCATGACCTGGACAGAAGAAAGAGTAGGAAAAAAAAAAAAAAAAACAGGAATCAGACTGTCCCAGAGCCAATGACTTAAATTATCTGAGGTCAGCTCCTTTTGGGTCTGCTTGCCTTAAGAAGAAAAGGAGGTGCAAGGTTAATAAGCAGGTAAAACTGTCGAGGAGCTGGACATCTAATCTCTCTCCTGAGTATCCCAGCCTTGATCATGAAAGGCAGTCCATCCATTTAACAACAGATCTATTGAATTTGCGTCACGGTGCCTGCTAAATGTCTCAGAGCAGCAAGACTGATATTTGCAGAAACCTCCAGCTATTTTTCACTCTGGAAAATGGGAATTTAGCTGTAAAAATCTGAGTCTTACGGAGTCTCATGCCACCATTTACGTCTGGGCATAAAAACTCTGTGTCAGATTGTCCACCATTCATTTAGTGAAGAAGTTAGCCAGAAGTTAAACCTAAGGTGGCTGGATATTTTGCTGAAGGATGGCATCCTGGAACATGGGAATGGCTTCTGGGAAAGGCCAGGAGGAGGAGGGTGGCCTGGCCACACTGATGTCTTCCAGGACTGCCCTTACTGCCTCTGCATGCAGTTGGTTGCATGCTACCAGCATGCTGTGCTTGGCAGCAGCATCTGCAGCATCATGACAGGGGCTGTTCCTGCCCTGTGTATGCTATTTCCACTGGGTGTTCATCCAAACCAGACATTGTATCTGGCTGTGTCTGTTTGAACACAGTAAAAGATGGGAAAGGACTGCCCCAAGAGGTAAACGCTTCAGGGAAAGAGAAAATAACCAGCTCCAACCCAAACTCCAAGGGAACAGTTCTGAAAATACTATGACATGAAAGCCCGAGTCACAGGGTTCTGTCTGCAGCTCTCGTATCACTGCAACATCAAGACTTCACAACAAGACTTCACAGATGGCTTAGAAGAAAGAAGCTAACTCACTTCTGTTTTGAATCTCTCTTTAAAATTAGATGATGCAACTTGGTGCTTTGTTTCTGCTTATCATGCTGCTCTTGTAGGAAAACTCATGCGTAAAAGCAAACCTTTTTCACACTGCATTTCTAGCAGACACTAACCCATTCCTACCCTTCATGATAAGGGGGCTTTTGATGGAGGACTGTTCCACTACAGTTGCTGAAATTTTCTGTGCTGTCAGTCACAGCAGTCCTGTCTATCATAGCTGGTATGCACAAAAGTTCTCCAAAAGAGCTTTCTTCTTGCTCTGTGAAGTCTTTATATTGCCAAGGTATAAAGTAGATCATCATTTCTGTCCCATCTCAACAGTGGTGTTTATTGACTGTATACAAACTGATGTGGGAGATTGTGTATACATTATGGGAGAACAAAATGAGGGCACCAGGGACTCTTTTCCTGCAACTGTACAGAGGTCAGTGCTAAACATCTATGTCTGATCCATTTCTGTTCTCTGACCCTGTTCTGTTTGTGTCCATGGAGAACATGTTAACAACTGGTTGGATGATTATTGAGAATCAAAGTCCTGGCTTCAGCTCAGGGTCAGGCTCACACTGTTCTAAAATACATACAGTACTGTAGCTACTGGGACAAGATAAGCCTCCCAAGATGTCCTTGACTGATTGCAAAATTAGGATAAAATGAGGAAATATATTACAAAGATGATAGCTGATCGGTGTAATAGTGATCTGTCTCTGAGAGAGTGCAATAAGCACTAATTATGTTGGATTAAATTGGATTTTTACAGCTATATTTCACAGCAGAGTTAGAGGGCTGGATAACACATCAAAGGGCAATTAAATCCACCTTCCTCTCTAGCTCCAAGGCATGTTCAAGCATACCTATCTTCTTCGTGGTAGATATTTCCTTGTCCATAAGAGCTTTTTCAAATGATGGAGGACTGTAGAGTTTCCTTAGGACAGGCATGAAATTGTTCCCTAAAGAACGAGGCTTGAAACAATCACCAATTATCATGACAGAAGGTGGTCTTGAGCATTCTCATGGGACAGAACTGACTTTTCTGAAAACCTTTCCAAAATGCAGAGCCTCATTTATTTATGACAAGTTTGTGAGCTGCTCCCCTAGCAAACATAGAAGAAAGAAAGAAAAACCCTCTCATTGTTACAGTGCTTCTTATTACATCAAGATATAGTCATCTGACCTATATTTTGATTGCAAAGCTGAGGACTCCAGAGATATTGGGGGGATACAGAAAATAATATTATTGTTATTGATATTACTATTTAACAATTATCATCATCATCAACAACCCAAGTCTTTGGATTCTCTGTTTTTTATTTTCACTTACTGTTCTCATAAATGAAAGTCTTCACACAGAATCTCATGATTAGTAAGAAGTAGAAAAGGAAAGACACTCTAGACTCCAGAACATATTTAATGGGACGAAAAGTCAGCTGGACTATAAAGGAAAGTTTCAAAATCCACCTTCATTGATTATATTTTAATACGTTTATGAGTCATGACAACTCTTCAACATGCAACTCAAATTAGATTTTTCTAATTAGTTTTTCCAAAATAAATGGGTTTGTGGGCCTTTCAAAGGCTACCTGGACACCACAAAATGTTCTCTCACAGAGGAATTAGCTTTACTGCAAAGTCCTGGGCAGCAGTTTGAGAAGAATGGCCGTCACATAGATTCATACAGTTTTACCAGAATTTCTCACAAGAACTGCATCAATGTTACCTGTTGTACTAGTGCTCGTGAGTGAATGCATTAAATATGAGGAGACACAACACTACCGTGACACGGGCTGGATAAAACTAAACTAGAAAATGCTAGGGGATATGGCAAACAGCAGCTCTGATGCACTGGCAGATGTCCAGATCAAGAACAAAAAATGTTTGCCTCCAGGTTTGTCTAAGAGTAAGTTAATTTGAACAGTTACAATGCTGCAAATGTGAGATTTGAACCTCTTACAAGTCTAAATTAAATACTCAGATAATCTGCACCACCACCTTTATGAGGTGTAGCTGATAGCAATAAAATATATCCTTGTTTACCATTCTGTTAATCACATCTGACATATTTTACTTGAATCATGTTTAATCTGATCAACTGCTCCAATTTTGAGTACTGATGCCAACATGCATGCAAGAAAGACAGAGGCACCCACTGAAAAGGCTCCAACTCCTCTGTGACAGAGAAGTTAGGCTCTCTATGTCAGAGAAAGTAATCTCTTCCTAGGCATGGCAGTTTAAGCATGGCATTCAAAAAATGCAGCTAAGAAAAAATAACGCTGCTCCACTTACGTTCCAGTCTATAGTAACAAAGAAAGGGTGACGTTTAATTTCTTCCACTCCATCAAATCCAGCACCTGAGGAGAGAATGAAAAAATCAAAATAAAGTCATGCTTATAAGAGAGCTCCATGTCTCTTCTCCACCCTCCCTCCCCATCCCCACTTTTCTTCTGACGAAGTGAGAGTCCCCATCTGAAACAGCTGTAGTCAGGAAGTTCTGAATGGTGCAACTGCCATCACAGTATAAAATGCCAAGGGCACTTCATTAATGAGGCTCTGAGTCCAAGGGTCTTTCACTTTTCTCTAACTGAGGCTGCGGCCAAGGCTTTGGTTGAGACATGGGATTTTAGCCACAGCAGAGCACATGCACCAGCAAGGTCAGGAAAGGCCCCAGGACATCTCGATACTCTGGCAAGGCTCCACCACTGGCAGGTTTTCTGTCCACACTGACTTTCAAATCTTGACTAGCTACTGTTCTCCACAGGCACAGAAAGCTGCACTACAGGCAAGTATAAACTCAAAATGCCAAAAGGCCCCAAAATGATTTGAGGTAAGCCAGGGTTTTAGGTTCCTCCTCTTCACATACTGTCTTCAAATTCCTGTGAATACCAAAATCATCATGCTCAGTGTTATGTTTCCTTCACTATTACATAAAAGTTACATCACTATAGGAAATTTAGGGAAAGTCTTCCGAGATCTGGTAATGAATCTAATTCCTTCATTACTTTTGCCTTATGTTTTCACTGAAGATTGACTTTTTTATTCCTTTAGCTCAATTTATTTCCTTCAGTGCTATCACAGAACCAAACAGGTACTCAGTAATAATTAAAAGAACTGTCAGAGAGGATTTAGAATGCCATTTTTGGNNNTTTCTCCCTCTCTTCTGACTCCCATTTCAGCTGGCAAAGAGACCAGGTTTTTAAAACCATTTTTTTTTTTTTTTTTTCATTTCAAGGAGAATTAAACTCTGGAAGCAAAGGCTTTGCACTGCAATCCTGGAATCAGTTCCTGAAAGGTACCCAGCCTACTTCTTCACAAGCATGCTGAGCAACCTTGATTCCCAAAAGGATCTGGGATTCCTAAGCACCTTGCAAAGGGCACTCAGCACCCCAGAGGACTCAGCTTTTTATACATGCAATATTTTTACTTTGGGAAGCTCAACATTACAAGCAGCTTTACATGGGCCTTGTCAACTGAAGCTTTTGTAAAATGTGACGTCTGCTCTCCTTGTGTACAAGACTGTTATTGATGTTTGTCAAAATGCAGTGATCAGGAACAGCTTCCTACAGCCTGCTTAACATTCACTGATGAATGGATAGAGGAAGCAAACACTTTGCAAACATAACATGCAGGATTGTCTGTCAGGCCTACGGGAAAACAGCAAAGAGGGATGATCTCCTGATTAATTCCCCATCCCAGTAATCTTTCAGTACAGGAAAATGCAAGTGATGCACATGAGGGTAAACAATCCTAGCCTGCAATACAAAATTATGTGCTCAGGGGTGAGCAGCACTGCTGAGGAGTCTGTGGGTTATGACAGACAGACATTTCTGGGCAAACATAACATGAAATCAAATGTTAAAAAAAGAGAAGAGGACAAAAGGGACAACACCATTGCACTGTCACTGTGCAAGTCTGTTGTATTTCTGCAACTGGAGTATGGATTGTAGCTGACACATTCCCCTGTAAAAGGGTAACTTTAATTAAAGTTAGGAAAATCAAAGAAGGCCAACAAGGAATGTTATGGAATGGCTGAGTAGGTCAGGACTTTTCAGCCTGAAAACAGATGACCGAGGAAGTATAAAACAGATCACTAAATGATGCCAGCAGGAATCAGAACCTGGAGATGTTTCTTCAGGAAACAGTTGTGTGATGTGGAATTCCTTGGAAAAGATGGTGTGGCACAAAATACTCCCCTCATGGGGAGGCCAGGAAGTCTGTTGAAAAGAAATCTGTTGAAGATTACTTCATCGAAAAACCACAAGAGGCTCAGGAAACCCCCTGCATGACCTTAAAGCAGGAATAGGGCAGGAGAAAATTTGGGTGAAACAACACATATGTTTATCCTGTTCTTACATGCCCCTAGCCAGTTGTTTACAGTCCATAGGTACTGAATAAGAAAATAAGAAATCTTAGAATAGGACTTGTTCTATGACTTGCCTAGCATATTTTTGCTCAATGCACAGTCTGGAGTCTGCAAGATTCCCTTGTCAGATTCCTTCTGATTTTAGTAATGCCAATAAAAACACAATAGAAACTCCACAGAGTTACTCTAAAGAGAATTGCAATGAGCAAATCTTCAAAAAAGAAATATCTGTGAAAAAGGCCTTAAGCTCAGTGATGGTGACTGGAGACTGCAACGGGCAGTAAATGTGCTTTACCACATCAGGATGAAACCCAAGTGCCAGACTGATTTTGCAGGACTGGGATAAATGCTCAGACACTGTAAGACACTAGTAGCACATTCTAGACTGAGGATAATTGCTAATGCATTCAATTTTCTCCACTCTGCCCCTTCCCCACTGCTTCTATTTTCCCTCTTGCTTAGCCTAATGGATATGTCATTGTGTGTTGGGAATGACATGCTTTTTTCCAGCCCATCTATTTGAAAGCCACACTTTTTGCTACTGTTGTTGTTCCTTTTCCCACAAACCTATAGAGAAAAGGACTAAGAAAAAAAAAAAAAAGTCCACCCACCCTATCTTATTTTAGTGGGTGCTGCAGCGTTCAGTAAGAAATGTAAGCATGCAGTTACAGGCAGGCATTTGTTTGAAAAACTTTCATTTCCCAGCTGGGGCCATCTCAGAACAGAAGGAATGTGTTGTAAAGTGCAAGGGCTTAATATATTAAAGAGATTTAGGATGGTAATAGCCTCATTTTGCAAGGAGCAGCTTACTTCCAATTCTTAGCAACTGATTTTATGCTACGGAGAAGGTTCAGCACTTCCTGCAGTTTTTATTCCCTGACCTTCCCTGCCATGAGAATTGCTGGTGTAGCTCAAACCCCCTTGCTGGACTGACTGTGTGCTGTGGCTGCAGGCAGCAATGTGTACCCTGGTCCTCTCCTCAGCTGGAGGAGGGAAGTGGCCCAAGGGTGCATTCAGGAACAGCTCTGGGAGGCAGGAGGGCAGCCCTGACCCCGCTGCAAAAGTCCTCGGGAGACATCAGGCATCAGTGCTTGTGGTGGAGTCTCTCTGTGGCTTTGCTCAGCATGTTTCAGCCATTCATCTACCACCTGCAAATCTGCAGGGTACTGCAAAGAGATGTGCTTTCATGGAGAAAAGAAAGGCACTCCAGAGGTCATGACTGGAAAAGCCTGCTGCATGGAGATGGACATTTCTTGGCCCAGAGATGGGTACTCAGCAAACATCTGAAGCACAGCACGCCAACAGTGCACTGCATGACCACAAACCTTTCACCTCCCTCAAGGTTTCTAGTGAGTTCAGCTTTTTAGCTTCACTTCAATTTAGTAATAAGACCTATCAGTCAAGAATAATCAGCACAATCAAACCTATTGCCTGCAAATGTTCTCATGTGCCATCCAGTCCCATGAGGGTCCAAGAAGATAAATAATTTTAGATCACATTGCCAATTTAAACACATTATAGAGTGCATTTATATAAAAGCAGCCTCACATTAGTAAGTGAGAACTTAATTATCTAAGTTTTATGCCTGCAATGAAAGTGCCTGCGAACTCAAAAAAGAGTAGAAAGTTTTATTTTCAATTGGTTTTGATTATTGAATCATTATGGACAGCACGAGCCTTGAAATATTAAGGGGGAAAAAGGAGAAAGAAAGAAACCTGAAAGTTGATTACTTGGATATTCAAATTGATCAGAAAGAGTTTTCAGATTTCTAGTTTCAGATAGTAAAATTTTAGTGTCTCTACAGCTTCAGAATCTTTTTAGTGAGCTAGAATTTTGAGGCATTTTTCTAAAGTTTACAAGAAAGCTTTACAGTCACTCTGACAAAGATGAAAGCTGTTTTTTGTTTAAACTTATCATTTTATAAAGGTAAAGCCCAAAGTTTTCTATATGCCACAGCATATAGAAACAGGATTAAGAAAATGATAATGATTTCCTTGGCTTTTACTCTGAGCCTATGGGTATATGCTTTTATTTTAAACGAACATGGCTGAGTTTCTCAATTATAAGGACTCTCTATACTGCTCAGCAGCGTAGGGAGTTTGTTAGGTAATATGTTTTTATATGAAATAAATGTTTAAGATGTATTTGAATAAAAAATCATGTTAAATAATAGATAATTTATTCACCTACCTGAGGAGATCCAGGCTTTACAGCAAGTCCCTTGCCTAAGTTCCTGGAAATGTAATGAACTGACACTTTCATTATAAAGTATTACTTCTGAGTGTTTACTCCTTATTTGCCTGTGTATTCAGTTAGTTAAAGAATTTAAAATTATGCTTATCCATAATCTGAAATTTGTTGTACTTAGAGCAATACTACCAAAATAGTGCTTTGCAGACTATCTGTACAGCAAATAGGCTTAGAAAGAACAGACCAAAAACCAGGAATACCAAAGGAAGACCTTCCATTCCTTAAAAACTTGTCACAAATATTATATGGGCATCAGACTTAAAAATAGAAGCAAGTAAATCAGACTACTAAATTTGTTTTTAGTCTTGTCTAACTTGCTTCAACCCTTATACTTCTTCCATTAATAATCCAAAGCTTCAAAACAAAATTTCAAAGCAAAATTTCAGAATACATCATCAGTCTTTACTTATGATTTTTAAGATACTGAAATCAAATGGCAAAAAGCATCTTTTATCTCGTAAATGTTTAAAATTGGATTTTGGAACTAAATGCACTTTCCATATTTGCAAATTTATGAAACAATGGCTGAAATCAAGTGTTTGATCCATAATATGGTTCATTTAATTTAGCATGCTTCACTAATTTTCCAAAGATTTTTCAAACCTGGATGTCTAAGCCTACTTTTCTTTTAATATTATTATTCCTTTTCCAGAAAAAGCTAAAATCCACAAGGTTGAAGCAGTCCTTTTATCCTCTGACTTCTGTTCAGTATTTAGGCCAACTATTCAAGCTTTTCTTCTCTTGTTATCAACAGGTCCCTTTCCATCTTCCTTTGTGCTGATTCTCTATCAGTTAAAACAGAGAATGCCTTCAGGAGCTTTCCCTGAAATGTTAAGATCTATTTTTCTGTTACTCTTTCATATTTTATTTCCTTGGATGTTTGTATTATAATCTTTCTTTCTTTCTTTCTTTCTTTCTTTCTTTCTTTCTTTCTTTCTTTCTTTCTTTCTTTCTTTCTTTCTTTCTTTTCTTTTCTTTTCTTTTCTTTTCTTTTCTTTTCTTTTCTTTTTTTTCCTTCCTTCCTTCCTTNCCTTTCTTTTCTTTCTTTCCATTATTTTCTTTCTTTCCTTTCTTTTCTCCAAGCTGTCCCAGTATTTCAATAAACCTCAGGTTTTAAAACCTTGACCCCTAGCAATTCCCCATTATTAACATATGAGGGCTAGAATTGTTATGGCCAAAACCAAGTTTTACTGAGTAGCTTTTTATTTAAGGACTGCCATCCAGAGACTCCCACTCCACTAGACTCCACTAGAGCTCCATTTAGGATGGAAAATGAGAAGAACAGAATAAAACCAAGAGATGGAGACATGGAGGAAACAGGAGAAAGAAACAGAGCTACGGAGTGGGAAAAAGTTCATACTTGGTGCAGCACCTAAGTTTTCTGAACAGAGATTAAACCTAGAAATCCCAACACTATTTTTTCAAATGTAAAACAAATTGCTTGAGAGCTATTGAAACCTGCTGAGAAAATGTGCTTTTCTGCTCTCATGTTTACAGTGTATCAGATGACATGGCTACCATTTTGATGAAGAGGTAAAACAAATGGGAAGCATTCCCTCTGTGGGCCATAGGGGATCCCCCTGGCAGGAGAGGGGTCACAGTGACATGCTGCAGGACTGGCTCCCCACTGCCACCCTGCACTGGGCTTGACTGGGTTGTCCCCACGTGCCTGTGGGGAACAATGCCAGAATCTGCAGTGGCAATCATGCCAGAGGCATTGCCCATGACCTCATCAAATGCAATTAATTTCTTAATAAAACCCGTAAACAAAGGTACAGATGACATAGGATACATTATGCAGTATATACGTTTAGTTTATCACAATCTAAAGAGGATTATTAATAAAGGGTGAAGGCACTTTGATGCCTTAAGATTTTAGCTTTTGTATTTTTCAAATCCTATACCACATTAGTGCACAGGTCTAATCTCCACATAAAGTGTAGTTAACTGTTTTCACGTTTTGGTTAGACAAAGCAATGCCTGCAGATCCAAGGGCACACCACAGCCTCAGGCCTCGAAAAGCAGAAACAAAAGTGAATTGTAGGGGAGTGAGCTGGGGGAATATGACTTCATTACCTGAAGCTGTAATTGTACAATTAACTCCTGACAGGCAAAGAGACCAAACTTATATCTGTCTGAAAAACTTGTGATCATCGTCCGTCTTGGGTGTAGCCTCTGCAAGGCTTTTACACTGCCCAAGGCATACCTATTGAAGGCCTCTAACAAATACCCACTTTATTCTCTTTGTCTAGCCTCTGTTCTAGGCAGCCACTCTAAGGCATCAACATCAGTAAAAAGGAGGTAAAAAATTTAGGTAATAAAAGAATAAAGTCTATTGCAAGATTGCCCTCAGCTAACAGAATGAGACAGGATTGAAATGCATTTGAGAATGGGAGAGGTGAAACCTGAGATTTGCAGCTCAATTATACAGATTTCAAACCACACTTGTTTCTCAGTTCCCTATATTATCATACACAGCAGGCATCTTAAATCATTCAGAAAAGCTGGTAGTTCACTCATCCTCTTTACCAAAAAAAAAAAAAAAAAAAAAAGAAACAAAAAGTTAATATGGTGTTTCAGATTTCAGTGCTTTGCCTGTACTCCTTTCAGATTTCTCTAGTGACACTGAAGGTTCACTGTGCCCTGAGAAGGAATGCCAAATGCCACCTAATGAAGAGGATAACCATTGGAAAAGATGAGCTGAGAGGTACAGCTCCCCGGCTGGCAAGGCAGGGAGCACATAACGAATGTCCTGATCAAACACACACGTACCTAATCTGTTGGAGGGGTTCCTTTTGAAGAGGGCTCGCAGCAGGCTCTGGGCTTCTATGCTCAAGAACTGTGGCATTCCCAGCTTGGCTCTGAAAGAACACAACACTTGAAAAGAAAATAGACTTTTCAAGCTTTTTTTCCATCCCACTGTGGCTGAAACAGTGGAACTGTAGTAGTCAGGATGGGTAGACACAGGGAATCAGTCACCAAATGCTCCCTGAGCATAGTGCAATGCAGAGGGAGAAGCTGATCTTATTCTGCTCATCTTAAGGAAGATTTTACCACTGACTTCACTAGAGGTAGAGCAGATCTAATTAATCTCATAAAACTTTTGCAACCTAAATAGGTCACTTTCCTACAGAATTTTTCCACTTTTTTAGTTTGCTGGAATAAATTTGGGAATCAAGAGGAATTTAAACAATCAAACTTAATCAAAAAATGTATACTAAACTGCATACAGTTTAAAAAGAATAAAACTTTTCTTAGATATTCACCACTACATTTAAAAAATGCACTAGTGAGCAAAGCTAAGCTTCGTATACTTTTGTCTGCATTTAACATTAAATGAATGTGACATAGCAAAGGAAAAGTTTTGAAACTTGGCAACAACAAAATATAAGATGTCCTGCAGAAATCTGACTTTCCTTATTTTGTGGATACTGACATTATCACAAAAAGTAAGATAAATTTTTTTTGTAAGGCCCTCTCTCAGTAATTCACTTCCTACTGTTTATTCTGAAGGCAATTTTAGAGTTAAACACAGGCATCACTAAATTCACGCCCTGCATGGCTTCAGAAAGTTCATTATGCACATTTTTATTCTCTACCCATCACATACTTGGAGTGGAGTCTCCAGAGGGTAGAGTTAACTCCCAGTTAGAAGAATTAAAGCAGTTTTGATACTCACTTGAGAATGAGTGCCATTGTCTCCTTTCTGTCTTTTCCCTGGAAGGGTAATGATCCCGTCAACATCTCAAACTGTGGAGTAGCAACAAAATGGTAAATCAAATGTGCATTATGATGGTCTGCATAACTGAAAGACACCACATCCACCTTCTATTTCCAACACAACTGAAAACTAGAGGAAAATAAATGATCCAACAATCTGTGCTTCAAAAAAAAAAAAGTCAAAAAATTTGGGTTAAAAAAAAAAAAAAAAAAAAAAAAGGCACAGCAAGTCTGGATGACTGTTCCATTCCAGAGATGTGTTACAAACTGTTTACACTGATATTTGTTGTCAAGTTTTGACATGTTTGGGAAGAAGTGTTATATATGGTGTTTCCTCCAGCACCTGTTGTTTTATGACCAATGCTGGCAACGAGGCATTTGGCTGAGAGACCCTTAGCCTGCATGGATATGGCTCTTCTTAGGTGTTTGGCATGGACTACCACACAAGGAAAATGGATTTGATATGCCGCTCCCCACCTTTTTAGGTTGAGTCAAACCACCTCTTTGACTATATATTTGAACCACTTAAAGATGCCTCTACTATATTTTGCAGGAGAAACAAGACTAAACCCCATGTTTTCAATGCTTTTGAGTGTGCCTTTTCTCTCCTGCTTTGGTTCTTCTGGCTGTGCTCAGTGATGAATCTCGTAAGTGTCACATTTCACTGAACCCAAATCTCAAAGCAAAACTCAACAGTCATCATCAATTATTTGCCTAACTCAAGTGTTGAAACATCAATCAGTTATGGTTCCTTGGAGAGAGATTAGTGCTTTCAGTAAATTTGACAGGAATTTCATTTGCAAGAAGTGAAAAAAAACCAACAAAACTCCAGCTGAAGAAGCTTGCCTAACTTGGATTCAATACCAAGTCCTTCACACAGCTCTCACCACGGTGTTCTATGTAGTGGCTGCTGCTTTCTCTGGTTAAGGGAGGCTGCAGGCTGTGCATCACCAAATACAAAGACACTGAGAACATAATTCAGCTTGGACACAAAGGAAAATATAGTCCATTAAGGGTAAGGTGAACTGTCACTTGTTTGTGTCTGTCACTCAGGCTTTGCATCTCTTCTACTATAATAAGCTAATTAATTAGAATAATTAATTAATCTAATAATTAATACTCATTGCTATAAGTAAATACCTGTTAAGGCAAGAAAGACTCTTCAAGACTTACGTAATTTTTGTACTTTATGCCACAAGAAAGTGCTCCCAGAAGGCACATTTGTGCTAAGAAGAATTCTTTCATTACCAAAACTTGTGTCAGACTGCCCCTGAGCCTGACTCTTCCTTTTGCCCAGATTAAACATAGCTATACCAGAAGAAAAATATAGAAAACAGAAGAAAACTAAGCGTGAAACTCCTATGCTAATTTTGGGAGAAGGGTAGAGATGTTTAGAAGCCAGATGACTAATTGAATATAGTTAATTGAAGGATTAATCTTCATTAGTAACAAATTACCTCAAGGTACTAAAATGCATAGTAGAAACAGAAATAAAACCACTTTAGAAAAATGCATATGGCTGCCAAATATAAACAAGATTTGGAAAAAACAAATGTATTCTGCTTTGGTTATAAGAGGCAAGAAAGGAGCTGTCTGGTAGACCTGGAGGAAAGCAGCTTGTTTTCTACAAAGAAACATAATGGAGGAGAATTTTTAAACCTGCCTAGATGACGCTGGAGCTTAAATACCATTTTCAAAGTAATTCTGACCTATTAGAGCCCCTTAGTCCTGATAAAAGTGCTCAGATATACTGGGAATGAGGGGCAGAGAACATTGCTTCCCGGGGCAGCAGCAGAAATGGTACAGATTGTACCAAACCCTCCTCACGATTTCTAGAGCATTTATGCTCACAGTAAGTACCTAATGTTCACTTGCACTTGCTCATGTTACTTTGTTATTATAATAAATCTAATTTAGCAGCATCAGCAACGGCTGCTGCATCTCATTTATACTGGCATAAATGGGCTTGACACTGCTGGTGCAGATGACAGAGATAGAAACAACTGCTTGGTCAGTGACTACATGGGAAAGGACCGTAGTTCCCACCCACCCCAATATCCCAGGGATACCTGCAAATGCACCGTGGCTGCAAGGGACAAGAAGGAAGGAATTTGGAAGGAATTCAAGTTGCAGGAGGGAGCAGGTGGACGACTGATCTGGAGGCTGCAAGGAAACATTTAGTGTGCTGCTGTAAGGGCCAGCACTTTGTTACCACATCTCCAATTGCACAGGCCAAATGTTGAGATTAATTCAGGTTCAAAAGAAATGCATTTAACATCAATATTTAAAGTGAAAGGCAGCCACATGAGTTAAGTGTACCAGAGCTTTTTAACTTCAATGAACTTAGCTAAGCAGCATCTGCAAGTAAGCATTAGCTCCTCAATTGTAGTCCTGACTAAATGTGTTGAAGGTTAAAAATGAAAGAACAAGACTGAAAAAAAATTTTGAAATTGTTCATTTCATCAGTTAAAGCTATCATTTCACTGCACAGAGCCCTGTCTTCCTGCTTATTTTTTTAAAAAGTCAAAAATCTTGCTAAACCTGAACCTGAAAACAGAAGTGAGAACACGCTGCTTACAGTCTTGCACATAAATACAGAGCTGTGTAGGTCACAGCAGGTTGACAAGGAAATGAAACTAGGGGTGAATGAACTCTACAGTATTTTTATCTATTAATGCAGTCCCTATAGTTTTGCTGGGAGATTCAGTTTTCATTCTCCCTACTTCCCCATCTGTATAACCATCTGTTTGCTCCTTCCTTCCCACCAGTTCACTTCCCAGGTGTTTTGGAGGGCCATCTTCTGTTAGACAGTACTTCAGAAGGCTGCACCTCCCTCCAACCTTGACTTCCTTTCTGTACCAAAGAAAGTGCAAGAAAGGCAGATATTCTTTGTTCCAGTTCAGCTGCCTATTTAGAAATAGGCTTAATGGGAAGGGGCCTCTGGAGTCACATAATCCAACCCTGCTGAAGTCTCAATATACTATGCAGTGCTTTTCTCTGGTTTTCAGGGCAGTCTCCAGCTTCAGTAGGCAAAACACAAGCACCTCTCAAGAAGATATACATGTGGGAAGACCTTGGAAAAAAGTGCCACATTTCCTAAGGAAATTCAGATTATTGGAGGTTAAAGGAAGGTTATTGGAGAAGATAATGAATGACAAAAAATCCTCAGCCTAAGTAACTACCATGTGCATCTTCCTAATAGATGGAAGGAGAGCAGGTTGTGGAAACTGCTTCAGCCCAAGTCTGCTGAAGTATTGGGAGCATGGGATAAAACTCAGATTTACAAAGAAACTTGATACTACTCAGTTTTGGAAAACAGTGAGAGACACTCTCATCAGAATGGCCAGGTTCTCCTCTCAACAATTCCAGTCCTTTTCCAGGTATCTGAGAAGTGCTCAAGCACTCAGTTTAATACTTACAAAATGCATTAAATATTTTTCATTATCTCCGTGTGTGTAACATAATGAATTAGTGCTCACAAAGGGTTGACACCCTTAATTAAAAGTTGACTCCCATTCAAAATAATGTTCATGAAGACCACCTCTTGCACTGGGAATAAAACAAGTGTTACAGTGGGATTTTGTAAAAGAAGATTGTAATACTTTGATGTCTTGCATTGATTTTTCCAATGCCACTGTATAGTTACTACAAAATTAGTACAGAGCTGAATACTTTGGATAGCAAAGGGGCATTTTCTTTTCTTGTGAAAACTTAAATACTTGCTGACACATATGAACACTTTTTTCCTTGTTTGGGACTGCTACGAAGTCATCACAGCGATTTCTCTAATTATATTCCACTCTCTGCTCACATGACTCTCAAAGGTGGACAGTGGTTTTTTCCTGAACTGAAAGAGACACAACTTCCATAAGGTCTGTGACCTTGTAAATCAGCTGGTAGGATGAATGACAAAAGCACTGCTTTGTGAGGCCTTCCAAGAGGTTTGTACATGTTAGATCAGGCAGACCAGTTTATATGGGCTTCAGAGATGGCAGTGTGGGCATCAAGACTCTTGCAGTGGAGCTGAGAAGGTATGAGTTACATATCTAACTCCTAAACAACGCAGGCCAAACACTTTCTCGTGAAGATCTCTTGATGCAAAGCTTTTGCAGAGTCTATCCTATCCAAAACCTCCAATGCAGTGAACAAGATACAGAAAGGCAGAAAAGGAAAACTTTCTGGTCATGATAAATCACATATATTCACCAGCAGAAATTATAGTTTGGTTTCAGCAACCATCACCATATATTCAATGAGAAGCAGGGACTGTCTTCTGGAATACTGGAAAGATTTTAAGATTTGTATAACTGTACCTGCTGATATACAGTAAACTACCATAAAACAATTCATATAAACTGAGTAGGAAACAAACAGAGCAGATAACAGTTTCAGTTCTGTGGCTTTTGTCAAAGACCTAGCTGGCAGTAAATGAAGTTTTACTGCTGTTGACAGTAAAACCCCTGGTGAATAATAATTCAGGAAGTAATTAATAACAATAAATCAGTCATTTTCAGACAAGTTTGTTTCTCTGTTAATAATCACAACATGCCACATTTAAGGAGTGTGCAAGGATCATTCAGTTTGATTCTAGTCTGTGTCCTGGTCAAGGTGGGTTGGCAAGAAGCTGCCAGCACAACCCAACTCTTCATGCTGAAGCATCAATCCCTCTTAAGAGAACAAAACAGGCAAGTGAGAGTTTGGTTGCTCTGATGATGAGGAAGATGCAGGCCATGCTATAACTATCTGCCTAATATGTTCCTGTTTTTGATAAGAATTTTAAATATGAAAATTACAGTATCACATACATTTCTTTTGAATCTATGCATATTTCATCAACTGGTATATTTTCTTCATTTATTTTACATCATATTGCAAAGTGCTTAGAAAGAAATGCTAATAAATCATTCGAATACCATTCAATTATCTTCAGTTTTTCAGACTGACAGAAAAACAGCTTCTATAACAGAACATACATGTGACAGAAGAAGGAAAACAAGGAGAAAAGAGCAGAGTGAAAGACAGCATCAGAAAATCCTCACAGACATGTAGTGTGTGGAAATATACATTTTTCGGTCCCAAACAGCTAAATGTTGAAAAGGGAAAAAGGTTGAACTTGCTGACATTTTTCTCTAAGATGTCTGGTAACACTTAAAGGCTTAAAGCATTAGCTTGGAGTTAAAAGGGTTTCACTTTCTTTAATTCATCTCCTTTTACAGGTTTTCTTATCTTTTCTAATTCTAATATGCTGAATCCTTAGGGGAGGATTGAAAAGAGCAATGGGGAAAAAAAAGCCTAACAAAACCCAGGGAGGAAGTAGTCCAGTTAATTAAGAGTTTATTAGCTGGTGAAAGAAAAACAACCTATGCACCAAATTCACCATCATTTAATGAGAGACAAAGAGTGAGAAGAAACAGCTATTCACCAAAAATAAATATATAATAAAAAAGTTAAAGGGTAGGGATAGACTTATTCTATGAGACATAACCTATTGATTTTGTGAATAAATGTACATGGTTCAGAAATGCTGAGTATCCACAAACAGATTTGTGACCACAGGAGATAAGGATGTTCCACTCCTTTTATAATTCAGGCAATAAATTACAATAATTATGTAGATTAACTGCTGCCAACCTGCTAGATCAGTGATGTAGGCTCTCCCCCAACCCAAATTGTCACTGTTTTTCACATTGCCTCCTATACTTCCTCTGGTGGCATCAGTTGTCTGCTTCAGGTGGACAAAGTTTAAACATATTCTATGGATTTTGGTATGTAGTGTAATATATAGCTACCAAACA
Organism: Rhadina sibilatrix; assembly: GCA_013400275.1. NCBI lineage: Eukaryota > Metazoa > Chordata > Aves > Passeriformes > Phylloscopidae > Rhadina > Rhadina sibilatrix. The sequence goes on from VWYO01012902.1 coordinate 122,249, forward strand.
TAGCCTCCATGCCACAGGGGATGGTTCTGTACTGGGAGAGCACATTGCTCTGCTGATTTCTAAATTCCTGGTTCTGCTGTGACAACCACGGTGAGGTGCCCTGTGATAGCCACGCCCTGAGCACAGGGTAGATCTGCAGCCTGCACACTTCAGGAGAGAGCAGCCCCACCTCCTTATTCAAACATATCCCTGTGAGAGCAGCAGATGCCTGGTGTCTGGGCTCAAGGGACAGCACTGTGCTTGATAAAACAGTGCTGCAAACATCTGCTTCCAAAAACTTACAGTCTTCATACAGCTTTGAAAAAAATCACAGCGTCACAAACCAGCTTCTAGATCTTTTCATCATCTATCTCAGCAACAGCAGCACACAGACTGAAGAGGCTGGAGGGGTGCTGGGTGTGGGGGGCAGGTTAGCATCTCAACACCGAATTTTAAAAGGCTGGCTTGAGGAGAGCGCAGTACCTCCCTGAAAAACTTCAGTGACGATGCAACTTTTATCTGAGGGATCTGATCCCTCCCAGAGCCCCCCCTCCAGCAAACAAGCACAACTTTTGCCTTACCATGAGCACGCCGAAGGACCACCAGTCGGCACTCTGGGTGTGTCCGCGCCGGTTGACCACCTCTGGGGCCATGTACTCTATTGTCCCGCAGAACGAGTATGCCCTCTTGTCATGGTCGATGGCTTCCTTACTCAGACCAAAATCTACATGGATTGAAGCAGAAAAAAGACTCCTCAGGTCTCTAAAAATTATTATTCATGTTCAATTGTTTGAACAAAACACGCCAAGCTGCTGGTGAAGTGCCCTCCTGTCCGTGTGCAGAAAGGCCACAGGCCTGCAGGTGCTGGAGCCCTGCCTACATGGCGTGCCTGGCACCTGTTAATATGCCCTGAAAATAGGCACACCATTTTCCCTGTTCGGAACGAGGTTCTGGCTCAAGGCAGAAGGGAGTTTAAACAAGCAGATCTATACAGTTAAGGTTTGGTGAAAGCAATGCTAGAGAGGATTCTTGTGTAGCTAACCAAAGTACTAGGAAAATAATCCCAGATTACTCCAGTGAAAAGGTGGGCTAGACAGTGCAATGAGGGTGGCAAAGGGATGTCTTTCCAGCTGTCCTCTGTGTGGATTAAATAGTCAAACTGGAAGGATCCTTCCATCCACAGTTACTTCACGTCAGTCAAGAACATAATTTTACCAAGAAGATGTAATGTCTCCATGTGTTGTGCAGCATGGGGTTGACAAATTGACAGAGAAGCTCAACACTCAAACTCTTCTGGCTGCTAGCTTTTGCAAGCAAACTCCTTCCAACCAAAGAGCAGGATGCATGCAATATACTGCAGAAAAAACCCAAACTGCTTATAGGCATGCAGTTCTCTGTTCCTCACATACCTGTTATCTTAATGTGACCCTCTTCATCAAGAAGAATGCTATAAAGCAAAAAAGAAATGTTCATCCATTAGCCAGGCACAAAGTGCAGTTAAAAAACATGAATAAAAAAAGTTTAAGTCAGGTAAGGAGATATGCAAGATTCAAACACTTACATACACAAAACCTTGGTGGATTCTATGGCTCCAGAAATAAAAATTAACCTCAAAGGTTTGTTGAATCTCATGTCTGTAGCATGCACTGCCTGAGGCACTTCCATGAGGAGCCTCCTCTGTGCTCCACAGGATGTTCAAGGTGGGCATGCAAACAGGGCTCAGAAAGAACTGGGTGTTCAAAGCCAACAGCTGCAGAGTATATGCTTCCAGCAGGAGAAGGAGCTACAAGTTTCCTGTTCTTGTCATAATAAATGGCAATCACACAAATAATCAGGGCTTGGATTCACTGGACCTAAAACTAAGTCCAAAGGTTCATGCTGAAGTAATAAAAGTCATCGTAGAGCACAGTGACTAGTCACAGCCTAACTACATGGATCTCAGCCTCTGCTTATTTTTTCTGCCCAGAGCACAGATGAAAATTCAGCCTGGAATCCAAATTCAAGTGTTCTCACATTTGCCACCTGCCAACATATTTTTTTCCTTGCAAAGGCACTCCAACATCTCTGTAGTTCACCAAAAGCAGTGCTACTTTTTGTGGAAACAACAAGGAACACTGAATTTGAAAAATAATGATTTCGGTAAATAAAACCTTACATGGTAATGAAGGTGGTCTTTCTTCAGTTCTAGTTAGTATATTTCTCTTTTCAAACTGATATAGCATGGTGCCAGCTATTTCTATATTCCTCTTCTCTTAGAGAATCCCTTTAATCTAATTATTCAGGAAGAAAATAGGATAGAAGTGAACCAAATATAATGTGCTATGCTTTTGTGAAAAGTTGTGTCTGAACTGAAACATAATTGAAAAAAGATGCTCTTCTGTCATTCATATATTTAGAAGTAGCTGTTGTGCAAATCATCAAAGGCCAGCAACTAAGTCAGTACCATGTGTCCAATAATTAAAGCCTTTTCTTCTCAATAAAAGCATCTTACCTTTATTCTTCGTCCAGTTTCCTTGAACACAGAATTTTCAAGTACTAGTCTATACAAGGCATGTTTAAATGTATCTTTGTGACTGCAACCCCTAAACTTGTGCTTCAGAAGGGAACAGAATAAAACATCTGCCAGTGTGTAAGTGAGCATGAATGCGTGAACTCCCCAGACCTGGATCAGGAAAAATAGCAGGGGGAATAGAGCTCACAGAAATCACCCAAAATTTTGCCCCCACACTAGTGAATAACCATGCAATTCAAAGGTTGTGGGATTTCACCAGAAACTCCGATTTTACATTTAATGAGTTTTAAATTTCATAATTTGCTATCAAAAATCCATACTGCTTTGGTATGTACATGATGTATGTTTCCCATACTTTGCCTTGATTAAAGGGTTCACACCTTACCCTCATTAAAGGGGTAGAGGCAACACCAACAGAGCTTTCAGACTGATAATACTGCCTGAGGTTGAGTCAGAAACATACAGCAACTCTTTCTCACACTGTCTGCAAGAGCAGCAAAATGAATAGATCCTGGCTTCCAATAGATGTGTATCCTATATCCCCTAAAATGTGATCTACAGTTCCTTTCTCCATCTCATGTTCCCTAATCACCCTCCTACTATGCCCTCAGCTGCTGGCAGCTTCCTCTGTGGCCCCTGGCAGAAGCCTTTGGACATCTGGGTGCCTACATATTTGCCATCTGGCAGCACAAGTAATGCTACTAACTGAAGATTATATTTCATGTAAAAAGAAAACAGTATGCTAATAGTGAGGAGAAAAAAAAAGACAACTGTTGCACCTGACTTATCTTAGAGTGAAATTAAGAAGAAAAGAACAAAGTACCTGCTTCGCTGAATGCAAATTACAACAACAGATAAATAGTTTTCCTGTGACAGTAGAAGCAAAATTATTATCTGATCATACTCTGTTTTTATCTTTATCACTTTGCAATTCCTTTTTATCCCACAATATCCATAGCAGACATTCTATTGTGAAAAATCACAATTACTTTAGCTATGGTTTGCAGGATAAACTAATCTGAAATAAGATAGTATTATTCTATGGAAGGGGAAAAAGAACCAGAAGTTCTTAATATGATTCAGGCTTGAGAATAATCTTCCATCTAAATTAATGTTTTGAAATTATAAAACCCATTAAAAGTAGACTACTTTAAAATGCTAAACTAGGTTACAATCACATTGAGTGATAAACTTCAGCTAGGAGGTTTTTTTTTTAAATTTTATTTTATTTTATTTGTTCGCACTAATGCTTGAGTGCTTTTATAGGATACTGTCATTGTCAACCTTCTCTTCAAAGCAGTAATAGTTTTTAGGTAAAAAATAAATCAACACCATAAATAAGTGAACCACACACAGGCTTGGAACAAAAAAATGCCACCAAATAAAGCTGTCTCTTAGGGAAGAGGAGACTGAAGGGAGATCTCATCACAGTCTACAGGTTTTTCAAGAGGAGAAGAGGAGGGGCAGGCACTGATCTCTTCTCTGTGGTGACCAGTGACAGGACCTTGGGAATGACCTGAAGTTGTGTTAGGTAGGTTTAGGTTGGATATTAGGAAAAGGCTCTTCACCCAGAGGGTAGTTGGGCACTGGAACAGGCTCCCCAGGGAAGCGGTCACAGCACCAAACCTGACAGAGCTCAAGAACTGTTTGGACAATGCTCTCAGACATTTGGTGTGATTCTTGGGTTTGTCTTGGGGATATTCTATTATTCTATGATCAACCATTTCAGCATTAGAATCATCCCACAAACATTCAAACTGCTTTCACTGACCTCAGTCTGAAAGTATGCCTTGAGAAAATAAAGGCTGGAAATCTCCATGCTAGAGCCTGGGGCAGCTAAATTTGTAGCAGAGGAATTATATAGTCTGAATTACAAGAGAAGTCTCATAGCAGAGCTAGGACTGAAAACTCCATATTGACTTTTCTGCTGCAACTTTATCACAGGGGGAAAAAAAAGCTTTTGTTATGGGTTGTTTGCATTGTTTTATAACATTTCTTAAAACAAAGCCTGAAAATTTCTCTCTCTTTATTTTTAGTTTTGAGTCACATCTTCTGGGCTCCACTTTGAGCACCAAAATCTCCAAATCAATGTGGAGTTCTGCCAGATCTAATAAAGCTGGAACACTCTGGGGTTGGTTTGGTTGGGCTTGTCTCTTTTTTTTTTTTTT
>VWYO01012902.1:126944-181559 GCA_013400275.1 Rhadina sibilatrix
TTTTTTTTTACTTTTTTTTTTTTTTCATGGATGATCTAAGTGTCTTTCTAAGCGAGAGCAGTTCTGCAGAAGATTCAACCCACACTTTATGTTAATCAGAAACTGCAGCCAAATTCTCAGGTGGGATTTAAAACTTGAGACTTTATCAAGAGTGTTTTATTTCACTGCATGTTTTGTTAGGAAAGTACCCAATGAAGCAGTCAAATACCTACTAAAGAGATAAAGATTCTCACAAATTGTGTTTTGTGACATTTCAGTGTTTGCATGACCCCATCCTATCTCAAATGACCCCATGCTATCTCACCCTGCTGAACACAAATTCCTCTCTGCTGTAGCTTCGTTGACACCATGAAGTCAAAAAGGGACTGCTTACATCAATGGAAGCTTCTCACCAAAGGCCTTTGTCTTTTACTGATTCTCAGATCTCCCCTCTCTATACAGGGCAGTTACATTCATAAATTAGTAGTCATGGCTGGCAACATGCTGCATTAAAAATGGTGCTTGGCCTTTTTAAGAATATAGTTCAACATATCTGAAGTTTTTATATGAGCTGTTATATGAACTGTCCCTTCTGTAGACAACTGTGGGCCTTGAAATTTATATCATTCCTTGTTAACCTAAGCCCCTATTCCAGAACTCAAGGTGCATCTAGGTTCCTGAAAACAGAAATAGTAAAGATTAATAATAGTTTCTCCATTTTCAGATGGTAGAGTTATTTCTAAGTTACTCATACCCTTAAACCACAGCATAATAAATAACAAATCAATCATATACTACTTTCTAATACGTTCCCATTTTTCTATTTTGGTATATTTACCATATGTATCAGGGTATATATACCATATTTTATAGCTTGATTGTGCAGTTCTTAAGTAAAAATGTGTCTCATCATGTCATGAACTCAGTGGCTCCCAGTGTGACTGAACAATACCTTGTCCCACAAGGGATGCCACTGAAAACACCAAGACAACTCAAGGAGAAGAATTTGCCAGCAACAATTCAAGAGAAGTATCTGCTTGTTCTAAACAAGACCTTAACCAGAAAGCTCAATTACTTGTCTTTTTGAACTAAGTACAGCTGACCTGAGAACAACTCCCAGCTGCACTTGAAATTAACTCATAGCTTTGAATTGTTAACATGGATTTTTGCTCAGAGAATCTTAAAAAACAAAGCTGAACCTTAAATTTTAATGTATTGAGGTTTCTTCCAAGTGGTTTGAACAGTTCTGTTTTCTTTTTTTTTTTTTAACATAAACAATTCCAATGAGCTTTATTTTAGCATACTTGCAGAGCTGACAAGCAAACCCTAACCTATCAGCAGTTATTCTGGGAGCTCCTGAAGAACAGCAAAAGCATTGAACAAACAATGAAAGGTCTAATGCAGTGCCTATCTTTTATAAAGCAGAGAAAGAGGGAGAGAGAATTGGGAAATTACTAATTAATTAATTTATCTCCACTTCTGCAGATCTGACAGAGCAACCCTTGTGCTGTAATCATGCTGGTAATGCCTCTGCTGAAGATGTGTGTGTGTGATTCTGCACGTTGCACTTCAAAGGAGAGAGGGATCAAGGGAAACCAAAGGGGAGCAATGAGAATGACTGAACCCCTGTAAAGACTGACTAGTGAAGAAGAGCTCAGTTCCTGGATCCTTTAGGGTACAGAAGAGGGTCTAAGGAAAAGGATGTTCTTTCCAGAGTCCCCCCAGAGGCTGCTGCTGCGAGCAGGACAAGCAGGTTGGGGTTTCTAGGAAGACAGGCCAAGGAACATTGGCCTGCAGTGGCAGTGAAGAATTTTCAAACTAGCTATTAAGAGCAACATTTTAGATGAATAACTGCTGGAGCACTGCCAAGAGGCCTCCTGTGTAGAGCACGGAGTCTCCACCAGCTGTTTTAAGCCTAGGTTAGCAACACACTTGTTATGATCTTGATCCTGCCAAGGGGCAAGGGAAGGACGAGAACATCCTGGGATGGCTCTAATTTTCTTTTATCATCTTCTTTAGAAAGATATTCTTTCCCAGATGTAACTCAAAAATTTAGCGCTTTTTTTTTTTTTTCCTTGAGAGTAATTGTTTTATTCTGCTGTATCTATTTCTTTAATGCAAACCTAAAGGTCCAGAGAAATCAGGGACTGTCATACTCTGCTCTCCTAGGTGCAACAACACATAGGCTTTGCACCTACAGAGCTGTTTTTAGAGGATATGGTTTTCAATCCAAGGCCTTGCTTTATCTCCAGGTATGAACTTCTGGGTCATTCCCTTTCCTGTACAACAGTTATATTCATGTAAACTAATTTTATACTATGTCAATTGTATCCAAAATAAACTGTATTACAGTTAATCCGTTTAAATCCACATCAAAGACAATGAACTGTAAATACAAAAGTTAGAAAATGCAAGAGTGAGGGCTGCCACCTTAACTTTACACAGTGATCTCTCTGTGGTCCTCAGTTACGTGATGATAGTTTTTATTTTCTTTCAGAGAAATCTTGTCTCAGCTGACAGACTGGTAACACTCAGGGAGGGATTTCAGCAGAGCACTACAGTAAAGGGGATGGCTGGTCTCATCTCAGACAAAAATACAGAGAAAACTGGATTCCACCTGTACCTTTTCAGCATGCTTCTATTTGACAATGACAAATCAGTGACACCTCCCTTCCTTAGATGAGCTCCAACTTCTTGATTCACTGATCCCTGATTTGAAGCACTGCAGCTTGGTCTGCAGTAATATAAAATGCTCTCACTTGCAACTGGACTCATTGAGAGGTGTTTTTTGAGATGCTAAGTGACACCTCCTGCTGAGAACTCAGAAAAACTCAGTTTTCAGCATCTCAAATACAATGAACAGTTTCGACAGACACTTAGTTTTCTCATTGGTTTCTAACTTCTTCTAAAGCAAAAATTTACAGCATATGCCTATTGTGGCATATCTGAATATACAAGCTCATGTCTGGATACCTTCTAATAGCAGATTCATATATCATGTGTTATCTCAAAAATCAGCCACATCAGAGAGAAAAGCAGTACATGATTCATACAAATGCTCACTAGAATCAAAGTTTAAAACAGAAAACCTGTAATTGGAGTTATTTTATTGTGTACATGTTTGTTGATGCTGAATGGATAAAACAGCAATTCAGAATGAAATTGAAATTGAGGAGCTGCTGGCAGATGATGCAAGAGCCTGTGGCTGTGGCAGCTGGGGTGTCACCACTGCCTACCTGCATTTCGTATCAGGAACAAAGCAATACTTTTCTCCCTCCAGCTGTTTAATTTGTAGGATGACTTCCCACATTTGCCAGAAACTCTGGTTTCCAGTTTTGGTTGCATAAATGGGCAAGACTAGAAAATTTGGTCAACTGCAAAAAGTCCTCTAAGCCCAAAAGACTCAGAGCTCTTGCTATGTACATCTGTTGAATTCACATAGTACTACTGCTGCTACTACTATTTTTCTAACCAAAACATAAAACTGAATTTAAAATTTAGATCAAATAGAACTGCAATGGAGACAAACAGTGTCCTGCCCTTCAACTTCTCACCTACAAAGTCCACCTTCCATCACTTTTGATCTCATGTTTTGCCCATGAGAGTGAAAGCAATAACACTCCATTTTAAACAAAAAGCTGCATATTTTTCAGTTTGATGTCACAGAAGGAAAATGCTGCTGTGCTGTTAGACTTTGAATGTGTATGCAATTGCCAAACAGACTGCCCTCGGTGGCTATTTTTTATAAATGCTGGTGACCATTACATTAAAAAGGAACTTTGGAATGTTGCAGCCTGATTTATTTGAGTTGTCACAGCAGAATCCAGGAAAGCACCAAGCAAAAGGCATAGAATAAAAACAGTATCACATCACTCCCAGTGATAGCACTTAGGGTGTCATTTGCTCTACTGATGTATTGCAATAAAAAAGAGAAAGGAAAATTGGGACCACATTATGAGTGAAAAACAGCTGCAAATATAAGTGAGAAGAAATATTTTGGAAAATATTTTGCACAGTTAATGCTAGTGTTTTAAAAGTCCTGATTCTCATTTTTCTCATGAGTTAACTGGCACACAAGTTCTCAGACATGCTCATTTACTTTAGGTAATGACCACAGTAAAACTGAACGGTGCCCTGCCATATTCTGTATGAGCTGGAAGTGGAGTTGCTTTGAGTGGTTTACACTGCATCAGGAGGAAGGCCAGATTAAATCCTGCAAATAGAGAACAGTGCCACTGAAGTTAAAGGCACAGGGATCTGAATTCTTTACTGAAATAAATTCACAAAACTGAAGGCCAGGCACACAGAGGTCCCATCATACTGGAGCACAGTCGAAACATTTGGTCTCATGCTACGATGCTATCACAGAAAAAACCTTCTGCTGTTAGTGTCTCTCTCATGTAGAGTCTCAAAAACAAGAAGGCAGGCAGAGCCCCTGGCACCCTCTCATTTAGTAGTGAAGTTCAAGTATTTATGTTTCTGTTCACTTTTCCTTGTTAACTTACTTTTCTGGTTTTAGATCCCTGTAAATAATTCCAAGACCATGGAGGTGGTCTAATGCCAAGGCCAGCTCAGCTAAGTAGAACTTGACATCCTCTTCTGTAAACATCACCTAGAGAGAAGGAAGAGAAGACCACATCTATTTATTGGACAGTGGTGGGGCTGGCTTGCCTTAAACCGACACAGGGGAGGAATTGTCTAACCATCATATCAGGTTCAATTTTCCATAATTTGTCTGAACTGACATTAACAATTCTTACCAGATTCTCCCTGTAAAACAAAACTTGATCTGTTCAGTACCTCTGTTCCTTAAAATATGCTGCTCTCATTCATCTGTTTGATCTGTTTAGATGACATTATGTCACAATATTAGGAATAAATTATAACTTCTTAGCCTTTGGAAACGAACAGCAAAATTAAACACATTCAGTGGAGCCCATATCGCTTTCATAACCCTTAACTTGCTACAATCCCGGCATTTGCTTACCAAATTCCCTTGAAATAGCATGGGAAAGCTTTTTGGGGAAGTGGAATACCTCCAAGTCTAAACAGAATACACAGCATATGTTAACCCAAGACAGCATGAAGAGAATCAGAGATGGATGTAAAACCTCATGCCTTGGAGATTCAAGGAATATCAGTGCAGATGCCCTAAGCAGTGATGTGCTGTCTAACATCCAGGGCCTGATGAGGTGCCAGCTGAAGACAGTATTTTCTGTAGCTGATATGGATACTGCTAACACTGAAAGCTGTGTTTTACGTGAGAAGAAACTTCTGTGATTAAAAAAACCAGAAGCTCTCAAAAACTCAGATGGCAGGAAACCCCTTTGGTTCAACTTCCATTATATCTCAGATGTTCTCTTTAATTATATTTCAATATGCACAGAGATAATAATGCAGAAAAAGAAGCTGATATATTGGATACACAAGTGTGACTATGCATGACAGAAGTAAAATGAGTCAGCTCAATACAAATTTACTTGTCATATGTAAATGTACATTCTACAGTAGAAGTTGCAGAGCTTAATTTTAAAATTAAGTCTCTTCTCTCAAAAAGGTGTAGCCAAAATATCTGAGTGCTTTGAGAAGTTCCAGACAGCTGAGAGAAAAAAAGAGATGATTTGGAGAACAGGTGTCACATAATTTAATTAAGAATTTTACTGCAAAGGCTAGAAATAAAGACACAAGGAAAATAATAATTACACAAGCAAAAGCTCTCAAATTTAATTGTACTGAATGTAAAAATTTCATTAATTTTAAAAGAAATATAAATTATTTATAAGATTTAAAATAAATAATGTAGGTAAGAAATTAATCGAATTGAGGAAAAAATCTATACATATACACCTAGTTAAAGTCAGATGTCTCAAAAAGACCGAGCAAGAAATAGGCAAGCTCTGCATGCATGCAATACATGTATATGGGATCTGACTGAAAGCTCACCAAAATCAGTACCTTTCAACCAAATCTATAAACAAAAAATTGCAAGCAGTTCAAGTTTTCCCAGAACTTCTTCCCTTGCAATACCTTGCCCCTGAACAGCCGCAAAGTATAGGCAGACGAGGTGAGCTGCAAACACTGAATAAAAGAGAAGTGTGTTTTTACTGTCAGCTTAATGAGTCATTAATGATGGTATACAACACAGGGGTTGGTGAATTGCACTGGACAAATTTTGGGGAAACATGAAGCTTTAAAGAAGTATGAAGTCTGAGCTATAATCTTCCACTTTTGAGTTCCCTGGCTGTGCAGAACACAAAAGGGACCTGCCCTCTTAGGCAAGAGCCACATTTTCCGTCTTCTTCCATGAAACCAGAGAGGTCCTTGCTGAGACGACAGCGCTGCCTCGCTGATCTTGGTCTCATGACAACAGCAGAAGGACATTTTAAGTTTTAATTTTTAAAATCTTTTTCCTCATATCAAAAATAACTGCCACCAGGGACTGAATATTTATACAAGGATCATTACTAAGCAGTGTAATTAACTTGTTATCGATGTCTTCTTGCATTAGCAAACGAGCCTTAAAAGCAAACACTTGGGGTCCCAAGTTGCAGTGCACACAGTATCCTGCAGCACGTCACTGAATCAGGAACTGAACGGGAGGAGGGGAGGAAAGCTAAGGAACTTTTGACTGAAATTACTGTCTTCACAGCTTTTTTATTCCATTAGTAGCTCCCCAAACCCAAGAAGAGCAACAGAGTTTCCACTCAAGACAGCATTTGAAAGGTTCCTGTCTTTAAAGAGTCTGTGACAAGTGGGTGCCTGCACACCTGTCCCCGCACCCTAAGAAGTACCAAGGGCTGGGGACATCGTGCTGGTGACAGAGAACACCAGGGCACAGACAATTGCAGGGCAGCCATCCTGCCTCACTGGAGCCTCCTGCAGTCCTGCAGGGACCTCTCTGGGACTGCTGGCTCACAGAGGTTTGGAGGAGATACAGGAAAGAGTTAAATGAACCTAGAACACCTACTGTGGCTGCTCTGTATGAGCATCAGAGACTTGGGTTTGGGATGTTCCCTGCCTGCAGCAGACCCTCTCCAGGGGCATGGCATGCAGAGCACAGGGAGGGATGAGTGCCTGGGGAGGGTATGGAAGCAGCAGCTGCTCCTGGCAGGCAGGAGGAGGGCAGGTGAGGGCTATGATAGTCAATCTCCCCTGTCCAGGGTGGTGTGTGGCCCTTGGCCTGCTCCCAGCAGCTGCAGGGGCTGACCCTGACCCATGGCCATCTCCTTCCTCTGCTGGCAGTGTGTGTGTTTTTCCAGTGGTTCTGTGCTCATGCTGAGGGCAGAATGTATTGGGGATTGATTTCTCAGACTGTGTCTCATCACATCCAAGATTTACCCTGAAAGCATTGAGTCTGCAGCTATTTTGCTATGGGAAAGGCTTAACAATGGTGCAGTTTTCTCTGGCAGTGATGCCTACATGGTATGTGCTGCATTACCCCTGGCATAACTCAAATACAATTATTAAGAACCCACTTAACCATGCAAAATGAGCTAACTCTATTATACACATATATATGACTATTCCCAAGACCATTTTTCATTCCTATGAACTCAATCTGAGTTCTGAAAATCCAAGACAGTCTTTAAGTTCTGAGTTAAAGATCTATTAGCTTACCTCTTTGGAGAGTCTGGTGAAAAGGTCCCCTCCCCGCAGGAAATCTAGTATTAGATACAACTTTCCCTCTGTTTGAAATGCTGCATTAGAAAAGGATGAAGATGTTGGAAGTTTGAATCAGATTAAGTCTCCAATGAGTAAGTCCTGTTGACTAGCAGTGTATCATTCATACCATTGCTTCACTGTCATTTCAAAACTTTGAGAACCAAAAAAGAAAAAATTTCTGTACAGAACTTGGCAATTGAGCTTAGGCTATGGGAAAAAACAGTGCATTACTAATATATTCATTTCCATGCTAAACAGCTGTGAATTATCAGTGTTTCCCACTCCACAAGGTATCAGGAGTCACCAAGAGTGAGATGTAGAAGGAAGTTCCCACATTTGCCTGAGAGGAGACTCTGTGCTACCCAAATGTCCTCAGAACACCTGTAATAGTAATAATGGGGCTGGCGTGGCAGGAGGCAGCTCCAGCAAGACACCACATTCATGTACACACTATACAAATTTAGACTGGTACTGATTATTAAAACCAGTTTTATTTAAATTTTCTGTCTTTCTAAATGATGCCTGACAGCAGGTAAGGTGTTGGCAGATGTAAATTCACTAGCTACCCCACCAGCACTACCTACACATCAGACTTTATGACTAATTTATTTTGATGGAGGAATGGCTGAAACTTACAAATACTGAATTTCTCCTTTAGCTTAAATGAAGAATTTCACACAGGCAGCCTCTATGACTTGGTTAGAAAGAGTCATAGGTAGGCAGGGAGTATCTGCATTGAAGTGTAACACATCTAGTCACAATTCCCCAACCAATTTAAGAACAAACACGAATTATATTTTATTATAGTTACCATAATGAAGCTTGACTATGAAAGGATGGTTCACTTCTGCCAAAATATCTCTCTCCATTTTAGATCGTACCCGATCCCGAACTAAAAAGAAAGAACAATAAGAACAGTGACATATTAAGAGGCAGCATGGTCACTGGATACAGTACTGGAATAAGGATCTGGCAATCTGGATTTTGATTCTCACTCTGCTGATGGCTTGTATGACCTTAGGCAAATCAGACCACTCCAGTGTCCTCTATTTCTGACTGTCTGGTCTGTGTAGCAAGTTCTGCAGGAAGGCCCCAAGAGAGAGCTGCCCTAACTAAAATGACTACAGTATTGCAAACAACAAGAAGGCAATGACACTTCACAGAAGAGAATGTTAATGCGAAAATGATAACTATACAAAATTAATTACTTTACTTCATTTAAGATGAAACAGAGTGTACCAGTCCCAGAGCAAGTCAGATTAATCTTGCTCAAAATGATTTATTGTATTTTGCTGATGCTAGCAATATTTAGGATGTATCACTGAATAGCACTTTCTGGAAGTGCTATATAATATATGCAATATTCAAAACTTCCAATAAACCACCAACCAAATAATCACTAATAAAGAAAAAATTCCAAATAAAAATAGTAACTAATTATTTTTATATGCAGAGATAACTTTATTGTGTGATAGCAGTGAGAAGAATACTTTTTGTGGTTGAGATGAATAGAGAATAAGGGAAATCATAATTTCAGAGGTCAGCTGAGTTCAAGCTAAACAAAACAAATGCTGAAGATTTCACACCAAAGCCATTTAGCGGAATACTCAGACACTGAGGAGGATTCAAGTCCCCATGTTATCAAATCTTGATCCTAAAGATGCATTTCTCAGTCAATCACTATTTTATTGAAAGTACTGACATTTTCTTCTTTCTCTTCACAATGCTAATACACTTTTCAGATGAAAGCATCTACAAGAGATATTATGAAACTATTTTAGGTAGCAAAGCCTGAGATCTCAATCACTCTGTCATTGCAGGCATGTGTTGTGGAGCTGCTCAGAAGATGAGTACTCTCAGCACCCAAGTAAGGAACATTCCATAACAAAACCCTTGTCTATTGCTGTACTTTAAAAATTGATGCACAGAAATAGGTCCAAACCAGCTGATCTGAAAACCTTAAATAGCACTGGTGATATATTTGGGTTTCTTGCTATTTTGATGCTTTACTTAGGCCAATAACAATGTAAGCTTTACCAGCTCATTCAACACAAGATACCTTGTAGATAAATTCAAAACAAAGGGAATTGCAGAATCATAATCTCATCTCTCAAGTAAAAATCACACAGCATACACTCACAAAATGCTTAACCTATGTAAAGACAGACCATTTCTTGTGCTGTCCATCAGCGGTGATCCCAAGTGGAAATTGATTTTGGACAGATGGGCATTGCTGGGCACTCTACATGGGACATTTCCCATTAAGGTTGGTTATGCAGCCTAAGGAAGTGCTTACCTGCATTTGCCCTGCACAGTTGTCAGAACAGCAGCACACCCTCCTCCACCCAACATTTTAACGTGTCAGCAGGAAAAGGCCCATCTGTGCAGCTCAGTGCTTTGCCAAAGCCCCGTGCCCTGCTTGCTGCTGTGGTGGTGAGCGAGTGTGGACCTGTAACCACGCAAGCCACCCTTCTCCCCACATGCAACAAGAGGCACACCAGACTTAAAGAGAAGGTGATGTTACCACAAAAGACATCTCACTCTCCAGTCATGGTCCTGTAACCACTCTGAACCTGTAGCTGCTGCATTATGGGGCTACATTTCCTTTTGAAAAGCTGTCTTTTGGGAGCAGAAATCAGCTTGTGAAGCTGGAGGCCCAGCAGCACCACGGATTGTCCCCATCTGGGCACTGCTGTCCTCATATGGCCTGGTGCTGTCCTCTGGAGGTGGCTCAGGACAGCACCTGGTGATTTGGTTGCCTCTCTTGAGTGGGTCAGTCTCTCTCCAGTGACTTTGGAAACCATCTTCTTGATGTCACTAGTCTGAAATTGGTGTCTGAAAGTTTAAATTTTTTTAAACTAGGAAGAGGTTGTCAGATGATAGGTTTGCTGTCTTACTGAATATCTTCTCCATGGTTTTCTGTCCTTTTTGACAATTTTTGCCAAAATGCTGCTGAATCGCTCAACCTGAAACATCAGGGAAAGAAACACCCCTGCATGTGTGACAAAAGCATCTGCCAATTACAGAAAGCTGTTTCTGCAGGAAGATACATGCACAAAATACACAAAGTCAAGGATTTCACAACCTGCCCAGAGATGTTTGGCAAAAAGCATTATTGATTATAAATTATTTGATTATCCCTACCTTTCAAAATGACCTTTCAATGAAAAATGTCACTGCTTAATTAGGAGTGGAGCATTAATTAATTAATAAAGCAAGAACATGGGGAGCTACATACTAAGTTAACTTAGTTAAATCAGCATCAAAAAATATCACAGCAGGAGAAATAAATCAGTGAACAAAACTATGACTTTAAATTTCATCCGTTACCCTCCTCACTTCTTTAAAACTCATCACTTTGCCTCAAGTAGAGCAAAAGCAAAATAAGACTCAGGCTTAGCAACTTGCAACTCAATTTCAAATTGTTCACATAGCACAGGAACACAAAAAAGATAATGAAAATAGAATACGTGCATAAAACTCTCTGCAACATCCTTTTCAATTCTCTTGCTGTTATTTTAATCTGGTTTTAATATTGTCTGTTGCAGGCAAAAGTAGAGAGCTAAATTCTAAATTCAAATCCACACTGCCTATGTCAAAGTACGTGTGCATTGCCTAATTACCTGAGATATGGAGAAATAAGGCTTTCTAAAAGTGATCACAGGCTTGCTTCAATGGTTCTGCTTGGAAATACTGTTTGCTTTACTGTGACTTTGTTCCACATAGTACTACACTCAAATCCTCTAAAGAGCAGCCATTCATGCTGCACCTTCATCAGCAGAGCATTATTACAACACAAAGGAAAAACAGAAAAGCATCCTGTTGACACACTGGCTGTAGAAGCACACCAATAACGTCACAGAGGGACTTAATGAGCTTTTCTTTTGAAATGTGTATCATTCTGTGAAGGTTATTTTTCTGGAAGAAAGATCCTCTGTGGCCCAAAATATGGAACCTTTTAGAGATGGGGAAAGAGCCATTTTAGCTTTACCACTCAGCTCTATGCTTCTGCAGCAAAGGTAGAAAAAACAGATCTACAGAGCAGGAGACACTCCTTTGTAGAAGGGCACTCTGAAAAATCAATAAGAGTGTAGACTGGGTTTTAGGAGTCCAGGGTCTGAGGAAGGTCATTTTACCTCCACATCCTTTTTTTTTTTTTTTTTTTTTTCCCCTTTTACATGAAACAACACATTTGGCTTTAAAGAAATCAAAGAGTTGCCTCTGTTTGTTGTATTTTAAAGTAGCCTTGATGCTCCGACGTTGAGATTCAGAATGACAGATGTCTCTAAATCAATACTACACTTTGGTATTGAACCTCCATTTATAGTCTTTATCACCTATTCATTATTCTCTCTGTTTGTAAAAGTTAATTAAGTATTGCAATATCCCTCTGATTGACCTCTGCTCAATTTTTCAACAAAGAGAATTGGAGAACAGATTGATGAAGTCTGATGCTACAGAAAAAAAAAATCACATGGGACTTGTCAGGAACAAATATATGGGTTCTAGGACACACAAACTCAGCCGAAAATAAATCCTCAGAGTAGTAACCCAAGCCCTTGTCATGTTTTCCTCATAGCCTTGGAGCAGGCTGGTGGGCTGAGGGTGCTGCACAGTTGACTCTTTCCTACCCCATGGTGCCTCTGGCAGTTGCAACCTCCTGCTGTTTCCTCACTGGGCCGCCAACTTGGATCTCTCTATACTTCACCAAAAAAATCCACAGACACTGCAGGAGATTAAGTGTGTTTTAGATTTTTGGCTGAAATTAGCTGTTGGGCTCAACCCCACCATTAGGGAAATACTGACTGACAGAACAGCAGCCAATCACACAAATCTCCTTATGCAGAGGTGAAACTTCAATTTTTGTGTATTTTTAAGCAGGACTGAACCACTGAATATCCACAGATGTGCTTATGCATACTCCCAGGTGAAACCATTCCCCACCACGGTCTGTGAGCTGTGGACGTGAATTGGTATCCAATAAGCCAAATTCTATGGTGATGTACATCACCAGCAAAGTCAGAATTACACCCCTCATGACTGCATAAATCAGTTCTAACTAAATTCATTAAAACCAGACTCAATAAACAGCTTGATGAAGAGAAAAGAAAGCTGCCATCTGCTAGAAGGGAACTTCCTCTAAAAATCTAAAACCTACAGCTGGAAATACATCTGTTCACAACTTGTACAAAACTGGAAGTCTTCAACACCTCTGCAGAGTTGCACCTGGAACTTTTTTTCTTTTTATGGAAATCATATGTTTGATTTAAACTTATTTACCTTAGTGGATGTGATATTCTGTGAAATCATCAATAAAGTATTTGTTTCTTGAATTTGAGTGCAACATGCTCCTATACTTCATTTGCTTCAGTCCTACTGAAGTGGGAATTATAACTGTTTTTTATTATTATTGCTACTATTGCAGGCAATAACAATTTCAGTACTAACTCTTACTGGCAGGCAATAATTACCTATGCTCTAGGAATAGGCATAATTTCAAAATGACAAAATAATAAGGCTGGCCTTAGAATTCAGAGGTCCCAGTAAACACAATTCATCAGCAGCTCTGGAAATTATGATAAACTGAAGGAAGAAACTGGTTTAATACAGTTTTGCAATAAAGAAAAGTTGTTTAAAACATGTATGAGACAGTTGGCCTTCTCTCCCCACACAAAATAAGTATTTCAAATGTGCCGGCATACAAAAAACCAGTAACACCAAGATATAGTCCTCAGTCCTATTCTTAAATACAGTCTAAAGAGGATGAATTCTTTCCATCAAACTTCTCTCGTATCTCCTGGGAGACTCTTTTTTCCCTTGCAGCTCCCGCCCTGCTGCAGTGCTGGCTAACTCACATGCAGCTGCAAAGAAGAGGCAGCACCAGGATTTGTATTTCCTATCCATGGGGCATTCCAGTATCAAATGAGTGTCTGCCTTGTGCTTTGCTATGGAGATGTTGCTAAGCCAACAGAAGCAATGAAGAAATTATTTTTTCCTGCCCTGCTTGAGATGGAGATGATCCAGACATCCAGGAATTGCTGGGTCTCTCAGGGTTATGAGTTTTGCCACTCGCCTTTTAAGCTTGACACCTAGCATGGTTTAATCAAGCACTGCTGCTCTTTGCTCTGAAAACACCCCAGTTTGGTGGGTTTTACAGGGAGAGCTGAATAAAGTTTGTGCATCACCTTAGTCTGGAAGTGTGAAAGCTGTCTGTGCTTTAGTATTCACCACAAATACTTTCTGCAGCATATCATCAAAGGCAAAAATACAGCTTTTATGATTGAGAAGTATGAGGAGTGAACACTGGCTCAGGGGTGAAAATGCAAAGATATTCCCTCTTATGCCAGCTTTTCAGAGGAAAAAAAAAAAAATGTCCCCTTTATTCAGTCTCTCCAGGTCTAAAAAGCCAGTTGTACTGAGAGGGGCATTTCCTCTCCTTCCGGATTTTGAGCAACTACTAATTCACTTGCAAAGCCCAGCAGAGGTGAAAGGAGGTGAGGGTGGCACAGATCTCCCCAAGGACCTCTTGGCACACCAACTCAGGGCAAAGTGCCTCTGTGTGAGAGCGATTTAAAGCCCCCTCAAGTCCCTTCTCTTTTGTTATTTATATGAGCCTCTACTATATTGTTTAATGGCATGGTGTGAAACCTGCTGCCTGGTCCAGTTCAGATGTTTAAGGATGAGACCAATAATCTTTCATAAAATATTCAGTGAGAATTCCTGGAAGAAGAGGAAATGTGGCATTTCCTCTGTGTAGAATGTATGTACTGGGATGCTGTCATTTGCCACTGGGGCAGTTTTAGTCATAGGCTGAAGTAATGCCAGTAAATGTTTTCTGTAGACCTGCTTGAAACTTGCAATTTTGAATATTTTCAAAGATGTTTTTGCTGTGGGTTTTTCTTCTCTAAACTGGAACAGAAAGCCTAAATTCGGCAAAGGTCTGCCAAAATTAAATTGAGAAAAATTATTTTGGCTTCATCAAAGTACTCTTTGTTAAGGGTTTTATTTTAATTTTTTATCTCCTTTTTCTTAACTGTATTAATAATGTACAACTATAAAGTATTGTTTAAAAAGCTACACAACAGAACCAAAGAATTCTGCTGAAATGCTTAATACTGATACTTTGTCATGCAAAATTTCCTTCAACTGCCCTGTTCATGTGCATAGACACTGTATAAGAAATTCCTCTTTTCTTTATCAGCTGTAACATAAATTCAGAAGATGGAATAATAAAAACAAAAAACAGAAAAAAAAAAAAAAAAAAAAAAAAAAAAAAAAAAAANAAAAAAAAAAAAAAAAACCACAAAAAAAACACCAAGAAGTTTTAAAACAGAACCCCTATGTCTCCCAGGTTTAGAGTAAATGTGAGGCAGTGGCTGGCCAGTGAGAGGTTTGTTTCTCAGAAGGGAGAGTTTGGATGGGCTTAGTCAAAGGACAGGAGGCAAATGTTAACATTCTCCCTAAGCTGTCCTGACCACAACTGCACTGTGCTGACTTCTCACTCTAAACACTTCTTCCATTAGGCTGCTTGGATGTGGTAAACACAGCCAGTCCAGTCTGACTTGTTCTAACAAAATTTTTTGGATGAACGTTTCAGTTACTGAACTGCAAAAATTTTGGTTCCCGAAACAAATAACTAGTATGCTTAAGGCATTGCTGAGGAAGCTGGGATAGTGGCTTATCATCCAACACTGAGGGCACATTTCATTTAGGAGATATGAAGCCCTGAGACAGATTATACTTGTAAACCACACAGGATGAGGTTTATCAGGTTACCCATAACCCAGCCCTCCATGCTACCTGCACGCAAAACAGACAGGAATTTAGAATTTAAATAGTTCAGTAAAATTGTGGCGTTTAATGTTAACATTCAGACAAAACAAACCTCTGCTTTGCCCAAGACCTGATGTATTTGAATATAGCAGACATACTTAATATAGCTCTGCTGATATGTTTGCCTCATAAAAATGACAAAGCATCTGTGAGACGGCTGTCTGTCACTGAAGAAGCCTCCAGTCCCACCAGCAAGCAGGGTGTGAAGTCAAGGCAAGGTCATTTTCTAAATTAGAGCATAAGAAAAAGCCTGGTCTTTTTTTTGTTATCAATCTGCTTATTAAAGCTTTGAAATCAGCAAGCCTTGGTCACACAGACAACAACAACAAAGGCTGATTTATTGTTTTCTCCTTTGAGAAGAGAAACACAGTCCTCCAACAATCGCGAATTGATTTGCAGCCTGGACTCCGCTACCGTATAGGGAGTGTTGTGGAAGATAGGACTAAGTTCAGAGAGTTTCTGGGTGAAATCATGGCCCTAAAACAGCCGACAGTAAAACCGCTGTTGACATTAATAGGATCTCCCCATCTACATCTCAGTCCCTATATACAGCTCTAAAAATATATGTAGCTGCTGGAGCTCTAAAAGAATACCTATCCAAAAAGGAAATCTTGGGTTTTTTTCCCCATGTTACTGAGTAACTGCCAACAGCTAAACATAAACAGCACTGAGCAATGACTACAGGGAGACAGGAGGAGAGCAGATAAATATTTAAAGGATATAAACACAGAGGAAAAAGAAGAATTATTTATCAAAATAAAACGAAAGAAATTAATTTAAATAGGAGGAGGTAAGTGAAACAGAGAAGAAGGAAATGTAGACTATGTAGAAATGTAACTGCATGAACCCCCGTGGAGCAGAGCAATGGCTTGGGACTGGAACCTCTATACTGACACAGTTTACAACAAAACTGAACAGAAAAAGTTAAATAACTATTTAGTAAGAAACCAGTCTGCCCTGACTGCAGTAGAATGAGACTGCATTTTTCACTATGTGCTACTTTGCTGCAGTGACTCCACCTCAAAAAAAGGACATCTTAAAAAAAATAATCTAGATTTCATTATTATGCACAAGTGTTTGGAAGGCTGCCTGAAACACAGCATTTATAGTAGGATTAATGACCAAACCATTAAATCAGAACATTCCACCAAAATGAAAAAAAAAAATCAGAAACCAAAAATTCATATTGGAATGAACTTGAAAACCCTGTGAATAACCATGAGCAGCTTAGTTTCCACACAGTACTATTCATTCTGTAGTCTCAGATAGCTTTATCAAGGATCTTTCATCTCTAAGGCTGTTACCCTGTGGGTGATAGCTGTGAGTAAGGCAGAGGTGTAATGCAGCCCCTCTGGGGTCACCCCCCCTGTGACCACCAGCCCTGGGATGGCCCTTCCAGTGACTGCTAGCAAACCATACTCCTCACACACACAGAGTGCAAATTTTCAGGCTTCTTCAAAACTTTCCTTTGGAAGTTGCTCACTTTGTGCTGGGAACATCATGTAAAAAACAAAAATACAAAACAGTACTTCTATATGTACACTTGCAAAAAATTCTTTCTTATGATAATATACAAAGATCAAGATGGTACCTAGCTGTATAATGTTGACATTTTACATTGCAGAGCCTATTATATCCATAATGAAACCAATTTTAAACAGACAAGCCTTGACAAAACCCATATAGAAGATGAATATTTGAAAGATATCAAAATGTAGGACAAAGTCTTATTCATCAAAATAAAATGAAAGAAAGGAATATAAATAGAAGGAGATATGTGAAACAGTAAAAGAGGAAATGTAGGCTCTCCTTCAGCAAAAAAGTCAATTCTGAGTTTACAGTCTTGATGAAGACAATTCCCACTCAATGGCAACTATGTCATAACCCAAACAAAGATCTGAAAGATGACAAGGGATATGGTACCCACATCTGAACAACTCAGGCTTTGCCTGAATTTACAAAAATAATCTACTGCTGCTGAGAAAAATGTCAGTTAAATTACTGTGCCATGGAAACCTTTTGAGTGTGTCAATTACTATTGCATGCAGACAAAAAATGCTGTAGAGAAAATAGAAAGGAGAGGCTGTCATTGATGCTGATTGCTTCATCTCGGAGCAAACACCACAGCCACAAGGAAGCTGAAACTGACATGTGAGACCTACATGTGAAAATGTGAAAACAGAGAATAATTTTGCTTCTGTAGAAACAAATCCCAGATGGAAGTCTCCCACATTATGCCATCTAACTTCTATGGAGAGCCAGCTAAGTGCTAGCACACCTCCAGGAGCAGTTGAGAACAGAACGCCTGGCCAGTTGTTTGGTGAAGGTCAAGTAATCCAACTGCAGTGCTGTGAGGAAAACCATCACCAGTGCAACCAACCCCTATCCTCTGCGGTCACTCTGACTTAAAATGGCATCAAGTGACAGCGTTGACCTCACTGTTAATCTGTCCTCATGCCTGAAAGGAAATAAGATTTTTCTGCTGTGTTGTGGGAACCAATAAAAGCAGTTGGATGCAACTCCCAGAGGACGCTTATGAGTTTGGTTTCCAACCAACTACAAATGCACTGCAGTTGCAGGCAGCTGAACTTGGTTTAATGGCAATTATCCTGGCTGTTACAAATGGTGCAACTTATTCAGTGAACAGAACAAACAAATGCTTGTTATATAGATAATGGATTTGCACCACAGCCAAAGACTTGCAGAGTCCACCAGGGAGGTTAAAAATCCCAGGGATATTTAGCTATTGTATTTTCAATTTAGCTTTCCACTACAGCCATAAATTTATTCAAAAGCAGAGTTGATTCATAGTTCTGACTATTTCAAATAACCAATGCATTATACAGAAGAAACATTTCCTAACAATTTCTTCATTTGGAATCTTTAGCCATTAAATTCATAATGCAACAGATTGCACTTCAGTGAGGAGAGGTGTTAATAACATCTCCATTAATATCTATTACTCTTCCAAAGGGTAGTGAAGAGCAGGCTGGCATAATTGGGTTGGCACTACAGATTGAGCAGAGGAGCAGCAGTAAGGGTAGCTGGTTGTTGTTCATGAAGCAGGCTGGCAGCAGAAATATGAGCACCTCCCAAGTCTTGTAATTCCTAAACTGAGGTACCAGCTCCCATACTAGACACAGCCTGCCATGAAAGAACAGACTACATGACATAATTCAAAGGAGATGAAGACTAAGAGCATCTGAGCCTGTATTTGCCAAAAGTGCAATTTTTCTCTTCCTATAATTCGCAGCCTTGTGGTACCAAAAGCAAGTTCTTGGACATCAGGCAGGATTAAAAGACTTCCAGAGGTTCATTCACGTGCTGCACAGCTGACATGATGGGTTACCAGCAGTAGCTTCTCTCTTTTGGCAGTGTGTTTAGTAAAATCAGAACATTGTAAGCAAACACAAAGCTTACAAGGCTGCTTTAAGACAGCACAAGAAAAACAAGACACAAAAAATTTCAAGCCTCAAGGCTAAGACAAAAGAAAATGAGAAAAGTAGACTTTCACATGAAGTTTTCCATTTGGCTTATAGGATGCCAGCCTGAGAGGCAGAAGAAAAAGGGCAGCAGGGAAGGTAAAAGAGTGACCAGTGTTTTGTTGTCACTGGTAAAGCCCAACTGGCCTGG
Source organism: Rhadina sibilatrix (assembly GCA_013400275.1). Lineage (NCBI taxonomy): Eukaryota > Metazoa > Chordata > Aves > Passeriformes > Phylloscopidae > Rhadina > Rhadina sibilatrix. Next base: position 146,052 of record VWYO01012902.1, read on the forward strand.
GGACATCCTGTCCACTTATAATGTGCTTAATTCTTGAACTAAACACATGGGAGAAGTGTGGAGGTTGACAGCTGCAGGCAACCACGCTCCAGAAATCTCCACAGCATCACGGACTCACAGAATATGCTGAGTTGGAAGGGACTCATCAGGATCATCAAGACCAACTCCTGGCCTTGCACAGGAGACCCCAAGAATCACACCATTTTACAAATCCATCTACCCAAGGGCTGGCTTTCTCTAGGAACTTTCTTTGAATGGGACTCTCCAAAGGAACAAGTATCTTGACAATCTGACCACTCTCATGTTGTTGCAGCAAGACATTTCTACTGGTTTAATTACACTCCCTGAATTTTCAATAATCCTTGTGGTAGAGCAGGAGCACCTCTGCTCTGTCATAACAAAGCACTTACAGAGGACCTGAAAGGTAGGACATGTAGCCAGAGAAAACAATGTCACCTCTGACTTACCTAGTATATAGCTAAATCTTCTAAAATCAGTATCTAGGAAAAAATGAACACTGAGGAAGGAAAGGAACATAAAAGATTCTCAGCCTACAGAAGATGGAAGCTGAGCACAGCAAACTTCGAGATGCAGAAGAAAACCACAAAGAGGAAACTGTTCTTGAGAGAGAGGAGATGGATTAACAGCTTCAGCTGTGGCAAGGCACTGGATGGATGCTAGGAAGCATTTTGTAACAATACAGTGACAGAGATAGTCTAAGAGTGAGTTAGACAAACATCTGTGAGGAATGACACAAAAGCATCACCGTACCACCCAAGGTCAGGGGTGAGCCATGGGACTTCTTTGGGTGCCTTCCAGATGATGCCCCAGTAGCAATGTGAGCACAGGGTACCCTCCCAGAGTACCACACCAGGGGGTTTACCTGGTGCAGGTCCAGGCAATGACACGAGGCCTGCTTCCAAAGCAGAACCTCGGTGATTGTCCTGAAGTCCAGCTAGTCCTTGTTCCCAGGTTCTTGGACCAGGCAGAGCACTGTACATGGCCAGCAGTGAGAGTCTCATTTTGGACTCATTCTCTTAGCTGAAGATTTACGTCAGTCTTCATAGATCTGTTCCAATTAAACTAGGTTGTGTGTTTTGCTCCTCTCATTGCCTTCCAGCTAGTGTTGATGAGAGGTGTGAGGGCTCACAAAGGACATTGCATCACCCAGTCCTTTCTGGGTAAAAGAATTTTTCTACAGATAAAACGGATCACCTTTTGGATCATCTTTTCAAACAAGATAAATATTTCACTTGTGGCTTCAGAACAGCTGTCCATGTAGTCCCTCCATTCCTGAATCTGCAGCAAAAGCAATTAACAGCAATCTGCTACTTGACAATAAAAAATATCAAATGTGATCTTTTCTGTAAAACAATAACCAATTTGTGAGTAATTGCAAGTATCTGTCATTAGATATACAATGCAATGAATATGATAAAAAGAATATTCCAATGGAAACCAAGCTATAGTGCAATTCTTGATCAAGTCTATGATGGAGAGTTTGAAGAATGAGTTTGGGTCTGAAAACCTTTTAATAGTGATAACTACAGGAGCTGCAGTTTTGAGTGTCTCCATCGTAGCTTATTCACCACGACAAGTACACACACCAATTGAAACTTTAAAGAGGTAAATGGCAAATTGACTGAAAAATATAAGATGATTTGAAAAATTGCTTTCTACTATCAGAAAAGCTGTAAGTATGATGAACTGCCTATTCCTGAAAAAAAAAAAACAAAAACCAACAAACCAGCTACCATTCCTTTATTGTCTGGAATAGCCAGGGGGCAAATTCAAACACAATCTGCATGAGCTGCTGCAGGTTCTTATATTTAAAAAGTCATTCTTTCTGTATTTCACTGAAAGAAGAGTGACTCAACAAACATTTAGAACAAACTTACATAATTTGATCACAGGCAAAGAACATATATTTTCTGCCAAAGAAATCAGCAGGTTTTTTCAGTGCTTTCTTCCTCTGACTTCAGATTTGAATCACCTTTGTGCTCTCTAGAGAATCATCACATGGAAACCTGAATAATGCAACGCTCAGATGCTGCTAAGGCCCATGGAACTGCTCAAGGATTAGAAGTCCAGGGCATGGGCACCTTAACCTAGCAAAAAGATGGAAAAATTTAAGACAGCTCTGTGCTATACCTTGTGAAAAAACACAAAAATAGGTACACTCAGTTTCTTCACAGCAAAGTCTGAAACTTTGGCTTAAACCTAAGGGTGCACTAATAAGCAGTGTGGTTCCAATCTATGGAAAATACCAGTGTGTGCTGGGACCTGAGGTTGCCGCACTCTTTGTGTCACACTTTGGGGCCATGAACTGAATGGCCACGAGAGGCTGGAAGGCACTGGGTGGGCTCCTGAGTGAGTTTCATCAGGAGGGAACTCCGTGCTCCAAAACCACTGTGCTTGGCAAACCAAGGCACAGCAAAGGGAGATGACTGGAAAAATTGCTTCAAAAGTTCAGTCAAACCCAAGCACCAATGCTGTTGGATGCTAGGACACCCACCACAGTTTTTGCTGCTGAACTGCTCATGAAGAAAGCTGGAGTTTGCTTCTGAGTCCTGTCCTGTGTGCTCTTTGGAGAGAATAAAACAAAGCTGTTTCAGGCAGCAGCATACTAAGTGGCTGAAGCTGCTTTCCAAGTGAACATACAACTCTGCAGGGAGCTATAATTTGATATTATTGTAACAGCAGAGTTACACTGGAAGAAATGTGTGGACAGGAAAGGACTAGGCAATATCGCTGCATTTACCTACAGAAGAAATCACAAGCACAGAAGTGTGTGCTCCTATCTGAATCAGTCTGTTTGGATGACAGGGAGAAACACAGGGAGGCTGATTTTAATCTTTTCCTAATATTTAGACAAAGACTTAATGATTCTGCCCTGCTCTGGACAACAGGCAGAACCTGCTGTTCAGCAACGTGAGCAGCAGTTTGAACAGAATCACAGAACCAATCAGGTTGGAAAAGACCTCTGCGATCACGGAGTCCAACCTATGACTGAACACCACCTTGTCAATTAGATCATGGCATTCAGTCCCACATGCAGTGCTCTTCTGTAAAGGAATTCTTCCTAATGTCCAAACCTCCCCAAGTGCAGATTTAAGACTGTGTTCTCTCATCCTGTCACTAGCTGCCAGGAAGAAGAGGTCAACCCCTCACTACCTTTGAAGTGGTTGTAGAGAATGATAAGGTCACTCCTAAACCTCCTTTTCCCCAGGCTAAATGTCCCCAGCTCCCTCAGCAGCTTCTCCTAGGACTTGTGCTTCAGACCCTTCACCAGCTTTGTTGCCCCTCTCTGGACCCCATACATAACTCAAGAGCCAACAATTTCATAAAGAGAAAGCTCAATTTTCTTTGGCAGTTAGGAAAACCCCATAAGGAACAACAGGATTTTGTGTAAAAACAAATGAGCCAAAATGTACCCTTTCTACAAAATAGAGAGCATTTTTAACATTCAGTGTTCATTTCTTTAATGTCTTAGCAGTGGGAATTTTTTTGTCTCCTAACAGGATCTTCACAATGCACTTGGCATTGTGAAGACACTATAATTCAATCAGGACTTCATACAATGCAAACTCCCACATGGTTTGAATAAAACAGATAATAAAATCTTTAAGTGATGCATGTTTAGTTTATATTTATAGACAAAAGTTTTCCTTTCTCGTCCAAATCTGAATCCAAACACTGTACACTAAAGAGTCACTAAAGAGTATTAAGTATCTAACCCAGAAGCTACAAGCTCAGCGAACACTTTAGTTAATGCTATGGAAACAAACTTCCAGCAATGCTTTTTGTTGTTTTTGACCTGTCCAGTCTGCAGTATATTCAGGCTAGGACTTGCTGTAATATTTACTGACGCACAATGAGTTGCCTAAACACAGTTAATTTTCATTTTAATATGCAAATACATGTTATTCTCCATAGCCCACTAGAATCAGCCTAAGTGAGCCTTCTCTTCTCTTCTCTTCGTCCTGTACCCTTCCTTATCCAAGAAAGCAAGCCCTAGGCAAGCTGACTTTTTAGGGGAGGAAGGAAGAGGTGTTCTGATGCAAGTAAATTGGCAAAGGCACTGTAAAAACACAGCCCAAAAGTGACCCCTAAGCACTGGTTGTTGAAGAACTTCTTGGTTTCATTTTCAAAACTCCCACAGAGGAAAGAAAGGTCTGCTTCCTCAGATGACAGCTACTAAATCCAATTTGTTCCTAAACTGTGAGGAAGACTGGCACGTTCCGCAGCACTTCTTGGCTCCTAGCCCACACAAAACGTGCATATGAATGGGCCAGGTCCAGAAGGTGACCCAAGAGCACTGCTGTCTGGTTCAGCACATACTCACTGGGCTGATCTTCACATTTTAGAGCTACTGGGAAATGTACAGAGAAATCAAGTATTTTTGTGTTTGTGCACACAGAAGCTGCTATTTGTTTACCAGACTGAAAAATCGGCGTACGTCTATTTGTGGAGAGGGGTGAGTCTATGTCTCAGCTGGATCTTTAAGGGCACTTCCAGGTACAGCAGTGTTTGTGTTTTTCTGAGCTCAGTCCTGACATTTGGAGGGTTACAATTCTCAGACTAAGGAAGCCATGGGTAAGCAGCAATTCTAAGGATGCAGAGCACACCACCTTTCCTCTAAACTGAAGGGGAAGGGTACCTCTGCTGTGGGGTCTGGACTGTCCTGTGAACAGGACTTGCCTAGTGAATTTTTCAGAAGCAGGTAATAAGAGGCTCAAGAAGATATAAAAATATAGCAGAATACTTTAGGAAAGGATAAAAAAAATCCAAAATTTAAATGGTGAAGCTGGATGAGTACCAGGGCCTCTCACCAAACACAAGGACTGTAAAAAGTAGAAAAAGACACCTTGAAAACCTCAGCACAACAGAGCTAGTTTTACCTGAGGTGAAGACTCTTTCTGAGTCCCACTTTATAGGGTAAAATTGTCTACAGTTTCTTGTTTTGTTGACGTTTTATTCCTTTCAAACCAGAGGCAAACCACTGGACTTCTGTCCCTTTTATCTAAATGCCACATTTGTTACAGCAAAATGGATCCACATGCAGAGGAAAACTGAAGAAGCCACTTTGGTTGGTGTCCAGTCAGGGAAACCACTACTGCAATTTTATCAGTGGTTTAGACAGAAATCCCACTTCACCTGGTGACATCTAAGTTAGCTGTTCAATTTTGGGTGTAATTGTATTATCGATCCTACATCCCTGAGAACACCCAAGCTCTCTGGGAGTCACTAAAGCTGCTCTCACTGCACCTATAACTCATACTGCTCATATATGCTCATACTACACCTATAACCACCATGCATCAGCAAACCCCTGAGCCTGCTGGCTTAAACTGAGGGGATCATAAGCTGCAAAGCACTTCAGAGGTTTTGACAAAAGCGATTATCATTTCTAAACCCCATAAGCACAAAAAGGTAGATGGCATTCTCAGGGTTAAATGGCTTCCAGTGCCGAGACTTACACACCCCACTGCCAGCCAGATGGGCAGATGCAAACTGCGTCCTCACGATCCGTCACATAACCCCCGCGACATCATCACTGCAATGTTTATAAAGCTCATGGGCATTATGTCAGTGAATTACAGCTTCATGCCACTTTCTCTTAAATTGCATGTCTCCTGGAGGAATGAGTCTTTGATTTTCAAGCTCCCTTACATTCCAGCACAGCAACCTGCTGGGGATTTATGGGCATTTCATAGGTGTTTAATGAGGCTTACACTGTAACCAATCTAAACAACTCTTGATCGTGGAATTCTGAAGCACATTCAGCAAAGCTGATGGAGCCTGAGACACCTCGAAAGAAATACTGAATGAATCAGAACAACCAGCTTGCCCTGTCCCTCTGTTAGAGCTTTACTGGTGAATACCAAACACACACACAGAATAAACAATCACTGGTTTATTTCTGGTTCCCTCAGACTTACAATGTATTCAGGATGAGCAGAAGACACTCACTGATACATCTCTCTAAGTGTTTAAACATATAGATCAACTTTATTCAATGTTTTATCAAAAACTCTGATTTTAAAGAAAAGGTGGAATACAACAAAGACATGAAAGCAACATTTTAAGATGGTATTTTAAGAGTACTATTTAATGACATTCTGGAGGGCTAAAGTCTCACTCCTGGAAGGTATTTAAATGCCTAAATATCTTTGAGCACCTAGATGCTCCCAAAAGGCTTTGTATTTGCAAAGGAAGCTACTGAGGTAATGCAATTTAATATGCAACATTTGAAAGAGAGATAAGTGATAGTTACACATACATGCAGCTTCAAATCTGATGTATTCCATATCTGGCACCTAACACACACAACATCCCTAAACATTTTGAACAAGGTTTACCTGAAGTTAACGATTAGAATGAAACACTTATCTAATTTCTTCAGAAAGCTTTCTGCTTTAAAATCAGATGCTACCAAGCTCCCGCAAAGGGAAATGAGAAGGAAAGAAACTTATGTGTGATGCTCTCATTTACAACAAAAAGTAACAGTGGCTTTTTCCCTTTCAAGTATCCATGTTGTTGCAGATGCTTATTCAGATATACCCTATATTTAAAATACATCTTCATGAGTTTAAGATTAATTTAATTTTCACAAATATTTGTGAGTACAGCATGTGCCTCTGCAAACTTTTACAGTCTAAACTGGAATATTCTGGAGCCTAATTTTCCCTTCACAGCAGGAGTGGTCCTGCTGATTAGTAGATTCTTTCAAGCTCTAATCTACATACGTGATTGATCTACAAAGTCTCTTTTGTATCAAAAACCGTTTTTGAACTGTAAATGCTTGAAGAATGCTGCTGCTGCTTGCTGTACCCTTCCTACCTTTGCTGTTGGTGAAGTAGGGATCATGCATCAAGGGGCAACTGCCCTGGAAAGGGGCAGGAGGCATCTGGCTCACTGGAGAGACCATAATTTTGTACTTCTACTTCTTCCTAAACATTACCAGCCAGCCATGGCCACAGTCAGGCTCCCAGGGTAGGAAATCCCTCATCAGGATTGACGAGGTTGTTCATCAGAGCAAGTTCCATCCCTCCTAAAGGTCTCTTACTTTTCCAGGTTTTATTTCTTCAGACTAATCCAGGAAAGAAATCGGCTTTGCTATCCCATCTTGTTTTATTTTCTTTCTGACTTCTCCATTTACATGCTTTGCAAATTTGTTTCACTATAGAAAATAACTGATGTAACACTTAGGGCTGTCTGGCCATTGTCAATGGAATTAGCATGGAGAGCTCTGACTTTCCTGTTTCACGTGGTACTTGTGCAGTGCAGGTCAGAAAGCAAAATCATTCAGAAGTTTGTCTTACAGCGTGCCTTTTGTCAGCAAATGCTGAACACAGTGCTAAGAGGTACCTGTAGCTTTGCTCCCATTGCTTGACAGGGTAATAAATACTTCACATTGAAGTGACTTCCAGCCTTTTTGAGTGTAGGTAGTCAGCAATAACTCAGCACTCTCACTTAAAAGATGAAATTAAGCTGTCAAAAATACTATCCCTGTGCCAAAAGTTACATGGAGGCTTACTGACAGCAATCCTTGTTGCTCGTCTCACTCACCCTGTTGCCAATGGGCTTCTGTCTATCCCTGTACTTTGAGATAAACAGCTGTCAGTTTTAACTTATTTGTAGAAACTGGTGCAGACAAATTGGTTCCTACCCCTGTGCTGGTTATCTTGAGATTAATGGGAAATCCAGAGCTAGCAGTCAGAGGGGTAAGCAGTCTGAATGGGAGAGAAATGCAATCCACCAAAATCACAAAGTACCCTCCATTTCTGGATCTTGTGACCCACACTTTGGAAGATGATAAATAGCCTTTATCTGCTATAAAGAACTGCCACAGAACTGCAAAGATGCTCTTGTTCTTGACAAAATAGAAACTTAATGGAACACTAGGGGTACTTTAAAATTGCAACCTAAATTTTGACATTTCCTGAAATACTGCCACAATAAAGGTCTTTTCTTTTACAGTGGAATCTAATGTTACATATTTCACCACCAAATATTAAGTAACCATAAAATGTTTGTCCCTTGCCAAAGCTCTTCTTGCTAAACACTCCTAGAGTTATACAGAGAAAAAGGAAATACCCAGTTTTTCCTTCTGGTAAGAAAACCTTTGTATTGTCAAAAGAAACAGGAGTAGGTTTCTGGTACATCCTGATGTCTGAGGGGTTACACAGACCTTGCTCAGACACCATCAGAAGATGATGTTCCCTTGTGGGGAAGACAGTGACAGTTGAGTTCAGCTCAGTTTGGGCACTCCACAGTCCTGCTCCTGGTTGAGAAGTCAGAGAATCACTCTGTCATACACGTGATGCACACAGGCCTGACCTGTTACTTTGCATGTCTTATGTCCAGTACTGTTTAAGTGTTTATTTACACTGGGCTGTTCTGCTAGAACAAACATTCTAGTCCAGATTCCAAACAAAAAGATAAGCACGCCAGCATTGCTTCAAGCTCATGTTTCCCTGAAAAGGCTTTCTTAGGAGAAAGGACTGTCTCAATGCCTGGTGTGCCTGCTCAGCATTTTAACCAGTGCTCAGAAGAGGTGCTGGCTCTGCCTGCAATAGCTCTAGCTTGCAATTACTGGTAGCTTCATTCGTGTTTTGGTTGCCCAAAGCAAGGCATGATAAAGAAATCTGGATTTTTAAGTGGTCAGAACTTTCTGGTCACTTAATGATTATTCTTCACATTAGGACAGAAATTTAGACACTACACAAACCCACACTGTCCAAGACAAAGCAAAATATCTGCTCCAGAAAAAAAATGAATGCTCTCCTCTTTATCTGCAAGAAGTGTTAAGCTTTTGAGGGAAAGATCAGAACAGTGTTAGGTCAGGGAAATAAGAAGATGGCTGCATCCTCCTTACGCTGTGGAGGAACAACCAGAAAGGACTTCAACTGAGACTGAACTTACTCTCTTTGCTTTTCAGTCCTGGACTTGGCTACCAATTTCTTTTTTGCCACTCAGCAGGCGGTGGCCCCAGAAGAGAATGACCAGCTTTAGACATCAGTCATTTGGTCCTAGCCTCCTACAGCCCCTGAGCTAGGAAACAGCGCGATCTAAACAGTCTCAGAGCGACTCCTCACACTTGAAAACGTGTTCCCATGGTTTTTCAGGCACATAGTGAGAAGCACCAGCTGGGAAGGCCATTCTGCCCAGTAGGAGCCAGGTTTTACTGCAGCAATAGAAATATTTACTTCAGCAACAGAAAGATAGGGACACTTCAATACAGATTAATATATACCAAGTAGAAATCCTAAAAATAACGACAAGAAAATAAAGAAAGCATACACCTGGGAAGCTGCAAACCTCTATTTTCCTGCTCTCACACTGTATAGGTAACATATTTTTGTTTAAGTTCTTTTTAGAACATTCACCTACAGTGAGGCAGAATTTTGGAGGATGGCAGAGACATATTTATGCATTCATATGCTGCAAGGCAGCAACAATGTAAAAAATAGCAAGAACAATAAATTACTACGTAACACAGAAACTGTCCCAAATCCTTACCTTTCAGAGTTGCCTTCTTAAGTACCTTCATGGCATAAAGCTGGCCTGCATCAGATCCTTTTATCTTCCTGACTAGAAATACCTGTAAAAAGCAAATATTTTGTATGGATGAGTACTGAATTTCTTCTTACAAGACTTACTGCATTCAACAGGAGAACAGATACTATGGTTCAGGAAATCTAATGAAAATTACAAGTTGAAAGCATTTCATATCTATTTCACCTGCAATTGGTTGTGCTACCTCTGGAAATTTTCAGTTTTAAGCCTTTACCACCTCACAAAAAAAAAGACCTCGTATATTCAGTTAAAGATGGGTGAAAAGTTAGAATCTGTCTTCACATATCTCTTTATATTCTGACCAGCTTTACACACACACACAAAAAAAATTATGTCTCATTTGTGTCTAGGAATGTGCAGTGTCTTAAAATTATTACCACCAATTAAATTAAAGAAAAAAATCAATGTGGTGCCATTCATGCCGTAAGTCATGAATAGCAACTTGCCTAAAATGCAGCTGAAGCAAAAGGTCCATACAGCTGAAAAATCTATTTGTTATTATTAAAAAAAGCCAGTTTTTCCTGCTATAGTCTATGCTCCATCTTCTGAAAGTGTAAAATTTTAATTAAAATAAAATAAATTTTTTAGCTAAATTTGTATTCTTTTTTGTACCACATACGAATATTTCTTATCTGCCCCTCAGTGCATCTGAGCACTGGAGAGGTAGTGAACAATGGGATCAGTAGTTCAGTTTGGTTTTTGTAAGACTTTTAGCGTTTTAATAACTGGAAATAAAATACACAACCCTTTTAGCTAGTTCACAGGACACACTCTGTCTGCTGAGGTCAGAAGTACCAAGCAACAGTGTTCTTTTTTTTAATTTCAGCACTTGTGTTACTGGACAGAAGCTGAAGTAAAGCCAAATGTAGAAATAAAAATATAATCCCACATACATGCAGTCCCATATACTAATTAATATACAAATTAACAAAGGCTAGGTGAAATTATCTAATTAATAAATGTCTATTTGGATCAAAAATTCCATGGCAATTATTTTATTAATTGCCTGCCCAGGAACCATGCAGCTTTTATTAACTGTCTCCACCTAAACTATAAAAAGCCAAAAAATAAGGAAGGAGGAAGTAAGTTTCTAGCATAATTTTTGAAAGTGAGAGACTCTTTCTCCTAAAAAACCCCGACCTGTAAGCAGATTAGATTTTCTCAAGCCTATTTGACAAAAGGTTTGTGGGAAGGGAGAACAACCTTTATCAAGCAGGTAGAGAAGCTGGGGGGAAAAAAAAAGTAAATTCTCAATCCTCTCTGAACAACGTCATCAGGACTCTTACATCTGACAGCATCACAGTTGCAACACTTCTACAACGTGATCTGATAGGGGTTTTGGTTTTGGTGAGACTCTCCTACTCAAGATGTTTCCTGTGCATAGCAGATTTGCACAGCTCCTCAGGCTGCCCTGACCAGCCGAGCTGGGGCACACATTGCTTGCTCCCAGCTCCTGCTTCCTACTCTGCTGAATACACAAATATCTCCAGTGCTCACAACTGTAGGAAAACATGATTAAATCTGGATGCAACAGGTACACATAAGACTTTCTGAAGTGTTTTTTATTGTTATTCATATAAATTAAGGTCAGCTGCTCTGGCGTTAACAGGAAGTCAATTCATTTAGAAGTTTACAGAGAAAAGTTGGGATATTTTTCTGTCCAGGTCAAGTAAAATATTTTATTTTTGTATTACACTGAAAAGGAGGTGAAAGTCAAAAGAAAGCTTTTCCAGACACTAGATTTTCAGCTGTATTATTAATATTTTTAAAAAACATTTATGGGCTCTTTACCCCAAAACCCCAAACCCTTAAAGATAACGGTTTTCAGCAGCACTACACATAAAATAGAATAGCATACTGCATCTGTAGAAATACTAAGCTGCAGTTCTAGAAATATCTTGTCTGCCATATAACCTTGCAAAGCTTGTAATACTCACATTGCTGTAATAAGCAAAATTATCAATTTACATTACCAGTCACTAGTCAGCTGTCCACTGTAGCATGGGATAGGGCACTTGTCTGCATTCCCTTCAAAAGAGATGAGTCAAGAACACTGTGTTCTATTTCAGAGGACATCGAAATAATCACCAAACCAGAAGGGCACAGAACAAATGAAAAAGCATTGTATGCAAAATGATGTCACCTTTCTGAATATCCATAAATGTAGTGCTATGCATCATTCTTGAAACCACCAAGCAGCCCTGAAGTGCTTACTTGACAGGTTATCTTAGCTGGACTATACCAGTTTGCCAGAATAACACGTGCATGTGGCTGAGCATGACTTTGAATTTTCTAGTTTGATATGCTTGCAAACATCTCAGGTTATTAACACCTGAACTAGCAAAACTCCCTTAGCTGGAGCAATTGGTGCTCCAAAACCTGACATAAAAAGCTAAGCAAGTGCTCTGCATCTCAAGAGCGTTGGGGGCACTCCCTCTGACACCAAAGACATCTTCTCTAATCCTGCATGAAATTATTTAGGCCTTGGGTGAGCAACTTGAAAACTTAATGGTGTGCATCCCCAGAGACATGGATTTGAACCATCAGCTCAAATACTAAGGTGATGAACATGTAGGTAGTTGGGGATTGCATAAGAAACACAAGGCAGACCTCTCTTTCCCATGTCTTTGCTGCTCCAGGGAATCCACTGATGTTTCTCACAGAAGATATGGAAAGTGATCTGTAATTACATGCAGCTCCAGACAGGTACATTGTCCACACACACTCTGATGCCCCAGAAATCACACTTTCTTTTGGGACATGGTTGAAGAGACCATGCATTTTGCTTATAAAATGCCTAAGGCTAGAAGGCCAACTCAATACTGAAAATACATCAATACAGTCTAAGGTAACCAGCATACCATTTCTAAAATCTTTACTGCCTATATTTGAAAACTGATTAGTCTGCCTCTTTATCAGAGATGTTTCTTTCTGTTGTTCTTCTCCTTCTGACACTGAGTCCCACAGAAAACCTAATTTTGAGCTGTTTGCTTTTTCACATTCATTTAATATTTAAAACTTAAATACTGTGCCCTGAAGAAATTCTTGAGTTCAAGACTTGGTATTGAATGTTAACTTTCCTGATATCTCTCACTCCAGTGAACTTCTAACAGATTCAATTATCAATATAATTCTAAAATAACCAGGAAGTTGATAAATACTCTTAGGAATAAAACTCAAGGTTATGATTAGAAAATGTGTTTTGAAAACTCCACAGAATAATATAAGGACTTTGATGCCTAGTTTCAACTAGATTCACTGCTCCAAAGGTTTCAATGTCTTATTTAAATCATAGAAAGACTTTAAGGCTGAATTGACTCTTCCTTCTTTCTCTCCATCTTTCCTTCCTGTTCTCATTTCTATACAACATGAAGATCTGTATTTGGGAATAAGAAAATCCTTTGTCTTAAGATATGTGGAGAATGTTATTTCTCCATGAATTAGCTTGTGGTGTNCCAAACCAAGACAGGTGATACAGGCAGGGTTGGTTTTTTTTCCCCCTATGCTCTTGCAATAATGTTTTCTGCATTCTGCACTGGGGTTTTATCTCCAGGACCTTCCAAGGCCTCTAAGTGTGAACTAAACAGAAGCCTGGGACTCAGAAATGTGCTTGAGATTGTCCTCAGTGGGAAGGAACTGTGCAGCTAATTTCTTTAAGTCTTTGAATGTTCCTATTTACATCCTCCAGCCAAGCAGCAGTGGCACACTCACCTCCCTGGTGGATAGGGCAGAATCCATAACTATTGTTTATCAGTGTTTATAAACAGCAATGCTTCCTAACAATCACTTGTGCTCATTAGTCCAGGGCCAGAGCCATTGGCGCTGTTTCCTAAACTGCAGGGATCCAGCTAAAAGACTGAAGTGTTACTAAAATGAAGATAGAAGGGCTTTTCTTACCTGCCTTTACAATATAATTTATATTTGGACAATATCAGCAGTGTAAATGAACTCAAAGAAATGAGACAATTATTTTCAGTATTACTCTGGGTGATTAGATGACAATAAAAATTACCTTTCCATATGAGCCTTGTCCTAATACTTTCAGCAGTTCAAACTGAGAAGGATCTGCTTTTTCAAAACCTTCCTTGACATGATGACTGATGTCTATTTCCTTCACGATACCTTCTTCCTGCAAAGGGAAAAACAAAAAAAAAAAAAACAAACCCCTAAATCAGAGCTGTTATCCTAAGGAAACATATTGTTTATTAAAATCTCATCTTCTGTGATGCTACAATCATGTAGCAAATTTTGAAAAGAGAAACAAATGCTTGTCTGAATATTCCACATGCCTGTTACCAGCTGGGGAGGGTAATTGTCAGGACACCCAGATCTGGTACTTCTGTTTATTGAGCCTCAAGATATGACTAGATAAAGACAGGTTATACAAGCTGAAGCCAAAAATACACTGCAGAGCTTGCTGTGCCCATCAGAGACCTTGCTAGCAGAGTGGCATGTACTGAAATCTGCACTAGAGAGGCTCTATCACACTTCTCTTCGCATACTTTCTCAGCTTTCCCTCAAATCATCATTTAAGTTAGTCTAAAAAAGCTTCCTTAGTCTTAAGCAGCAACTCTTCTAATGAGTAGTCAAAAAGAAAAGACAATATTAAAAGAGCCTCTTCCTATTTATCTCAAAAATTGGAAAGTTACTACTAGTAATCATTTAAATAGAAAACAAATTAATAATTAGATATTAAATGAAGTAGTGGTGGTAGAAGACTGAAGCACACTTTGTTACTTGCAAGAATTAGTTTGATAAGCTTTGGATTTGTCCAGGCTCTTTTGTTAAAATCTTTCTTCTGTCAATAGATGCACATTCCTCAAAGACACCAGTTGAACCAGGACCTTCATCTTGCAAGCTGTGACATATGGCATTAGTTTCAGTTGTTTGTTTCATGTTATTTTGGCATGTTCCTCTAAAAAGAGAGCAATTGGGTCATGTGAGACCCAGAGGGACTACACAGAGTTTGCAGCAACCCAGAAAGTCAGTTTGCTGAAAAGAAACCTGGAAGAAAGAACCTGCTTCTCAAGGACACAAAGATAAGGAAAGATAATACTTACACACCCTTTCATTTCTGTAGTGTTTTGTACACCTACATTTGAGCTTGTTTGCTTTGTTGCTGTTGTTTGGGTTTTTTTTGATTTTTTGTTGTTGTTGTTTTTTTTTCCCAAACTACTCATTCTAGCTTCTCCACAACAAAAATACAGATTTTCAGTACAAACCTTTTTTTTTTTTTATCTCTCAGTTTGAAGGGACTTACTCATTTAGAAATAACTTTGAATATTTCTGCACCCAACAGAAATAACTGGAATCTCACAAACATTTTCACGTGGACTTTTCCTGCAATTTTCCTTTCCCCCTCCAAAAAATCCTTATAAGACACAAAAATATAACATTTATTTCCCACTCTTAAAAATTAATGTTGAGAAAACAGAAATAACATTCTAAAAATAAAAATGGATAAAACTCCCAAAACATTTGGCCAAAACACATTCTGTGCTAAATAAAAAATAAATTTGATTTTCTTCTCCTCCAGAAAAATTGCTATCACTTTCTTCTAGCTGTAATTTGTCAGATACATGGCTTGCATTACTCAGACTGCTGTCTATATTGTAATTTCATCCCTCCTCTTCCCTACCCTGCCTCTACACTCACATACTTTGGAACAGTAGGCCATATCCTCTTCTTGGTTTGGAAAGCTTCCTGTAGTTCATCTCATGGAATTAATGAACTACAGGAATTAATGTGGAATTTTTCCACAATAAAGGAAAATAATCATCATTTCAGAGCAACTCCTTTTTCTGATCCTAATTTCTACAGTTTAATGTTTGCCTGAAAGGAAATGCTTGAAACCAATGAATAGTTTTCACAGAGAGATTTAAAGGCTTTCTAAGTACAGAACTGCCAAGATCTCTCTTCTCATTTTTCTGACTTTAATTGCTGTGCTAGATACCATAACTTTCTGATATTAAATATATAATTTTTTTCAATTATTTTGTATTCCAGCCTGAACCATGAAGTCACTTTCAGCTACATTTGCGATTTAAACGATGAGTGAGTTTGAATTTGCCCATTCATATTACTCATCAAAGTCAAAGACCTACAACCCTAAGCATATTTTTCATTGTATTACTAAATTTAATATGACCTCTTTAGGTTCATGAAACATGTTCAGTTCCAGGAATATACTTAAAGTATTAAAATGATGAAAATTCAGCTTGCTGGAAGAATGCTTAAAAATTCTTGCACTCCCATAGAATAGCGTAAGTAATTTACAACATGCAGTAAAAACAGTACTTTAATTAGATGCATCTTTAATTAAAAGCTCAGGGGGAAAAAAAGAGTATTTACAGAAAATGGAACCAAATACAAGCAACATTTACCAGGGAAGCACAGATTTTAAGTACAGAAAAACATGCTCGATTTTGTGATTGTCAAAATATAAAACTGTTGGTTAGAAGAGGCTTCTAAGGGTCATCTTGCCCAACAGTCCCGCCCAAAATATCACTGACACTTGATCAGACCAACCAGCTGTGTTTTTTGGCCACTGTGGTTTTCAGTGCCTCAAACGCCAAAGCTTGAGCCACTTCCTATAAAGGATTACTCTCTTTTGATTTCCCACAGCCCAGTCGAGCTGGCTGATCCACATGCCCTCAGGAGGAAGCAGGATATTTTTCTAGGAAGGTAGGATTTCCTGTGGATTTCCTGCGGTCGCCTGGCTAGAAAGGGGCAGCAAGGCAGCACTGAAGAAAAGGCATGCCAGACAGCTGTTTTTTCACCCATCATCACCACAGTGGTGTCACTTGTGAGCTGTCCAAGAGGTAGACAGTATTTTAGCTGGTGTGACAAATCCACTTCCCTCTGGAGCAGAAAGCCAAGCTTGTGCTTGAGACTGAAGACAGACACAGCTCCTTAAAGGAAATGCATGCTGGTGTGTTTGCACACATGCGCCCATTTGCCTTGAATGTATTTCTATAATCTTATTACTTACTGGCTATATAAATCAGGGAATAACTTTGATTTGTTTGTTTCATCTTTCTAGCAAAAAACCCAAACTAGTACAAACCAAACAGTCTTTTAGTCTTTATTTACCTTCTTACTTACGTGAGATTTTCTCATTTGAAGTGTTTCTGTATTATGCTGGTATGGAATCTGGCATAATTTTTCTCAGGTATTGATGATCAGAGTGAAACTCAAACTGCCAAAGCACAAGTATTGTGGGCAGGTCTCCCAACTGTTTTGGTCTGGGTTGCATACTAGAAACTCCCCTAATACAGATTTGTTTTTCACTGTTCCAGAAAGTGCACCATATCTGCATCAGGAATTTGCATAACAACAATAAAACAGAGACAAGAGAATCACAATACAGACAAAGACTGCACATTCAAGATGTTGTTTTGATGGAAAGGATATCACTCTGGGGGAAAAAAAAAAGCCAACTTCAAAACTGGTTTTGATCAGTTGGTAGAATCAAAAGTGAATTTTCCAGTTTGATCTTGCAACAGCTGTGCACACCAGCCCAGGCTCTTCCTCCCTGCTGACTTGTCCCCACTGCTTGACTTGATGAAGCTTAATCTTTTGTAAACTTCTCCAAATATTTATATGCACACAAAAAAACCCATCATCCTGTGACAAAAGTGAGATGGATGTTCTTTGTGGCTTGAAGAAAGCACATGGTCAAGCAGGATAGACTAGAGGAGGGAGGGCAATAAATTGGAAGGATAAAAGAGGAATGGAGAGTGCTTCTCTATGTTAATACAGCAAAGACCTATTCCAGGTTTGATTCCATACTGCATTACTCACTTAAAGGCTTCCCCCAAAGCTGGCAGAAAGTTTGGACGTAAAATAGCTCACTACTAAAAGGGAAAGGCTATTTTGATCTCTTCTCTGGGGCACAGGAGAAGAGAGCCTCTGTTCTTGTCCTGTGATTGTGGATAGCACAGACACATCTGCTTTGGTGCTTCTGGAAGGCAACAGCTCCTTGCAGCATTGGTGTCGGCTCACTTCCAAGACTTCTTCATGCAGCCTTGGAGAAAGAGGGGCACTAATGCTCAGTGGCTGCTTTAGAGCAACCACAGAAAACTCTTCTAACTGCAACAATACTTCCCAACCCACTGTCCCATGTCAGAGTAGGACCAAGAAGTGTAGGGTATGGATTTGGCAGAGGAGTACAAAAAGTTATTCAAAAGGGCAGGCCTTCCTGGAGAGCAGCCCTTCAGTTTACTATCTTGCCTGTTCCACAGCCTCTCAGTAAACATTATGGATACCTCCTGGAAAATGGACAGGTTTAACACCTTTTGGAGTTTTGTCTGGCTACTCCCCAGCGAGTTTCTGAACAAGCAGAGCGAAGGTCACCAAACAAAGAGACCACCTTAACTGCCAGATATATTTCACCCACACACAAAATACTTTCCTCATCAAGACTTCCTGAAGTATCAGGAGGGGTAGATTATTCTAGAATAAGAATAATCACATTGGTACTTTTACCAGTGAAAAAATTTATGCTACCATATCATACGTAAAAAAGCCATGGCACTAATTTTATATTATTATTGTTTTGAAAAAATTAGTAAGAAAGCATTCCTAGTTTTATTCCTTGCCTGGTCATCTCCTCAGTTGCAGAGGATCAAGACTGGTGTACAGGTATGGCTGTAAAGGGTAAGCCTCATTTTCCAACAAAAATATGTGCACTTTTGATGTGCAAGTTTTACACCCTTTAGGCTTGCATGCTTCAGGATCTGAGGCCAATGAAGAAATCAATGAAAATCTGGCAGAGGGAAATAAGAAATAAGGATAACTCAGAAGATATTTTATTGTTGTTTGAGATAATCATTATTTGTCTACAGCATATGCTCAGGATACAGACTTTCTTTTGTTACCAATCTTCCCATTTGGCAGGTTACCATCTAACATAAACCCAAATCACAATTATTTAACTACCAACTATCACAGGCAACACAACATTTCAAAATAATATGATTCATTAAGAAATGAATGTTTAAAACTGTGATATGGGAATAGTTAGGACAGGATGTGTCTGGTAAAGATGAGGCCAGGTTTCTACCTCTGTTTCACAGTTTCTAATCTAGCTCAGCCCATAGGAGAGTAATTTGTGTCATAGACTTAATAGGCTATTCAAATGCTGCCTAGGGCAGGAAATGAATTGCTGGCCTGCATACAGCTCTTTGAGGACAAGTATCTACACTAAAAAAGTATCAGAGCATTTTCATTAGACTCTTCCCAAGACAGTCTCCAGCAGCTGGAGTAAAACTTGAGAAAGAAATCTTCCATTTTAAATGGGTTTTAATCCAAGTTCTACTTGGCCGCTACTGTCATCTGGAAAGATGTAAACAGAGCAATAATACCATAAATGGGCCTGGTTGCTTTTTTCTCTACTGTCAAATAAACATTTGCTTTAACGACAATGAATTGGAATTACTGAGCTTTAAAGCACGTGGAACTCACAGTGAATTCGCTGGACATTTTGCCAGGGCTGTGTTTGGCTTTCCAGCATAAGCTTACCTACTTTCCCAAAAGGTCATATGGAGTTAAATAACACATTACAATTTTAAGAGAGATTGGGATTTCTTTCCCAGATCTTTCACAAAGGTGAATGAAATGTGTTATCTTGAATTTGGAATTCCAGCAAGTATGTCATAACTCACTGGAAAACAATAAACCTTAAGAACAATTTCTGTGGAAATCAGCTGTTAAATTCAGCAGACCTTTTTCTAAAGAAGGTAACTATTAAGCTCTCTTTAAAACACTAACACTTCTCTCCAGCTCAGATTTTTCATCCTACATTTTTAGTTTCTTCTCCCTAACACATGCCTGTACAGTTGGGGTTCAGCTGAAGTCCAACAAAACTAAATGGGAAGAGATGAATTACAGAGAGGAAAGGCCATGTATATAGTCTGCTGGGTAGACTGGTGAAGTCCATGAGGTGGAGATGTGAGTATTTGGGAGATTTGAGTAAAATCTTTTGTGTTACAAGGCATCCTGTGTGTCTTTGATGAGTCACTTAAGGCTGAATTCAGATAAATAATTGCAAGCAATTATAGCACAGGAGACGTTTTGAACTAAGTTTACTTTGCAGTCAATAGAGAGAAGCAGGGAATTCATGATTAAAAGAGATCAGATCCTTAAATGAAATCACACCCTAAAAAGTGCATATTTCTGTCTGATGACTATGAAGAAAGCCTATGATAACTTGCTGAGTTGGGGGCTTCTCTAGTTGCATGAGATGAATTCACGTTTATCATTTGATTTTGAAACACATTCACACTTAAATAAAGAAGTACTGCAGCCAGATTTTAATGCCATTACAAGAGGGATGTTTGCTGATAAATGCCATGAAGCTTTGAAATGAAAGATGAAATGGAAGATTTTCCAAAAAAACTTACACACTTGAAACATCTATACAGTTAAAAATACTTTAATGTGTTGGAAATAGTCCACTTATAAAGATTTTGCAGCTTGGTAAATTGTGCATTTTTTCTACTTCCTCCCTAACTTGAAAAATAGGAGTAGTTGCTTTTTGCTATCCTGTGGGAATACCATGAGAATTAACTCAGAGAAAGTGTGAAATTCTCATACTGCAGTAATAGACAGACAAATTATCTAAAATGTATTCAGTATACATGAGATATCACGCAGCCTACAGATGAATTCTCCTTGAGCTCAGACTGAAACATTTTGAATCTGATCTGGTGCTCTTTATCTGATGACTATAGTGTCTTTACAGACACAGCCCCTGACTAGGACAAACATGTACAACATTATGACTGCAAAGCTACATGAGGAGAACAATCCTCCTATTCCAAGTGCAGTTATGGGTTAAGTACAAGGAGACACCGACTCTTGATCTAACTTTCAACCCTGGACACAAATCACTAGCCAGGGTAACTCTAATTTTTATGTTATTTCTTATGCAAACTGCAATAGTTTATGAAGAGTGGAGAGTAGAAAGAGTGCCTAACAAAATATTAAAGCAAGGAGTTAAAAAGAAAAAGAAAAGGCAGAACCATCTGGTCACAAAACAAAAATACAAACAGTTGGGCAGCCTTACTCATACAACAGCTCTCTACAAATACTCAAATACATTTGTGAACTTTACCAAACAGTCTGAAAATGAGTCATACCATTAAAGGACAAAGAACTCAGCAATATTGCTCTTTCTACAATAAATAAGAGCAGGAGCATTTTCACCAACATCCTACTTGGCATGGCTTCCAGGTGTGCCATTGGCCCTTACAACTCCGAAGAGCTGTAAGGTCCATTACTGATTGTTTCTGCTGCTGAATAGGCAAAAGAAGAACTCCTGCTGCTCATTCATCAAGGAACTAACTCCCAGTGTGTCTGGAGCCAATGCATGGAAGAAAATGTGGCTCTTAGAAGGGTAAGTATTCTTGTTTCCTTATGATGATTTTTTTGTCACCACTAAACAGGGTTATGGACAGGAACCTAAAGAGGGTTACATGCAATGGCAGGGGCCAGTATACATCACTGTATTGAAAAAAAATCACATTATAACATAGCTCAAGGCTGGTTCTCAGGTCAGTATCATTGCCTGTGCACTCTGAACGACTCACAAGCTCTGTGAATGCCCTGGGTGACTCCTGCTAGAGACCCTCCCAGGGATGTCCCCACCCACCACCACTGCAACCACTCGCCAGAGCTGCCTGGCCCCTGCTGCAGTGCACCAGCACCCACAGGAAAGCCCTAATGTGATGGCAGCCTATGCTCCCTGCATTTCCAGAATACAGGTAGCCCTGACATCCTCATGTCCCAGCTTCCCATCTGTAAAATGCTGATAAGGTCATCATCCTCTTCCGTGCGGTTAGCTACTGCACACTGGAGAGATACCAAATGCTCAGACACTGTGGTATTAGGCTTGAAAAAGAAGGGAGACAGAAAAAAATGTCTATATATTAAGGATACTATTCAGGAAATATAAATACTTGCTAAATTACTGCAATTCCCTTATTGCTGTACTCAGTTGCTTCACAAACTAGAAAAAAAAGGTGCCTGATGTTTTACTAGTGCATTTGAGTGTGAAATAAAAACTCCAGCTGCACTAGGAAGATAAACTGCTTAAGCAAAACATATTTTGAACCATTTACTCACTGTTTTGTGATCCAAGTAAAACACTGCCCACCACGGCAGTGTAAATGGCACCACAACACAGTAAGTAGAAAATACAAAGCCCTGGGGCATTGGCATGGTGATTTTAAAGAACTGAATCATCTTTAATATGCATACTAAAGGAAAAATACCAGGTTTCATCTTGAAATGTGAGGCAGAGTCGACAAAAGGCTGTAATAAGAGATAATCGCATTACTGAAGTGTTGGATTAGTCAGTTTAGGAAACATCCCCGTCTGCTGTTTACAAATCATTTGCAGGGTTTGGTAATTATCATTTTGTCTCCAAGAGGAATACTGACCTGCCTGTGCATTTTGAGTCCTCCCATTAATTAAATCAAGCATCCGCTAAGGGTTCAACCAGCTTGTACTTCACAAACTGGACTCCTGCTGGCATTATGTTAGGGAAAAACATGCTGTAATGAGGTTCATTATCTCAGTGGCATTTTACAGGCAGAGTATTAATAGGGAAATGGACTAATGTGAGGTCATTATGGAATCAAAGCAAATACAAATTAGTTTTAATGCTACTGTTCACAACATAGAGCATCAGTGAAAGCATTGAAGGAGAGAGGCTGAAGCAGCTGAATGAGGCAGAGAAGATGGCAAAAATGAAATTCTAAGAGATATGACAAATTTAGCAACATGGACAGAGGAATAAGACTTGGAGGGCAGAGAGAAAAGGAGGTATCTAAAAGGACACAAGACAAGGACAATTGTCTTTTGCCTATGCCAACAGAGAATTAAACCAAGAGAAGAACTGCAATATTAAATTACTTGAAATGCAATTTTTTTCCCCTTTTATGCAGCAGCTTAATCCAATTTAAATACGTAACCATCCTCCTGGGATGAGGAGAAAGTACAGGCATGCATGTATGTACTGGAATGATCTGATGGGGAAGTGGGTAAGCAGTCCTGGAACACTCAAAACTGCTCCCAAAACAAAGGGTGAGAGCGTGATGGGGACCAGAGGTGCTTTGCTGCACAGTTGGTGAACAGCCTTGGGCATCTAGCTTTCTCCAGTAACTCAACTGGGCCTCCAAAACACAGTATGAATGCAGTGGATCCAGACTCTGCTTATTTATGTAGATTCCAGCTTCAATTTTGAAGTTATACAAAAACACACAGATTAAAAAAAAGTTACACAAAGTACCTGACAATACCTCATCTCATGCCAGCTCCAGTTTCATGGACAAATATTTAGCAAGGGATACTAAAACTTATCTCTTCAGCTGTATACTTTTATTACCATCATGGCTAGGACCCAGGTCATTATTTGCAGACGTTCGTATTTCAATGTCTAAGGACTGTTACCATGCACCTCTTGTTACCAAGTACCTCTTTAAACAGAGTTTCAGCAGTGTACTGAAAATCTGGCTCAGGAAAAGGTCTTGTAACATCTTGTGGTTTTTTAACTACTAAGGAACCTCTAGTTTATGTCATGTCCCTCAAAGATTCACACAACTGATCTCCAAGGAAGAAGCTGCTAAATAATTATCACACATCCTCTTTTCTGTGAAGGAAATAATTGTTTACAATTACTGTACTAAACAGAAGCATACATTATGTACACACACTGACTGAAAAGATGTGTATTTTGAGAATGAGAATAAACAAAACACAAAAAATCCATCTGGATGCAAAGAACACCTTTGCAACACTGTTTGGAAGACTCTCTTATTTCAAAGAGGTCAAACCACTGCACCAATCTGTTTTGAAGAGATTTACAATGGATAAAGTGATTCTGTATAACAAATGGGGGTGGGTGGGGTGGGGGGAGGGGTGTAGTAAATTAGTTGGTTATTAATTGACCAGGATCTTGGCAAACTTATCATGACAGCTTCACAGCAGCAAAACTTCAGTCAAAGCTGATCCACAGTCTATTGAAGACTACTGAAAATGATTTCCAGACTAGGATCCAAATGTATGTCTGAACTCTGTTCAAATGGGTGCTTTTAGACAACAGTATGTCTCTAGTAAGGACTTAGTAAGACTTGCCTCTTTTTGCTGACTGTAAAACAAGCCTATGCTAATTAGTTCAGACTTCTATTAATTCTTCATTCCCTCATTACTCAATGATTCCTTTAGCATTAGATGTAGCATATGCACTTCACAAAGGACATATACTGTCCTTTGTGGAACTATCCTTACTGGATATTTCCAGGCCAGCTTTTGATCAACCTACCTTTTTCACTATGCATTTTCTACAGTCTCCAGCAGACAATGCATGATGCTGTCATAGTTTCATTTTTCTGGCCTGGTGTATACTTGTACAAACTACTGCAACATCCTTCTGCAGAGACATTCCTACCCTGTGTGGCTACTGCCATGATCTGTCACCTCAAGTCAGGGAAATCAGGGTTCTTGGCCGTGAAACTGGAAGCAAACCCACAACCCTGTGTCAGATTTCATGCCAAATTTACACTGGGAGAAACTTTAACAGGTATGGAAAAAACATTTCTTCAGTCCCTTAATTCAAAATAAATTTTTCTTATTTGCACAGTCCTTGTAGTATTTGACCCATCAGATCACCTGGCATCAGTTAGGAAACTGCCAAGACAACTGAAAGCTGAGCCCAGCTGCAGTACTCATCACCACCACGATCCTGCAGACTGCAAGGCACAGCTTTCATCTGTCCTGCAGCTCTCCTACTCACCCAGCTGTGTAAAGGGACATCTACATCAAGTGGTCCTGGTTCTTATCTTCAGCCACCTTACTCACAAAAACCCTACTTAAAACAAGAGAACATGATGATG
This sequence comes from Rhadina sibilatrix, assembly GCA_013400275.1. Lineage (NCBI taxonomy): Eukaryota > Metazoa > Chordata > Aves > Passeriformes > Phylloscopidae > Rhadina > Rhadina sibilatrix. The sequence goes on from VWYO01012902.1 coordinate 170,531, forward strand.
ATGAAGGAAGGTAGCAGAAAGGAGCTCTTGCTGTTTAATCTGTTTCTGTGTTGAAGTTTCTGGGGTTTTAAAGTACTGAGTATACCAGTTTTAGAGCAAATTCGCCACTTTAGTCTCCATTCTACAAGTTTGTTTTTTTTTAACATATACACAAGCAAGAAAAAGGTCAAATGGAAATTACCAAGTTCCTGCTAGGTAGTTTTCACTGACCTGCAGCTATTTCAGTAATTTTCTGTTCTGGCTGAAAACTGTTAAAACAAATTCATATGGCATCTTAATAGGTAAAGGCTTTGTTGCTTTGTGGTTTTATTTAAATAAAACATAATCCAAATGGCTTTACTGAAAGTCAGTTTGCTGCACTCTGTAAATGGACAAGGTAGAGAGAGAAGACAAACTTTTATTAGCTGTCTTACTGAAACGACAGGGCTTGCTCACAAGTGATTACAGAATGGCACCTACAAAACGACCAGAGCACAGATAAAGATCTTTGTAGTGCAACATCACGACCTCTCTCACAAGTTTATCCCCAATGAATTGGAGAAGTTAAAGGTTACTATAAAGTAAACTATGAGATTGTTCCTATGCTCAGAGCAGCCACAGAGCTGTCTGGGACTCCTGGAAGAGACTGACCTCTCATTCAGGGAAAAGTGAATGGGCACAGATTAAGTGAGTTCTTCCTATTCGACTTTTAACATTCCGTTTGGATACAGCTTCCATTAGTAACCCGAAAAAGAAAAATGAATGGCAGAATAAAGTGCCACACTTCACACAGGTGTACTCTTTTTTAAAACATCTATCTAATAAAATAAAAATGTTTTTTGGTGCTCCATATGGACAATGCTATCCCACTGACACTCAAAATCACCAGCTGGCTCCACTGGGCTGCAGTGTCAGTGAAATCTTTAACAAAGCTGGGAGACCAAATTCTGCAGAAGAATCTGATGACACATTATAATCAACAGTAATTTTCTTGCTACATAAAAAAAATTGAAAATCACTTGAATTCAGTGATTGACTTCACTTGAATTGTGTATGAAACACAGGACACCAAGCAACAGCTATTCCTGTTCCTTTACAGATAAGGCATTTCTTGTGCTTCTCAAGGAGTCCTAGACAATTGTTCCCCCGGTATATTATAGCCTTTATAGTGAGTCTTATTTTATAACCCTAGCCAGATAACCATATCTGTATCACATGTAACTATAGTGATGTTTTATAAACAACAGCAAGAAGACAACTGAGTGGTAAGTGAAGTAATTCAATCAACCAGTAACGACAGGAAGCTGAAATTAATATTATGGACAAAGGAAAAATAGAGAACACAACCAGAAGATGACAAGTGAAAGTCAAAGAGGAAAGCTGAAACCACACAAAAGTGTTACTTTAAGGAAGTGTTTAATCAAACACATAAGTCCAGTGCTCAATAGTTTTCCCCATTTTGTCATAAAAGAAGAGCAATTCCACAGTGTTTCCAAGACACCATGGGAGGTAAAGTTTCTGCAATTTAAGACAATACTGTAAAGGAAAAAACTCTTTAATGTAAAACACAGTGAAGAGCTGATTATGAGTTTGCCACAAATTTTGCTTTGTTTGTATTCTTAAATTTATTTGCATTTAAAATCATTCTTTTTTCTTGCTGACTACACAGCAGGGTCCTGGTATGCCAAAGCAGAGTTCCAGCTTGCTTTGTTAAAAGCTCAGTTGTCCAAAAAACATTATTTTTGGACTCTGCTTTTTCTGATTTGTTTTCAATGTTCAAAATGGTTCTTTACCCACAAAGGCTAAGTAAATTGTCATCTGCTGTCTTTGAATTTTATCCAGAATTTAAAACTGAAACTTTTTTTTACAGGTTAATACCAAAATCTTTTGTCTTCATAAAACTCTTTATGCTTATAAAGATACACATGGATGTCATCAGTGAGTTTGGATTAAACTACGTTAGTGAAACCATCTAAAAAGTCAATTAACATAAGAATTACAGTTCTGCAAAGTTGCAGTATCTAAAATTCCAGTTCTATGAAGCAGCAAGTGAAGCTGGGTGACTTGTAACACTGCTGTGTAAATAGCCTTCATTTGGAGGTTAACAGTAAAGGGAAAAAAAAAATTCACATCAGCTTCTCATCTCTGTACCAACTTCTATGCCAACAAGCTGTAACTGTATGTTCTAAGGACACTGAAGGTTGATTAGGTACAGTTTTAACTAAGATTCCTGGAACTGCAGAGAGCAAAATAATCTAACAGTCTTTAATACTCACACTGCAAGTTGACCCAGGGTGGCGTATACCATATGAAAATAAGTATTATAGAAAATACACAAAATTATTCCCATTATTAACAAGGAAAAACTATATGATGTATATCCACATGAATATGCTGGATTTCATCTGGAGCAAAATCAGAAGAATTTTTTTCCTTTTTTTTTTTTCCTTCACAAAAGTTCATCTGAAGACCTAGGGAGTTCACTGCACACTAAACAGCACCTATCAGCCAAATTAGCTACTGAATCTCTCCCCCTCAGAGGTCACCTATGAAAGGCACCAACAAAAGGACAATCCCCTGCAGTATTTTCTTCACCAACAAACAAGCAAACCAAGTTACTGCCCACCCTACCTGAAAACCTCCTGCCTGCCTTCCAGTCACCCTGTCACAAATATTTGGGTGCTAAGCTGAGTCTGGGAGAATGCCAAGAGGGCTGCAGGGTTGGGCTGCCAGGAACCAGTGTGGGATGCAGCTGCAGATTCCTGGGATTCACACCAGCATCATGAAGGGCATGTTGGGGACATGAGCAGAGCTGCTGCCCCTCAGCCCATCCCTGGCTCCTCAAACCTGGAGAGGTATTGCCTCAGAAAGGTCTCCAGCTGCTCTGCTCTTAGGAAGTTACAAGGAGTCTTTTAAATCCCAACTTGAAAGTGAGCCACGGGCAAGTGAGGTGGCAGCTCACACAAGGTGTAATGAAAGGAGCCAGGTTGTTTTGTAGTTGTGGCCAACTCTGGGAGACACGTAAGGCAAAACACACAGGGCACATTCCAGCAGCGAGCCGTCAAAGCGAGGACGGAAGGGTTTGGCTTGTGGCAAGTCACACTAGGCAAAGCTGACAATCTCCTTGCCTGTCACAGCCACACAACTGTTCAACACTGCAGGGTAAAAGCCACAGAAATTCTGAGCAAAGGCAAGAAACAAGTTTTCAACCCATGTGAACACTGCAGACAGGTACATGAGAGGCTCTCAGACTTGGTCTTGCAACTCCCTCCCAGACCACTCTGGCACTTGGGGATAACACTGCTGCCTAAACAAAAGCTGTTTTCTACCATCTAATGTGTGCATGGAAACACAAGCCCTAAACCAAGCCTGTTATAATGTCCACCTGCAGTATTTTACCAGTTGTGCAAGACTGGAGACATGTACCAAACCTAAATTATACTATGGATATGGTCGGGGCAATAAACCTAACCACAGCATGAAAAGTTCAGGCTAGACATCTGGAGAACCTTTCCCTGGGAAGGGCAGAAAAACATCAGAAGAGATGCCACTTTATGTGTTACTAACTTGTATCCTACCACCCTTCAGCTGCCTCTTTTTTGTTTTGTCCTCTGATATTACACAGTTTGGTTGTGTTTTTTCAAGAACCCACAATGATCTCCCATGGCTGTAAATACAAAGAATGCTATTAACAAATGGTGACCATTACAAGATTTATAACAGATACTCAGAATCCACTTTACAAACATAAGCCCCAGCTCTTAACACCCCTCTCTTTATGAAAAGGCATAATTAATTACCACCAACATAAGTAGATATTGGAGAACTAACTGTTCTTGTAATAGTTTTGCAGGATCAGGCCCTGAAAACAGAGGATACAGATGGTGAACACAAGATGCACACTGCGTGAAAACAATTCTCCTTTTCCCCAGTGGCAGAATGCCAGTTAGTTAGAGCCTGCTAATGATGGTACAAGAGGAAGAACTGTCATGCATCTGTGCCAAATTTACTGATACAAAAAGAGAATTTGGCATCAATATCTGTTGTGGCTAATCAACAACATGAGATAAGTGGGGCAACAAATTATGCCCCTTTTAATCAGCTAGCACTGTCACCTCCTTTATAAACAGGGAGTTTCTAAAGTTGTTTTTGGTAAGTTTAAAGCAGTAAAAGAAGATGGAAACATCCTGTTAAAAAAATACTGGCTTGACGATCAAAGGACTTCCTACAGACTTTAGAGAATCATCAAAACACATAAATAGCATCATTCCATGAAGAAAAGTCAGGGATGAAGAGCAGATTAATCACTTGGTTTTTAAAAGCTATTTGAGAAATAGTAAATTATTAGATCCTAACTGTGGATTTCCAACAGTGTGACTTCACTTTATTGATGAAGAAATAAAAGTTTGAGGAATTAGGCCTTTCTTTTACTTGTTGCTTGACTAAACAACCAGATAATGTTATTTCACCTCCTGTTGTAAAAGGGAGCAGAATGAGAACCCAGAATTTTACCAGCTTATCCTCCTTCAGAAAGCAAATCTTCTCTGAAATACATAAATGCCAACTCTTTTGGTACTCTGAAGGTGGCACCTTGCTTGGAACATACAACCCTGACATAAAAACCTGCAAGGGGGAATTCCCACATCTCCTAATACATCAAGCCCCTCAGAAGAGCTCCAGAGTCATATCCACTTATATTTTAACACTCCTCAGTGTGAAAAACTTCAGTTATAGAATATAATACTTTGCAAAGAACAACCTTAAAAAAACCCACCTGGATTAAAAATGGCCTAGGTATTTAAATAAACTTTTCTTCAAGTGATACAGGTTCTGAACACATGATTACTTAAACAACAACAGAAAACCCAAGCTTATATGTTTATACAGAAAATGACTAAGGAAATCTAGGTTTTCATCCAGATTTGAAAGCTCCTTGCTAAGGATGTCAGTAGACATGGAGATCTATACAAAAATCTTTCAATAATATAGAGCTGTATAAAACCCAGTAATTCAAAACTTATTCTGCTGAAACTCAAATGAGAAGGTGCATGGTTCACCTGGTTTATGAAAGACTCAGAACTTTCAGTAATCCAGTGTAAAATGATTTGCCAAAAATAACCACTTGACTATAGAGGATGAATATAAAACCTTTGTTTATAAATACATAAGGTAACTGCCTGAGGAGCAGCCCAGCAGTGCATTAGTCCTACCATGTCCCCACATCTTGCTTGCTCTCTCTGTGAAAGGGAAATTAAATTCCCTTGAGAGTTTCCTTGCCATTGAAAAAGCATTTCAACAATCCACATGCAGGATTTACTCCACTGACCACTAATGCCAAAGGCCCCAAAACCACTTACACTGAAAGAAGATGAGTTTTGCAATTTGGAGCTGCATTTATGAAGCAATGAAAAATTGATGGTTTCCTTTTGACTGCCATAGAAATGGCTGCTTTGTACATTTCTTTCCTCAGGGAATCCATTGCTATAATTTTCCATTGGAAAGTTTCTGTATTACTGCATTGCTAAAGCAACTGCAATGATGACCTAATCTGGGTCATCAAAAACCTAGGATTAATCACATGCCTAGAAACAAACAAGTAAAAATTGTTATATAAATTTACTTGCTTGATTATCTGCAATTATTTCTATCAAATCCTATGCAGTGTTCTTCAAAATGTTAAAACATGGGCTGTGAGTTCTGCATTTTTCACTTACAACAAACAAAAAAATAATTTACATTTCATTTTTTATGTTATTATCAACAGCATATGCACTGCAAACATCATCCACTGCAGGATGCCAAAGAAACAACAGAAAAACTAATCTAGCCTCAGAAAATCCTGCAAGTTGGGTAAGTATTAACCTCAGATGCTGTGAGGTTAAGCTGCTTGCCTACGGTCACACAGTGAATTTGACAGGACCAGGAACAGAGGCCAAATTTCATGATTCCCCAGCCCTAACGCAAGGCAACACTGATGTAATTGCTTAATTCTAATTTAATGTTCTGTACAATTCATGTTTCTAAATCTCCAGAGCTTGTACCAGCAGGTATTAATGCTTTACTTCAGGTTCAAAAGTACGATGTACACTAAAAGCTGTTTTTAGGTTAATGGAAATGAGCTGGCCCATCTCGAAACACTGAGCTGTTCAGAGCATGCTGCTGCTTACAGAGTTGTATGGGAACTCTGGGACGCAGCCCTCGGATTTCATCACCCATCATCAGAGCTGGCAATGCAGTGCCCAGGCCAGCCTTGCACAGGGTGCCCTGGGACATTTCCACACAGCTCCTCTCTGTGTAACCTTGACCCAAGCCCTTACTGGCACAGCCTGAAATGCCACCAAGAGAGGTCATTCCCACTGGATTCAGCACACCCTCACTAGGTGGGAGGCTCTCCAGTGTGTTTCGGCAGAGGGCAGGCATAGGATATTCTGGCTCCAAAAGATCAAACTGTGGCTCATTAGAACTGTTAGAGGGCTCAGCTGCCTCAACTCCCCAGTCCCATTTCTGCTGACGCAACAGGTCTCTCTGGAAGAGAGAACAATTTGTTTTGTCCAAATTGTTTCTTTCCAGCGTGGAGAGCTAAGACAAGCTGCAGGCACCCACCCCTTGGAAACTCATCAACTACACCACTCACAGAAGAAGCATGGAGAAGCACACATGCCTCAGACCACCATACAAGTAGACAATCTCTTCTCCAGAAACTACCAGAAACTACCTCCAGTACTCACTCAGAACCAAAGTCTGCCATTCCAGAAAGCTTCACACATGAAAAATACAATTTCAAAATTTCTTTTTACCTTCCCTGTCTTCGTTGTGCCTTCATTTCTCTTGCTAAATGACTGCAACTTCCCCACATTTTTACTGAAATTTTTCTCCTGACTTGCACAGTTTGTTCCTCTTAGTGGTCCTACCCATTTTGGGGGTTAAGCAACATCTGCTCAGATAATCAGAAGAGAAGAGATTAACAAGTCAGAGAACAGTCATTACCTGCAGACATTCTGAAAATAGCCATCTCCACAAATCCAACAGACAGAGCCATCAATTACAGTAATCCTACAGGAAGGCAGTATTTGCATAGAAAAAGTATTTTAATCTTGTAAGTAGAACACACAGTGAAATAGGTTTCTCTAGTTCCAAAAATGTCAATTCCAGTATTTCATGAAATAAACAGTGAAATTAGTGCTTGCAAGGCCACTAAATGTAAATTATGTCATACTTCTAGAGATTAACCAGTTCTAGAATAAGAAACTACCTAGTATGAGTGAAAGAAAACTAAAAAGCATCTAGACAATTAGAGCTTATGCTCTGACAATCACCTCTCCATGAATGTCTGGGACTACCTGCATGTACAACAGCATGTATGTGTTTAACACTGGAGCCAGAGGCACACAGTTATTCCAGTTACTTGGATAGCACTAACATAAAGACATTCCTGAGGAACTCCAGCTAAACTTTAATATCACATCACTCTTCAACAGCTACTAGACTTCATTCTGTTTTGTTTTTAATTTGAAGCATCTACTTATTGGAAAGAATACTGTATCCAACTAAGAATCTGATGGAATTTTTATTTAACTACCTTGGATTTCATTATGAAAGTTGCTTGATATATACAGACACATAAAATTAGAATTAGATATTTTTTTATCGAGCATGTTTTGAAAACAGTTTTTGAATTGCAGTTTTATAAAAAATCTTCTAGAGATGCTGTAAAAACTTGTTTTCCTTCCTGTTTAAAAATTGTTTTCATATTAGTTTGAAGGTAAGTTCAAAAAACTAGGATGTTGTTTCTCAAGAACATCCTAAGACAAAAATTGAAGAATTATGTACAAAAAGCATGATATAGTTTTGAAGCAAAAATTCTCAGGAAGTGTTTGTAAAATTTAAAGAACTTTGAAAACTGTTCAACACACTTTGATTTGGTGACTTTAAAAACTTTAACTTGGTGATTCTCTTAGTTTAATAAAAAATGTCTGAATGCAAAATCATGTTGGTTAGGTAGTTGCAATTTAAGTTTGGTATCATAGCAGTAAAGATAAGGATCCATGGGTAAGGCTGAGATGGAAGCCACACGTACACAAATCTACCAGGCCTGTTGTTACCTCATATTATATCATTTCACAGCACCTCTCTGTACATGGGAAACAGCACAGTACAGACCAATTCACTCCCAAATTAGAAAAGTGAGACTGGACCAAGCCACTTTTCCTGGCAGAGACCAGGCTGGTCATATTGCTGGAGACACCTGGGGTCTGATGGAGTAATTTGAATTGTACCAGTTTCTGAACACTTGTCCTGGGATAGTGGGTGTCCACCTGGCAATGCTGCCCACAGCCACCTACCAGCTGATGACAGGGCACTTAGCAGGGACTTTAAAAGAGACAATCTGAAAGTCCTCTGTAAAGTTCAAATTCTTGGAAAATTTTGTGACAGCATCTTGGACATGACAATGCACCTGTTTAAAATGAATGAAATGCACTGAATCACAACTGACATACTTTCTACAAGAGTCACTGCACTCAGAAACTCATATCCAGGGGCTTTCCCACAGAAGTGATGTGGGTTGACAGCCCCTGTGGAAAGCACAGGAGCTCTCTTTCCTGCTCAGGTCTGATCACATCAGCATAGAGAAGATTCAGGGCCTCCTCACTCCCAGCTGAAAGAACTGACCAGCGCTCTGGAATGACTGCCAGGACTGGTGGGACCGTACCTTGCTGCCCTCTCTCCAGTCCAGCAGACCATCCCTTTCTGTCTGTCTGCCCTCTGTCTGGTGGGGGCAAGCCCTGCTAGCACAGCAGAGAGGCAGAGCCCCGATCAAGGAAAGCTAAATGAGCTGTAAAGGGCAAATACACACAAGGGGTGCCATCTGGCAACAATATAAGGAAAAGAAACATTAAGTGGGTTACATAAAGCAGTGCCCTAAAACCTACATAAAAAGGCAGCTAAGGACACTGCCTCGCCCAGCCTGAAGTGCCACTGGCCGAGCACTGCAAAAAGAACAAAATTAAAGTTATGCAATGCGCCACATTAGGCCCAAAGTAAGTAAAGTCAGGACATGCACTTTGACAGCAAGGTGAACCAAACCAGCTTCTGTTGCTGGGTACAACCCCTGAGCTCCTCCCCACTGCCATGGCGAACTGGGATGAATGGGAGATGAGCAGGGGACGAGCAGGGACTGCCTTGGCTGCAGGAGCCCCAGGCTGTGCGGGACACACACAGCCCTCCCATCCCCATCCCCTGCAGCCAGGCCTCAGGAGACAGGTGCTCCATGGCCCAGCTCACAGCAGAGGCTCACCATAGTAAGAAAAGTCCAGCACTATCAGAGAATTAAGGTCTGAACTGAAGTTAGAGGAAAGAATCTGGCACAACCCTTGTTTCTACGCAGTCAAGCTCTCGAAGAAAACTTTTAATTTTTCCTATGAGTTACATGGTATGCAGATAATAAAAAAACAAGCAGGGAGCAAAGCATAATACAAATATACAGCTGTCTTAATTTTACTGCAGATATGGTTGCACAATGTTCACAATGCTGTAATGCTTTGGCTTTATCTGTTCCAGTCAACCAGTATCAAACTGATCTATCTTTACTCCTAGCAGAATTAAATATTTTGGTAACTTTGCGGTAAAGTAACATTTAAATAACACACAAATGCCAATTTCATATTAGCGTTCTCTACAGGGAATTGAATTAAGGACCAAAATTTTTTTTAAAAAAAGCTAATTAAAAACTTCTACTGAATTTTAAAATCTCTGTGCAGGTACTTCAGATGATTGCTCATAAATTCAATAAAACCCTAAAGATTACTCATGTCTAGCAGCATTATCATCAAGGACAAAGTAACTTTCCATTTCATTTTACACAGAAAATGGACTTTTATTATGCTGATAATCACACCTACACACTGAGTACCCATCAGTGTTAGAAGCTGAAAGCTATGAGCAAGTCTTATGTCTCATTTTTAGAAAATGATAATCTTTTCAGATCACTCCCTCAGACTTTAGAAGTGGGGGCTATGCTTTTCCTAACAACATCTATTCGTTCACTATCAAGTGCCCTTAGCATCTTGGAAAGTCTCTTTTTATTTAATAATACATGAATACTCAAATATATATGGAGTAAGAATTTCTAATTGAAACTGAAATAGAATCTGATAGAAAAGATTCACAGTGTTACTACATCTGTGCATGATTCATAAGGGTCACTATCATTTTTAACATGAAATCAAAGTTAACCATTGAAAACTTCTACTGCACATTATAGAAACATTTTAAAGAAACTTAAAGATCTATGAGACTCTGTATGGTTTAAGAATAAGTATTTTAATATTTGAGTCTGCAATTTTCATCAAGGATCAAATTAAGAGAATGGGAACTCTGCCTTTTAAACCTGTATGATGCTTCTTAACCACTTAACTGTCCTTGAATTAATTTCTTCACCCACAAATGTTGGCATAAAACATTCCAAAGCAGGCAGTTACCCTTCCCAGAGGAAATTCCTCAAATATTCCAAAATTTGTTCTTAATACTTACTACTGACATTCCTTACATGCTGTCATAAATTCAGTGTGACTTTCAAAAGTCATAAAAAACATCACTTGAAAAGCAGAACAGCCCTCAAGCTCTTCAGCAACTATGGCAGCCCTTAATAGCATCACACACATGTTGAAAAATATTCAAGCAAGCCACTGATGAGAAAATGTTAGGATGCAGAGGGTGAAAACATTTGTGTCCCTATTCTTGACCATCTACCCTTTCCTAAGAAAATGACTGAATCCTGCCAGATATCCTTTTTTTTTTTACTGAGGTTTTCATCTTCTCAGTCATTTTCTTAAGGTCAAGTATGCAAGTTTTCCCCACATCCAGACTAATATTTTCATTTTTCCATCATGTGCATTGTGTTCTGGAAAAGTATCAAAATTTACTTAGTAGGAACTGACACAGAGGAAGATTTACTGACAGGATTAACACTTCACTAGTAAAAAATAAGAAGCATATCAAACACCTACTTTATTGTTAAAGAAAAAGAAGGCGGTAAAAAAAAAAAAAAAAA
>VWYO01012902.1:181578-195889 GCA_013400275.1 Rhadina sibilatrix
AAAAAAAAAAAAAAAAAGAAAGGAAATCAAAGCTGTCCATCATTAGGGCTACTGGCAGCTGAGCAGGCTGCTCTTCAGTTTGCTCAATGTTCTCTCATTGTTTCTTTTTACTCATTGACTCTTTTTACTGCCGCTGTCTCTGTCTGCCTTGCCGTGTTCTCCGCTGTCCTGTGGGTGCCTGACAAGTTCCCTGGGCAGGGTCATCTCGTGTCCCCAGGGAGCACCAGAGTGCAGGACCATGGCTGCTGGCCAGGGATGCTGCTCGTTCTGGCAGCATGTACAGTAAGCAAGAACAACCATGGAAAATTCCACTCCATTCAATGTAGCCAGTGACTGTTACTCTTCTGTGTTTATATTTGTCTTCTGTCCCCAGGCAAAATCCTGTCCAAACTCCCATTCAGAGTACAGCTGAGAGGAGTGGGAAGAGAGAAGGTCCTACAAGGAATCTGGCAGGTTGGACAACTTCTTGCTTACTCCCACCAAACGTCCTGGGCAATCTCTTTGTGTTTTGCCAGCCCTCAATCATAGGATTTGCCCCCATTAATGTGCTACGTTATTTAATCTGCTTAGGAGTTCACTGAGAGCTGATAATCTGCCTATCATGACCAATCTGAAAATGGAAAATGGTCATGCACATTTTAAAACAGTCTATCACATCATCTGTATTGATTATCTTTTGGAAGCACTCCAAGAGACATCATTCTGGAAGTCAATCTAAAATAAATATGACCTGAATTTATCCAGCGCAGGTTGAATGAAGCCTTGTTACTTAGGCATCTAGTTGGGTATTTTTCCCCTATAAAAATGGCACACATTTTAACAATATATAGCCATCTACATCTTAATATCACAACCTCCTGGCAATTATGAATCATTAAACAGGATTTTGTGTGTCATGTTTCACAGATATTTGTGCATTGATATTTGAAAAAGTTTAGTTCCCATGCTCCAAGTACTGAAACACCTTTCAAAATCCTAAAATTGTACCACTAAAGTGGCCTGCACTATGCACTTAACTAATCCCAGCCATCTACCTGTGACCTGCCAGCAGGACAAACAAATGCTGTCAGGCAGGAATAAACAGACAGCAGAAAGCTGAAGCATAAACAAAAGTATGACTGAAAACACTGAGGAAGAGAAGATGCAGCCCTGCTGCTGATAAGGAGCTGTCAGTCAGCCTCGGTGTCTGGCAGCAAACGTGCTACAGAAAACTTCAGCTGGCTGAAGCTGTGACATGGAAACTGTCTTTGAAACCAAGATTCAGATCACTGAGTGTTTGAGAAAGGCTGTTCACCATTGATTTCAATGTTTGATTTCCACATAAAGGAAAGTGATTCCTAATTATTGTATAAATTAATTGCTTCTCAAGGTTGATTGCTGCCACTATTTACTGCTACAATGTGATGAAATCAGGTTCTTCTGTTTAATACTGAAACCTATTTACACCTTCCAGAAGCACAGAGAACAGGTTTAATTTTCAACAGTCTACCTCAATACTTCTTCCTCACTGGAATTAACTATGAATACTATAGGCAGGTATTTCTTGTGCAAATAAAATTACATTATACATCTGCTTCATTAATACTGCTCATGAATAAAGACGAAACATCAGGCAGAGAAAGGTGGATATTCTCTGAAAGGGGGAGAGAATACCACTCTGAGATAACAGATTTCTGCAATAAATAATTTATAACAAATTTTTACAGGACATAAGTTTCATGGAATATAAAACTAGAATCATAAAATATTGTTACCTTCTGGCAACTTAAGATCAAAATTCTGTTCTCAATTTCCTCTTTCCTGCCCTGAGTTCAGACTCCATGCATAACCCAGTGCCTCCCCTAAGGACCTCCCCTAAAGGGCACCTGAAGTGTGGGGCATTGAGCTCAGTTCTGCTGCAACTTCCCAGCAAAAGTGACAAAGATTAAAATGTTATGTTTTATCCACTAGATCCAGGTAGGAATACCATACTGCAGGAGAGTAGGACTTTGCTGTGATGTGAGAAGCCCTCATGCAGCTGTGTTGGCTGGTGCAGCTCCATCATCTCTGCATGCCACCTCATGGCTAGAAAACATTCAAACCTTCTAAAACACCTTGAAGTTAACCACGCACTCAGTTCTCTTTTGCTCAAGCTGTGTTCCAGCCCAGCAAGCAGCAGACTCAGAAGAAGAAAGACTTGCTTGCAGGTGCCTGAGTTGTAAACACCATTTTTGGCAAAATATGAGAGCAGCACCACTGGAGAAGCCATATCCTTCTGTCACATGTTCTGCCTTGTCTATTGCAGGAGAGGGAAAGAAGAAGATGTTCCACAGAAGAGACCCTACATAGATGGACATGCCCTTAATAGGGAAGTTCTCCATGAGGATTTCCACTTGTTTTCCACATTCATTACACACCATGTTGTGCCACTCAAATAAACTTCTTGGAGTATCCAGCTCACTGTATTCAAAAATGTTGCAAAATTAAAATGGATCATGTTACTTTTCTCCTCTTCTTCCTCTTCTTGTCCCCCCACACAGCATGAATATATTTTGGAAAAAAGAATACACCCACCACTTAAACAGATTATAGGTATTTCACAGTTATACATGTAAAGATATAAATTCAGCCAATAGGCAGTGCTCCCTGCCTACAGAAAAAAAAAGAAAAAAAAAGCCAGAATTCTCTAGCAATACAAACACATGAAAAGAGAGTACCCTGTTAAGTAGGGACCAAAGCGCAGCAATGATTGAGATCTGCTGTGAATAATTAATGACATTTTTTTGACAGTGACTTATGCTTGAATTCCTAGAGGGAACAGTCTACTTAAATTGGTTTATTACAGCTGTATCCTCAGGAAAATCTAAACTTAGTTTAACGAAGCATTCTGATCGATTTGTGATGCACTTTCCCCCTTAATTCTTCATGTGCTATTTAAACTCATACAGCACAGAATTAAATCAAGGATGGCTAAGATATTTCACTGGCTAAATTACTATACATTTGCCTAATTAAGCAATTACAACCCACTGTTGCCACAGACATTTGCTGAGTAATATCTCTGTTCCACTGTAGGCTTCAGCACAACTAGAGCAAGTAATAACAACTAAAATTGCTATAGTTAGATCCTGAGCAGGCACGATGGAGACATCAAAAATTGGATTGTAACTTTAGAGGAACCAGAGCTTTAAATTACAGTGGAGAGATTAACAACATATTTAATGAGAATTATAACAAAACTGAAATCCTCTACCCATGCAGCTTTGGGAAGAGCAAACAAAGTAAACAAACCCCAAACCAAAGCCAAATGTTGGTGTGCACTCTGCTTCTGATTTGTTATCCACCCCCTTCCCTCCCTGCCAGCCTCCTGTTAAAAAGAAAGACTGATTTCACACCAATTCCACACTTGAGAACAAGATTTCCAGGGAGCTTTTCTTCTCCTACTATGTAGGCAACAAGCAATGATAGGATCAGATAAAAGCAAATAACGAGATTAAGTCTCATTAAAAAACTCCTCTTGTGCTTCAAAGGCACTTAACTCTATTAGAGGTAAAACTAAGAACAGTACACACACCTACAAACACGACACAGTCACATGTGCAGACCAGGCCCTATGCGGCAGAAACTGCATTTCTGGCCACAAAGGAACAGTCACTTCAAATGACAAGAGATTTTTCTGAAATTTCACCAAGACAACACAGTACTAGACAGGGTATTTGATATGCTTTGCATTTACAGCGTTTTCTACCTTTTAAATATTTTATAGGTAGGTTTGCAAATCTGTAAAAAATATCAACTTGTCGATATCAAATCTTGTTTTTTCCTTTTTGAATGATAAAATTACTGGTTAGCAAAATTCTTAAATTTCTGTAGAAATAGAGGATGCATAAAACATACTGGAATATTTGTTTCGAAGTTTCCATTACAAACTTCTTTAGCTAAAATAAGCAATTAATCCTCTGATGGACAATGCTCATCCTGATTTTGCAAAGAAAATTGATAATTTTTTTTTATTAACAATGAATCCTAAAGTGTTCCGTGCCATCCAGGTCAAATTTAGCTAGAAACTGACCCTAATCCTAAATCAGATTTTCTAGACAGCCTCTATCCTGCCAGCACAGAAAAGTTACAGATGGCAGAACAGAAGAGTGCAACAATACCAAATAGGAACATTAATTTCAAAGAAAACTTAAAAATAAACTTATTAACAGAATTATAACTAAACTTCCTGTTAAGCAGAGTAAATCTAAAATAGCATGAAACAAAAAGCTTCCTGGTGTAAAATACTGCTGAAAATACAGTGTTTCCACTGAAGCAGTCTCTGTGACCACATAGGGTCACAGACTGGAATGGACATGGTGCTGACAGTGGTGTTGTAAGGCAAAGGGATTTTTAAAATAAATTCTCCCTCTTCCAGTCTCAGTTTCTCAACTCCTCTATTACATTCAATTGCATTTTTATAGTATATATTTCTTTTGTTTTATTTCTTGGTGGTTATGGATATAAATGAAAATTAATGTCTACAAGAAAGGTTTTACTTCAAAGTTAATACTAATCCAGTTTTACCATGATCCTCTGGAAATGCAGAAAAGGCCTTGCAGGAGGAACATATGCATATATATATATATATATTATTTTTTTTTTCTTAGTACGTGTCCCAACAACAAGCACAGGAATCCAGATCTACCATCTAAACTACACTAATTTCCACACAATAACCTCTTCCGTACTGTTAGAAATATTTTGTTCTAACATCAATCTTCACATCTGCAGAGTAAAGGAGGACACTACAGAACACATCACCTCTAATCCTAAATTTATCACAACACACCCATAGATTATGCAACAGTACTTTAATCCAGGCAGGTTTTTTCAGAGCTTTGTTTGCCAGCAGTGATCCATGGATTTATCAATGCCATTATTTTAACAGAGGTTTCATTTACAGGCAATACCTATTTCATGGTTCATTTTTATGCAGTTAAACTTCTTATTCACCTGTGTGAACAGGTCTGCCACCAAAGGTTTCTACAGTGACAGAGAAATAGTTCAGACAGAAATGCTGTGGTCACTAGGTGTCAAAAAACCCTGCAGCCATGTGGTACAGGCAGAGTCCAAGAAGGTTCCCGAGCCTTTTCCTACCAAACCCTGGGGTACCAGTCATTACCCACCACTGCAATAAATCTAAATCCTTCTTGCAACAGGCCTAGAGAAAAAGCCAAATTGAGTGCCACCTCACTCCAAAATATGCACCCACCTCTAACAGCAGATTTTAGATTATAACAGCAATTCACATTACAACAGAACCAAGATCCAGTCAGCTAGAAAACTGAGACAATAGTGTTATTGTCACCTGACACCTTTCATAAGGAACTCTCCATTCATGTAGAAAAATCTCCTTCCCCGACAAGACTTCCATGAATGGTTTTCCAGTTTCTCTGCTCTGAGGGTTGGAAACTCCATCAGATCACCAAAAATAGCCTCAGAACGATATATTTAAGCGTGGAAAGACAAAGTTGTTATGCTTTTCACAAGCCTAGCAGCCTATCACCAGAGAAGGCAACGCAATCCATTCCTATGCACTGGGGAAAGGCAAATTTATCTGGCCACTCTTGAAAAACAGGGACTGCTTGGAATGGGCAGGTTTTTTTGCCATATCTAGAGTAATTTTCTGCTAAAAAACAGCTGAGTGGCATCCACAAAACTATGACATTTATAGTCATAATCAGAAAAAAAAAAAAAGAGCAAACCCTTCTCTGTCTGTGCTCCAGTCATGAACAGCTGCTGTTTTCACTACTGGTGTGAAGAAGAGCAAGGCAAAGTTGTCTTCTAGAGTCCTTTCCTCAAGTGAAAGTGTTTCAGTGAGGAAAAGTCCTTTCCCTTGAAGACATTAGGACTGTGTGGCTCTTATCCTATCCAAGGGTGGCTTTGCCCAGTGGACAGGCAGAGTAAGGCTGATGTGGAAAGGCTCAGGCTATAAAGAGCACTCACAAACCAGGGAGACCTATGGGATGGCCGTGGACTCTCAAGAATTGAACGACCTGTTCCACAGTCACAACTGGCCCACCAAGCAAGCTTCTCTGAGGCAGATAATGAACAGCAAGCAGAGCAAATGGAAAGAAAAGCAAACCTCCAAGTAATCTGCCTTCTGTCTTGTATGATTTTGGTGGGTGAAGTTGGGCTTTCTACAGCTTCACAGCAGGAGACAGAGTTTTCTTCTGAAAGAAAAGCCCAGAAAGGAGGTGGCCAAGACAGAGTTCACAATGGCCACAGCAGTGCAGCAGTGGCCACCAAAAGTGTAGTAGCAGCAGCAGCAGCAGCAAAGAAGCAAAGGGGCAAGATGGGTGTAGCACTTTAGGATGGAGAGGAACTTAAGAGGAATGTTGGCTTTGGGAAGATAGTGTACGTGGACAGGGATTTGGGACTGGAAGAGGAAATAGTGGGTGGAAATAGCTGGGAGGGACCTACAGTGGCTGAGGTTGGTGGGTCAAGGACTAGTTTATGCTACTATCAGTGGGGAACTCCAGAACAGGTGGAAGTTTTGGGAGGCTCTGGGGCTGGTATGAGGGCCTTCACTGAACTGTGCAGGGGAAGGAATAGAAAAGACTCCATGAAAAGACATTTGGGAATCTCATTTGAGCCTAACTGCAGCCAGTACCTCCTTCTGCTACTCCAGTCTGGGAACAAGGGTGCATCTAAGACTATTTTACCTCCTGCCGAACTGTTTACTTTGTGTTTAGCTTTTGTGGAGGGCTGTGCTCTGGGTCTGTGACCCAGGGCTGTCTGGCATAGGTGAGGAATTTTTTCATTGCAGAAGTCCAGACAGTTGACTCAGACACCACTGTTACACCCATATCAAAACACACTTTAGCATTATCCTCTAATTAATATAATGCAGCTGAGCTGGAGATTTTACAAAGTTCAGTTGCTGCCCACATGACAACTTTGCTTTATGGTCTCTAAACCTTCCTAACTCCTACACTCTGGCAGGACAAATAATGAATAGTATGAGGTGCCCACAAGAAAAAACTTGGACTCAGCTTTCTGAGATGATGAATACTTACGGATCTTGTTCATTCAAAGCGTGACTGACTACCTGCTCTGAAAATTGACACCCCTCCTCTTGAGAACCCCTAACTGGGGACTTTTGAAAACATTTACTCCACATCAGCCTTCCATAACTGACAGAGAGACTGCGGCTAGAGGACATCCATCAACCTAAGTTAAACTGTGATTAGGACTCTTGTATGATAGAATAAGATTTAGAGGTAGAAAACACAAGTCATCGGGCATCAATGAAAAAAACCCACTTGAATAATGTGCTTTTTGCAGCATGCAACAAAAAATAATCCATCCTGCAACCTTAGCAGCTTGTGTTAAACTGAACAGAGTCAGCTGTGTGTCACTGAACCAGAGACAGCTGACCTTCCTCAGTCACTCTGACAAGTCTATATTAGTTGTCCTTATTACATAAAGACAATCAATCAGAAACTGGAGAACAATGGCTGTATGAGGGTTCATAAAAATTGGATGCAAATCCTCTATGCCACTTAGGGACAAGATATTCCCAAAGCTACAGACACACATCTGTGCCAGAGTCAACATAACTTTTTTTTTTTTCTGAATAGGGTCTGGGCCCAAGAAGAGAGCTCACTGGCTGCCTCAAGAGAGTCAACCATGGAAAGCAACGTTTCCCTGTTTTGCTGCAACTCCCTCATCTTCTCTCATTACTTCAGCACAGGATAAGAAAGGTAGTTATACAAGTAGTTGCTGTAAGTTACTTGTTTTAAGTATTCTGGTATTACTCTGTAGATGCTCTATGCTAAAAACTTAGCTAATTTATACACAAATTCCACTTCAGGAAGTTCATTACAAATTGGGAATACCAAGGAGGGCTCTGAATGAAGACCCCTCCACTTTCCATCCCCCAGAACCTCCTCCTCTGTGACTGGCCAGGCTGGCTTCACATCACTGATTTCTAATGCAGACCGTAGAGAGTACCACTGTCACACATGATTGAAACAAGCTAATATCTTCAATTTTCAAGGGAGATATGGAGCAGAAAAACAATTATCAAGGAAGAAATGAGATCCTGGGTGCTTAAGTCGTACAGGTCTCCCAAAGGTCACCAGAACTGCAGTTTCTCATATATCACCAGAAGAAGAAATATGAGGTCTTGTTCAAAATAGTAATGGGCTGCTGCATATCACATTTGGAAGTCCAGATGCCTGTTAGAAAAGCAGATAGCTGATAGTCAGGGATCCTGTTTGGCATACATGAAAAGCAGCTGTTACTAATAGACTTAGTTAACCTGACACCATGAAGCGTATTTTCAGTCATTGCTGGGTCAACTCCTATTTATTCCTCCTCCCAGAACCCTGTGCATCTCCCTTCTCAAATAAAAACCTCATGGCCCAAGACCCAAATGGCCATCACCAAACTTTATGTTACCTAAATATCTTTTATTTTGTTTGTTTTCTCCCAAACCAACAAAGACCTAGGCACTTCTCTTGGTCCTGATTTAATGGGACAAAATATCAATATTGAAATAGAAAACCGAAGTCATTTTGCATCTGCTTCAATGAGGTTTTCTCCCCTTCTCTAAAATGTGAAAGTAGTTCTCAGAGGCTACAACACTAAAAATTATTTTTTCCAGTGATTAACAAAACTTAGAATAGTCTTCTTTAATCTTCTAGTGTTCTTTCTGCTGTGCTGATTTTCACCTGAAAATCATTAAAAAAGATGGACTGTATTTGGCAGTCTTGTTTGCTTTGGCCATACAGCCTAACCAAGGTACTTCACTAGGTGCTCCTGGAATCCACCTAAGCAATTAAAATTCCACATGCAAAACACTTCCTAACTTTTGCCATTGCACTTTGCATGTGTTAGCTTCTGGAATCCTTCTCCATCATCATATATACATACATATAGTAACACCTCAGTGCTTTACATTAGCCCAAGGTAACCCAGGAGAGAGTACAAACAGTTGACAAAACATCAGTTTGATTTTTACTTCTGAATGATGATAAAGAAGTTAATACATGAACCACTTTGCATATATAAAAAAGGTGCCAATACTGTACTTGGGTCTGAAAGCCAAAAAGGCCCTATGACTTGTAAGAACTAACATCCAAGTAAAGCACTGCATTTCACAGTGAGGTAAAAAAGCACCCCAAACCTTCCCAATATATAAGACATTGGAAGTCTCCACCGGGTACTCCTTTTGGCTTACATGGAAGACACATGCTGCTGACCACTTAAATTCTGTTTTAGTCCCCTGTTGAAAAGAAATCCTGTGGTATACAAACAAAACCTAATCAGTATGGGGGGGTCATACAGAGCTCGTGAATTCACAAGCTCTAACTCTGACTCAGTTCCAAGGTTTCCACTTTAGACTGGGCAATTATAGAACCATACAATATTGTCAGCCAACTTTCATTTACATCCTGTGTATATGGAAATATGCTTTTAATGCAGAGTGAATAAATCACTTAGGTGTATGCTGCCCACCAACACTTTCTACAGCATCAAAGAAAAGACAGTCACATGATTCAGATCTAACACTTCCTCAGCAGAGATGTGCATATACTTCCTGTCCTGTACACTTGGAAGCAAAGATGAGTAGGGCAACAACAGCAGGCTGGCTTGAATTATTAGTGAGAGATACATACTTGCAAATACATTTGGCTAGTCAATCCACAAAATGATCCAGTGTTTTGATGATAAAGAGCTCAAATACTTTGTTTCGTGAAGTAGCAGCTTCATCCTCTAAGCAAGCTCTTCTCACAAAAATGTCATAACTGTTTACAGTCTGACAGATAACTTAACTTACCACTTCTCATGACTGTGGGGAGGTGAGGAAAGAGGAAGTATGTCGTACAATGCCATACTTGCAGCCAGGCAAATGTAAAATACATTTGACAACTAACTACACGGAGGTAACTGCTGCTACTGTCAAATCTATCTTTAAACATGTGCCTAAATAAGGGATTTAGAGTCTGATTCAAGTGCTTGCAGAAGTTCATAGGGCTCTGTATTATCACCTGCTAGGAGTACTCAAGCTCACAAGAACTAGAATCAGGTACACTATGCCCAGTTACAACACACCACCATAAGCTGGTCCTTAACACACGCCTGCTCACTGCACCAGCACTGCTTTCTGCAGAAATGCAAATCACAGCAAAGTGTGGAGGATACACAAACACATTCTCATAATCTTTTCAACAGGTCCAACAGACAGTGTAGACTAGGGCAGTTGAAGCCTTGAATGTCATGACCTCCACAGTTCAATTGGTTTCAAATAACATGTGCCTTTCATTATGTTAAAATTACTCACTCTATCTCAAAATGTGGCCTGGTAGAAACTTGCAGCTAGGAAAAAAAGTAAGAGGGGATAGGTTTTCAAACTATGGCTTCAGAAGTGCTGTTGAAACTGACTGTGACTACTACCTTGACTTCTGCTGCCCTGAAGATTTTCAGAAAACGGTACACACCTTAATCCAGCAGAAATAATACTGTTAAACCTCCCCCAAAACACAGGAAACTGTAGACCAGACTTTGAATATAGCTGTGCATTTGAGTTTCAAGCAAAGATTTTTTTGACAGATTCTGCATCTTAGGGAAAGGGGGAAAAGAGTGTCAATTATGATAATTTAATACATTTTATGATTTACAGATTTAAGTAATTTTAATTTGGTATTGGAAAGACAACATTTGAAAGTAGTGTCACAGCAGGAACAGAACTATTTTAATTTATAGTAGGTAACTTCAATTAAATTCCTGAGCTTTTAAACTTGCAGATAAACAAAAGGCCATCCCTCAACTCCAAGCTGGCACACTAGGTAGTTTTCTCTAAGCCTCTTGCTTAGCTGGACATCTGGTTAACTCCCTGCATTCGCCTGACAGTAATTTCTAATCCGGATTTCACTTCTTCATGAAGATTTCATTAAGAAGTCCTTCCAAGTAAAGTTCCTTTCAGAACATGAAAACAAAATGTAAAAGTTATATATGCTGATAGACATATGTGTTATATTGCACGCTTTAAATGTCAAGATTTTGGTCCTATTACATGCTAGTAACTTAAATATTCTGGATAGTATCAACAAAAAAAAGAGGGTTTTTTATCCTTTGGTTTTCCCCTGTCCTTGTATGAGTTGAACTCATTCACTGGACATGTGATTCTGAAAATAGTTTTCATTCCTGTAACTTGCTTCTCTGCCCTTGTTTGCTTTCTCTTGCCTACTGCTTCTGCTGTCTTCTGCTGTTCATTAGAGTACAGCGGGATTTGGGCACGTCCTTCAGCGGTATTTTGATAATTAAAAATCACAAAACAGCCCAAGTCCTCTTTTTTTTCTGGCCACATATTCTTCCTTTAGATGGACTGATACCAGAAGTAAATATTGATTCATTTGTCTGGCAGTCTCCTATTGGCTAAACACTTCATTTTTCTTCTTTTAAATACTGAAACAGACTTTTTTTTTTTTTAATGTCTGTTTTATCCAGGAGAAAAAAACCTTTACTGTTCCCTGCACCCTACAGCTCTCCTCTCTTCTGCAGACAGATTTGTAAATTTGCATATTTTCCCCAAACCAACCCTATAGTGTTATTATCATCCTGCAGACCTGCAGGAAAAAAAAAAAAAAAAAATCATCTCTGTGATGTGTTGTCTTTGCTGAATTACGCGATGAACTATTTTAAGAATGATGAGTCATAGAAGACACATTTGAAAAAAAAAAAAAAGCTGATATAATATACAACAGCTTATATAAATACAATGGCCAGGATTTTCAGTGGAGTTAGCTAATTCCTGGGGGTCCTCTGTAAATTCCAGACAATGTGTCTACTTATCATAATTCATACTTTTACTGCTTCAAATCTGCTGGTTTCCCTTATCTTTCATATCTTTGAAAAACGATTTTGTAGGAAAATAAATCATGCTGTCAAGCCTCCTCTATTTAAAACCTAATGTTTAAAACCAGATAAATTCTACAAATACTTGCCTGCCCACCAACCCACAAATGAAGTTTAGAGATTGTTTTATACATGCATATTTAATTCAAGCCAGCAGAGTTAAGTGAATTCCCATGATCAGTTGTGATATAAAGGCTTAAATGACATCAACTTTCTGCAGTATGATGAAAAACTGCTATGTTTATTTAATAACATACCTGTTGACCTCTTTCATCCAAGTAATGACAGATGTTTAGGATCACTTCTATTAGAAGAAGGCATGGAACTAGCTACTTACTTTGTGCAATCCTACCTACAAAGCAAAGGCAGTCACAGAGGAGCAGAAACTATGACTTTGGTCCCAGGGTATTCATTATCACGATGTTTGCCTTCCAGACAAACCACTACATATACTGCAGCACTACTTCCAGGGAGGTAAGTGGTTGGACATTGCCTACTGATGGGAAATGGAGACTACATCTTTTGTTTTCCTTTGCTTCAACAAGCAGCTTTTATTAAACTGCCTCTATCTTAACCCATAAGATTTTTTCAACGTGTTTTCTCTTAATTGTCTAGCAGAGGAGGGAGTAATATAGAGATTTTGGTGGGCACCTGGCATCCAGCCAGGGTCAGTCCACACATTCACATATTTGTGATGTTCCAAATTGACTCTTTCAAAGCAATTTACAGCAATTTGAAGTTCAAGGGAGCAACCTACCTTCGTCTTGTGCATCTGTATTTGCAAGTATTTAGGGCTTTCATTTAGAAAGTCAGGAAGTATATGCTCTACACTCCTCTTACTTGAAATGCATCTGAATTCTGACTTTGATTTGACTAAAATTACTATATTGGATAATTTTGGTATTTCCACTACTTATTTAAAACTATACAATGTTCATTGCTCTATTCTAGTTCCTTTGATACTGTAATAAAACTGAATTGACTTTCTGTGCTACAAGCAGATTTTTCAAGCAGCTATAAAGGTATTAAATTTTTGTAATATGTGTATTGAATTAAGAAAAGACAACAATTTAGAAGTTCCTCTTCTCTTTAAAAATAGAAACTGAAGCACTATTCATACAAACATTTATGCACACAATTAAATATAAGCATGCCTACTCATCTGCTACATCTGCAGAAATATCTGCAGGATATGGGCCTAATTCCCAGTCTCCTTTCAATTTACTCATATTTCACATCCATCCTTTGGAACAAAAATAAATAACTCCAGTCCCTCACAGTACACCAGAGTGCCAAATCACTCTATGAACAATTACATGACAATTAGGGACACGAGTACCTCACATAAGACAGAGCTAAACCAGAGACTCCAGCTTGGGACCTGAAAAGCACGGATCACACTATTGCCAATGCTTTGGCAGAGTCATTAATCCTGTCTCTGTACCAGACTGTGCAGGCCTATGCTGATGATTTATAGCGTTCTTGAGACTCCAACCAGTACAAGAACATGGTAACACACTGTGCTTTCTGCTATATATGCCTGGAAATATTTATCACAGTCTTGCAATATAATGCCTAATTCCCACCTCCTCATCTGCAACCTTAACAAGACAACAAAGAAATTGTAAATTTTGCACTTTTGTTGCAACAAAACAAAGGCCCTGCATCAAGTAAAAGACATGTTCAGGGAGTACTCCATGTAATTTCACCAAAAGCCCTTTTTTCCCAACCACTGAAAAACAAATCTATTATTTTTAAAATGTGACTTTCAAGTGTATCCAAGTTAATTTTCCAGCCTCAGAGAAAGAAAGTGATCAATTACAAATCAATTGTTGGAATAGAGTGTGACAGTATATTCTACCATGAAAGGAAATGGCAGATACAGTCTTGAAAACAAGACTTTATAATACAGAATTGATAAATAGAAAGAAAATGTACTGAGAAACAGTTCCACAATTCTGCCTAATTTGGTATATTTGAGAGGCAGAAATGTTCAGCACACCAGAATCTCATGGGAACCAAGAGGGTGAGGCACAGCTCAGCAATTCTGACAGAACATCCCTAGTCCCTGCATGCTTCAAGTAAACTGTTAAAATCACCACTAAACCAACATTTGAAAAAATTAAGTAAATACAATGAGTCAAATTCAGTCATCAGTTCTGAGGGGGCACCTCCCATTCATCCTTCTCATCTATGGAACAGAGAAACAGAGAGCTGAGATATGTTTTTTCCATGACCTTTCACTATTTTTCAGTGCCATGAAGCAGATAAAGAATTCCAGTGACGCAAGAGGAAACTGAAGGCCCTTCTCTCTTAAGTTTTATGACTGTGCTTGTCCAATGGCTCACAATTGGCTTCTGTTATTCCTTCATATTGCTCTTGCCCACATGACAGATCTGTATTTCCACTTTTTTTTTTTTTTTTT
>VWYO01012902.1:195916-210820 GCA_013400275.1 Rhadina sibilatrix
TTTTTGGTAATTTGGCTCCTGATGCCAAATACAACAAGCTTATTCATAATTAGAAATCTCTCTTGACTACTTCATTAAAGAGGCACTAACAAAGGATGAAAAACAAACCTAAATTTTGCACTCTGGCTGCTGTTGCTCTATGATTGTAATTGCTGCCACCTTAGAAGCACTGCTAGCAGTGCAGTATAAACCTTCAAAGGCCTTATTTCATTAGCAAGCCCAGACAGTAGTCACAAAGAACAGAAGTGTTGTGACAGAGGTCACCAGCAGCATATGACTTGCCTTCAAAAAAAGACTGTTAATGAGCTGCTATCTATCCTGGACCCTCTGAAATAAAATTGTGGTACCTTCAAGCTGTCAGGAAGATTAAAAAAACAAAAAACAAAAAACAAAAAACACAAAACACAAACAAACAAACCCCCCAAAAAAACAAAAACAAAAACAAAACACCAAAAAACAAACAAACAAAAAACCCAACCAAACAATNAACAAAAAACCCAAACACCCCCCCCCCCCCAAAAAAAAAAAAGGAGGGGGCAGTGGGGAAAGAAGGAATATTAAAAAGGAACCCCCCCAAGATGTTTATGGGCAGCTGCCTCCAGGGCCTGTTTGTAGTTTGCACACAGCTTACCATAAGCAGCTGGTTTTTCCCTAGACCATGGTAAAGGGAAACAGAAGAAAAAAGAAATTGAGGGAAAAACCACTGAACGAGTTTTAATGCTTCGATTTTTTTTTTCTGCTGCAGCTGCTGACTATTTTTGAGACTCAGAACAAGCTCCCCCTTTCTGAATATAGAAACATAATACATAAAACAAGACTGCTACCTTAAGACGCCAAGCCTACAAAACTGACTGTTAATGCTAATTTTATCACTCATTAAAGTGCTGACAGATTGTAGTTATCAGAAACAAACTGATCTGTGGAGATGACTTTTATGCTCTGCAATGAATTGCCTGTAAATTTGTGTCTGTTAAACACTACTCTCACATGGCATATGATCAGCAGGTATACGACTGCATATAAAAACTGAATTACTATCTTGTCTTTTTTCTATTAGAAGGCAATGGCAACACAGCAAAGAGATGCTTGTATCTGCTCTTCATAAACAAAAATGATTTGTTGGTTTCCAAAGCTGTGAACCCATGAATTTTCCTCCCCATACTAAATTCCTACAAGGAGTGAAGGAAATGGTCACTGTTCATAAGGCTTGGGTAAACCTCTGGGAAGTGATGTGAGCTAAGGGACCCGACTTAAATCACCTGAACATCCTTCTTGTTATCTGCTGGACATTCAGGTCAATTCAAAATGTCCTGATGTTCATCCATCACTTCCAGAAATGTGGGACAGCTTGAGTGGCAATTCCACCTCGTTGTATTTGGCAAAGTTCTTTGGAGCCTTTTGCATGCTAGATATTTTGTAAGGCAGAGAAAAAGCCCGCAGCATCACCAACTTGCTTTCTAAACCACATATTTACCTGTGTAATGCAACAGCCCCTGTGCAGGCAACTTCCACTGACTGGTGTGAGCACTAACAGGGACACACGGGCTGCCTCCTCTCCATTTGTCACTCGGCCATGCTGACTTTTCTGTCAACACACACGATCCAGCCTCCTAATCCAGGAACATGCAAGTCAGCTTGCACATTTGTACTAGGTCTCCTGTGCCCTGGAGTTACTGAAGGTGCTGCTTTTGTGCGCCCAATATCTACGCACACAGCAATTTGAGTTTGAGGTCAGCATTTTAGCTTGGGGTTTTTTTCTAAACAGATGGTAATACCAATTGTAAAAAGCATCACAAAGATGGGAGCGAGGGAAAATGCCAAGAAAGGAATGAAGAATGGAAAAGAAACTGCAAGAGTAAAAATCTTCTGCACTTTCCAACTTATTTGAATAGCTACATTCTCCACTCCAACTCCTCCCAAGAACAATAGGCATGGTTGCCTAAAGGTCATTCTTTGAAACCCCAAGTTCTTTGATTGTCTGCTCCACAGACTGCTGCCCTTTTCACACTTCCCAAATGATGTATTAAAATGTGGCATTCTGTTATGGCAGTTTTGAACTGTGCTACTACTCATATGCCTATTGGAACCAACATGCTGCAAGGCAGTCAGATGTGACACGGCGCTCAAAAAATTCAATTAAAATGTTTCTTCTTGCTTTCAGTCCTCCACAAAGGACAAGACGAAAAAAGAAAAAAAAAAGGAAAAAAAAAAAAAAGAAGAAAAACCACAGTAGAAAACAATGGGTCTTATTATTGATGAAAACACTATAAATACTTATTTGCCAGACAAATCCCTGTATTTAATGACTCATGACAATTTTTCCTGAGGAAAGTCCTGCTTTCAGTAATACAGAAGAAAGATGAGGCTTGCAAGTAATATCTAATCATTTCACAATTAAGATGGTCCCAAACAAATTTTTATAGTTCATGTGATTTTTTAACAGTTTATACTGTAGTCCTGTATACAACTTTAGATAAAGTGGCCAATCATTTCATCTACCCTGGGAACCTGTGAATAGGAATTACTGTCCTTCCTTTCATTGTGATTTCTGTCACTTGATCTAGGAATTGAGTACTTTTCCTCAGGGTGGAAGGCGTGAAGTAGCCCATGACTTGGATTCCTTCCTTATGATCCCTTAGGGGAACTCCACCACAGCATACAGAATCCATACAGAGACCACAGCAAAGCATGTGAGAATCAGAGGTAAAGTATTCCTGGATGAAAAGCCTGAGCTGTAGAAGGCATTGCCAGAGGCAGTGAGGTCAAGTGGAGTGAGACCATCTCTAAGACACACTATAAGATGCTCTCAAGTTGGCTTTTCATCACAATTTGTACCCACTCCCCAGAAACACCATTCCATCTAAGGATAGCAGAAGAGTAAAACACTCCAGGCACACTTCATCATGAAGGAAAAATTCACCAGCCAAGTGCTTAGAAGCACATTTTTAACACATGCTGGAGGAAATCCTTAAACAACTAGAAGAGGAGGAGAGAGAGAACACTGGGATCCATCATCGAGATGTAAATCCCTTCTTGTAAAATTCCCTTTTTTAGACTGCTTCCAAAATTCGGTCTCATTTACATCCACTTTATTGTTTCATTGCTAAAATAAACTCTTCAGTTTTAGTTTTCTACTCTCCTGCCTGAAAAGAAAGCTCAGGATGTTTAAGGTCAGCCTGTATACTTACTGCATAGGGCAAGGAGGGTTCCTGAAATTTCCTGCCTCTTTCTCAGGACATGGCACCAAGCTGTGCAGAGTCATGGCTAGAGATAGGCTTTGGGGCACAGGGTGACACTGCAGTTCTTCAGTCTCATGACACAGATGAATTTGGGAGCAGAACTGATGAGAGGACGCTTCTGGTTTGCAACTGCTCATGTGTCTAAAACAAATTCTCAAGTATCTTTCTTCCTCTCATGCCTAGCACTGGTATTCATGGGTACAGATAGTAAGAAGCTTGGATGCCATAAAGGCAGTCTCCTTGCTTTAACACCGTGTGCTTCCACATGAGAGAAAATGTTTTTGACCTACTGGAAATACAGAGAAATCAGCAGTGGTGAATGCACAGGGGACCATTCAGAAGGTAACAGAGGAAGAAAACAAAGCAGAAAAAACAGCCTAAGTTCAACAAAAACCAACCAAACAAAACCAAAACCAAACAAAAAATGGCAAAACCAAAAAAACCCCACCAACAATAAAACAAAACAACCTTTGGACAAAGTAGTAAGTGGTGGCAAGAAGAGCTACAGGATGTGCAGACCAACAAATCCTTTTCCTTCTGAGAGCCAGCAAGTGTTATTTAAGGGGAAGCTCATTCACTTTCCTGAACTAGTGAAAATTTTTGCAGAGAGACAGACATAACTAAGACATAGTTCTGCATTATTCATAAAAATATTAGCAATCTTTGCCTGGACTTGCCTAGGGATTATGATTTGTATGACAAATGCAGCAGTGTAAAATCTGCATTCTTTGCCTAGTATGCAACAGGCTATGTCATTAATAATAAGCATGAAAATAGCACTACACCATCAGACTGCTTTTCCTAGTAAAACATGTTTCCTATCTCCCACTCAGCATCATAAATACAGTTCAGATTATACATTCCAACATACATTATATCCACTTTTATAGTGTGATGGGGAAAGAAAGCAATTTGCCTCTCTCACAAACTGCTCAGTATGGGTTGCGTTTGTCCCATGGCCACAGCCTGGTAACACTGCTGCTCTGCCTGGACTCCTTGCACCCTTCCAGCAGGTTAGCAGGTAACTGCTTCCACTGCCATGTGCACCCCCCTGCCAAATACTTCTTAATAATGGCTTGAGACACCACAGCACTGACCTGCAGTGGTGGGAAACGGCCAAAGACTTCAGCTGTAGCCATATCTGGGGCATCGGCATAGAGGTTGCAAGGTTGCTTAACCATGCTCGCTGCAAGTAGTAGGAATAGAACAAATGGAATGAGTATGAACTTCTTCAACAGAGACTGGTACAGGAAACACATTTAAGAAGGCAGAATCTCATTCTCTGTCTAGAGGTGAGCACAGGTATTCATCCCTACCATACTTAATTTTAAAACATGAACCAGAAACAACTTGCCTAATTCTAGGGTAAACTTTTTCATACCCTTTACGACTTACAGCCTTTTAATCAAGCACCACAACTGGAAGAGCCCCTAGCTGGCCAAAGCATAACTTGAAATTCCATTAATTTCTGCATGCTGGAGCTGAGTTATCCTTCAGGTCTTCTAGATAAATTTCTATGGTAGTGTACAGACTACCATAGAAATTTAAAACAAATTGCTCCACTCCTCAGGGGGAAAGTATATTTCTACCCTATCTCAACTATTCTCTGAAAACAAAATGAGAAAGAAATTATATTCTAACCTCAGGAGACATTACTACTAAGCTACATCTAGAGAAACTAGTTTTGCCTCCTGCTGCTGCTCAGTGTAAATAAATAGTTTGTGGCAGCATTCCCACTCCCAAAATTGTATCTGTAGTTTCATTGTTTATATATCTATAGACTGGAGACTATTTTTAGCACATCCTGTCAACAATGAAGGGAGAAAACTACCAGGAAGAGGATGCATTAGGCTTTTACATTAACTGGTGGTAAAACCAGTGCACAGAACAGCCTAAGAACTGGGCAGCTGTTTGCTTACATCAGTATGCTGTGTGTTACTGATTTGTTTCTCCACATTAATTCTTAGTTCACACGACATCTCGTGATCTTACAGACATAGGAGGTCAAAGGAAGAGAATCATATTTTGATAGAAGTACTGAAGAAGGTTTAGAAAAACCCATCCCATGCTCTCTGTGGCAGTGAACTCACACATCAGCAGCCCTGAACTGGGCTTCCCTGGGCAGCCCAGTGAACAATGGCACCTTAACCTGCCATCCCAACAGAGAACTGATGATCTGCATACACCTCATGCACTCTGAAAATAACTCATTCTTCCGACTTGAAATTGCAAATGTTACTCGGTACACGGTCCAATTTGCTATCAGTTGCTTGCTGCCTTGCATGCCACTGGAAATGCAGGATTGGCAGCATGCATTTGTAATTGACTATTGCTGTTCTACACAGTTTGCAGTACTACACAAAAGTAGGAAAAAAGTTCCCTTCAGATGAAAACTTAATCTCAAAGGCCATCATATTCATCCAAGCCTCTGTCAAGGCCTCAGAGTGAATTCGTAATAGCTGAGCTTGAGGTTCAGCTTTCACTGTACTCTAAAGTACTACTTTTATATTCCATGGTAAATGCAGCCTAGTCACAGCAAGTAATTTTGGCTTAGGTCTTGAAAATGCATGTTAAAATTTACAACTTGAATTTAAAATTGTATGTTGAAGGCCTTGCTTAAACATATCTTAAATTGAAGGTATATTAAAATAGATTTTTAAAGTCAGTAGAAGTGGATTTGAAAGGAGTAGCATTGCTTTTCAGAGTTTTGGTGGTATTCGTAATAAATTAAATAATTATTGAAATAAGGGACTTTTTTTGTATATGTGCATATCTTTAACACTTTGTAGCAATGGAGGTACACAAATATTTTTTCTCTCTAGTCCCATATACCCTACAGTAATTAACCCAGCATCTTTTTAAAAAGTGGCATGGACCACAATAAATTGACAAATCAGTCAGTGGGCCCATTCAGTCAGTGGGCCCATTTTTCCCCCAGAAAATACACTCAGGGAACTCTTGACTCTGAAGAAAAACAAAACAAAACCAACAGATCTGTCGGCTTAGGTTTGTTATCCAAGTTTTGGGGAATGCAAAGCACATGAACCAAGCCAAAAGAATAGTGCAACTGAGATTGTAAGTATTAGCATTTTCGTATTACAGAAGGATAACAACAGAATCTAGAAAAACACAGATAGATAATAACCCAGTAACGTCACAATAGTGATATTTTCCAGATCATGACTGTAGTCCCATGCACATGCAGTGAATGCTGTAAAAGACAGGTTATTCTTCCAGCATAGCCCTTAAACAAAATTTTAAATGGCAGATTGTCTGTGATGCTCTACTGAAGGCATTATAGAACAGCAGTATCTAACTTGGAAAAGATGTCATTGAAAATGGGAAATTGAGTTTGCTGGGCTTATGTCACTATTATTTAAGGTCTGATCTACAACATCAAGCTTTTTGCTGGCCTAGCTTTGTTATTTGTGAACATGAAAAAGAAATGTTGTCTGCTACAGAGATATAATTTTGACCAAGCACAGTCCTCCTGTGGGGTTTGCTTCCCTCTTTCAGGGAGATTTTTGTTCCATTCCTCTGCAATATTGCAGGCACAATCTGCATGTCCTTTGCTGGACCTTGCTATGCTAGAAAAACCAGGAGCCTGTAGATTGTCTATCATTCGCAGGATTTCCAGCCAAAAACTGGAAACACCAGAGGATATTAGCTTTCCTCTGTTCAAACTGCATCTACACTGGAGGAGTTACCAGCTGCGATTCACCACAATGCACTTTGGGGAAGGCGCAGGGGGAGGAGGGCAAGACTTGCAGAGCACAAAACCAGCTGGCAGGAACAGCTGTTGAAACAGACAAAACAGGTTTTTGCTTTTTCCAGACATCCAGCATTCTGTAAGCTTCTGACAAGTTTCTCAGCCTTGTGTTGAGTGTTCACTCGAATCAACTCCACACCCTTGTTTCTCTGTCTTCTATTTCAGTGTGCCTCCTCTCCTCCCTCTGCCACGTTCCTCTCTCCTCCCTTTTTCTCTCATTTTAAATAGAGTTCAAAGGGAGCCTTCCTCCCTTCTGAAGCACTGCATCTTTGGTCTGAGTTTTGCTGAACTCCCCCACTTTCTGCTAGAGCCCCTCACTGCCAGTCCCCATTTTCTATCTTCTCAATCAAAGCATCTGGTACTGCCATGTCCCGTTGGTGAGTACAAATACAGAGCAGCCACAGCTACAGAAATAGCTCCTTAACTGAACTGAAAGGCCACTGCTCCTCTTGCATCTCTGGTAAGGCAAAACACCCCAAAAAGAAAGTCATCACAGCCTCTTCTCAGACACACCCAAGGCTCAGGGTATGGACCAAAGGGGTCAAGCTGTGGTGGTTCTGATCCCCAGGTGGGGACAAGCTTGAGATCTGTGAAATGAGCTGTCTGGAGCACGGACAAGGTAGGACAGGCATACGTGTGTGTACATGTGTGTGTCAATCTGTGTACACCCACCTGTGTACATCCAGGGACTGCAGCACGACTGCTGATGGCACCAGGGGCCAGAACTGGGGTAAGGAGGCAGGGGCCATGGAGAATCTACGGCTCTCTGTATGTACTGAATAAAGAAACTGAAGGCTTCAACTCATCACCACCCAACTGCCCATCTGAATTGCAATTTCCCATAAATACAGAACATTTAAAGCTGCATAAGACATTATATACTTTTAGAATAACAAATAATACACACAAAAACAAAAATGCAGATCTCCATTAACAATAACTGACAATAGCCTTTATCTGGCATATACAAAACAGATTCTTAACCATTTACCTTATTGTTAATTCACAGGTACTTGTCTAACCAACATTAGGTTAGATGCATGTAGTAAGTATTGCCCTTAGAGTTTCAACCTGAGAAGTAATGCCAGTTAAGACCATGTAAGAACAAAACTCATAGAACAATTTTGAGCCTGCAGCAGATGCTCATCTCTAAAGGACCAATAGCATATTTCTGTTGGACACTGGATAGGTACAGCACTCTGTGTACAGCCTTCTCTGCACCTGTTCTACTGCTGGGCCACCTTGGTCTTACTGGGGATGGAAGGGGTGAGATGTGGCATCTTTTATTACTGTGCCATAATCAGTCTAATCTTTTCAAACAGTAAGGTACCTTTCCTGACAGTCAGGAAAAAAAAAAAATAATAATAATTAAAATCTTACAGGTACACACAATAGATTTTGTCATGCAGGAGAATTCAGAACTGAGCCAGTCTGCAGTATTTTGAAGACAGCTGAACAATTGATATACATTGATTTTACTCCTTGTAATTTTCTGCTGTAATATAAATGCAATTACTGTCTCTTTCTCAATAATAAGCAGTATTTCTCATCAG
Source organism: Rhadina sibilatrix (assembly GCA_013400275.1). NCBI lineage: Eukaryota > Metazoa > Chordata > Aves > Passeriformes > Phylloscopidae > Rhadina > Rhadina sibilatrix. The sequence continues at coordinate 204,478 of VWYO01012902.1, forward strand.
AATGCTAGCAGTAGAATCTCTTCAAAGATGATCTTTCTACAAACAGATGAATATCAGAATTAGCTCTCTGGTACTTTAAATCCAACAATACTAATACAGATATATTTAATTTGTAAAAATAAATTAAAAAACAAATAATATTCTTCTAAACAAGTTGGTTAAATAAAAATAATAAAAAACCCCAAAAATAAGAACCAAAAAAACCCCACCAAAAACCAAAACTGATTTATTTCCCATTTTGGAGTATTATAAAATGTGCTGTTTGTTTAATTTCCAGAAAAATAGACCCCTTGAAGCTTTTCTACAATGGTATTTTTTTTCCTCATTCTTGTTCAAACAAGAAAAAATTTCCTCAAATGAACATGTGTCCCATTTCATGAATAAAAGGTGGAATGAAGAATGGTTTTAACACTTAAATGGGATATTGGATGGCTATTTTCTGCCACTGTAATTTTTTTCCAAATGTATTTCCAAACAAAAAAATATGAGTAATTGCAGATTTATACATAGAACAGAAAACAAAACAGTACAAAATTGCTTGGCAATATAAAAAGGCCCACATAACCATCAATTCCAAAAAGAGGTAATCAGCAAGTAACAGTCTAGCCTTTGCAGATCTCTTGGAAGGATGCTGGGGAAGAGAAAGACAGACAACATATTATTTGTAGAGAAGCTATTTGTGCACAGAAAGAAGTAGCAGAAGGTTTTGAATCCAGCCTTAATTTACAGAGATTTCTGTGTATCCTTGCAAAAATGAGGCTCCAACCATCAGGCTTTGGCAGACTTAGCAATGGCAATCTAGGGTGTTTTTGCTTCCCAATCAAATGTTTCTTCATCTCCCTTGAAAATTATTGCTCCCATGTCAGAGGCTGCAGTACAGATAGAGATCTGCCCACCACTGCCCTAGCCCACAGCCTGGGGTATCAGTGTCAGTCCTGCTTTGTCCATGATTTGAGCCAAGACATCAAGGTGCTGTCTGCAGGCTACAGGAGCACGGCCACCCATTTCCTCCTGCTGCCACTGCTGCAAAGTGGGTAATTTACCACAGAAGCACTCTATCTTCCCAATTTACATAGGCACTCAAAGCAACGGGTGCCTGCTGAGAAAGTGGAAATTGGGAATACAGATGGGTCCTGCTGCATATGCATAAGGGCACAGCCACGTGCCACAGTCACATCCCACCAGCTTGGGCAGGAAGGGCAAGAGCTGGGTAAGAGCTGTAGGAAGGAGAAATGTAAGGTTCCTCTTTCTCCTGTAAGCCAGTTTGTTGGCCAGAGGCTGTTAGACTGCTCTGGGTCAGCAACTTGTGTTAATACATAAGAGAATAAAACTAAAAAAATGTAATAGAGCAAATGAAATAGCACCCCCCTAAATTTCTCATGGTGTGCCATTTCATGAGATTATATTTATGTTCTGTTTAATATGAGAGCTAACCTCCCCTGCCTTCTGCTTCACTAAAGCAGGCTGCCCACAAGAAGGTGTCTGCAGTGTTCAGGACTGTTCTGCTGACCAGCTTCTAATCAAGGCAGCAGATAATCATGAAGGAAACAAAATTTCAAGCCTTGTTTGGCCTCTGTTCTCTGATCATTCTAACCCAGTTCATTACAGAGTGCTCCAGGCAACAGAGTGATGTTCTGTCTGCCTCTTTTCTCCCGTAAACAGTTTATGCCACAGGTACTTTTTTCCCCATCTCTGTTCATTCTCAAGCCTCTCTTTCCCCTTCCACATTTCCTCTAGGCCCTGCACCATCTGTGCAAGCAGTCCTTCTCTTTATGCACACTGTTGCATTCTATTCCTTCTTTTTCTGTGATCTATATTTAGTTCTTTTCCTGTTTATACACCCCTCCAGAAAAGGGTATTGTTGAATGCGACTAGTCAGGAAGAGAAACAATGTGGTCAGAGCAAAAATCCTTTCAGAGGAGTGTCTGGCATGGGAAGCTGTGCAGGACTTTGTAGGATAAAAAACTTGTTAAGATTAATCATATGCAGAGATCTGAATATAAATCCATAAATCCCTTTAGAGCATCCTGATCAAAACCCAACAATACCTAAGCAGGGGAAGAAACAAAGGCAAGGAAACACATGCAGACTTTATTCTGACACTGCACTCTTTTTTTTCTCCATAAAATAAAACTCTTTGGGTTTGGAAACTTTACAATATTTGTGTCTCTTTGCTCAAACTACCAGGAACCCCTGAATATGAATCCAGAGTGCATACATGAAGTAAGGTCTAGGAAAAGTGTACCTGAAGGCTGCAGTGTTGGTTGGTCCAAAACCAAAGTGCTTTTAGTGCAGGAGTAGTGAGCATAAACCTGGTTCTCTAGAAGATGGTTGGTTACAGTGCCACTGAAATCAGGACAGATTAAGAGCACAAGAGCTCACCATGGTGGTACAGTAAGAACAGTGCAGTGACCAGGGAGTGTCTGTCTGGTCTGAGAGACATTTGCACAACAAATAAATGGAGTGCTTCTCATCTTCAGGCTTCTAAGAAAAAGGGTATTCTCTGTAAGTGAGAGCTACTTATCATTAAGAAATGGAGCCCAGTGGAGAACGCATACGTCTATTACTTGAACCAAAGGAAATGTCTGAATTTTGCTTTGGAGTTTTACCATTATAATCATGCAAATAGTTTTGATTATCATACAGAATCAAAAACTCTCATCATCCTTAACATTATGCTAATAAATGTACTGGCAACCCAGAGCGAGTTTTGGGTGTAAGCCATTCACTTCCCTAGCATGACAAACTATGAAAGGAAAAGCTTTGTAAAGCACAGATATTTGAAAAACCGAAGAGGTATGCAACTGGTGATTTCATATTTAAGCCATGTGTGTCACTAGTAGAAGGTGCACAGTGTGTATTAGAAAAATGTCAGTGCAAAGGCAAAAACATCTTTCAGTGGTTAGGACTTAAACATGAATGATGAGCTGCCCTCCATGACCTGCAGACATTCTCTGGCCAAAGGGGGTCCTCAGCCCTTGGTACAAGACCAGAAGGAAGAGTATGTGGTAATAGAACAAGGGATAATGATTTTAAACTGAAAGAGGCTATATTTAGGAAAGGTATTAGGAAGAAATTCGTTATTGGGAGGGTGATGAGACTGTGGAACAGCCTGCCCAGAAAAGTCTCTCCATCCCTGGACATATTAAAGATGTTGGACACAGCTTTGAGCAACCTGGTCTAGTGAAAGGTGTTCTGGCCATGGCAGGGAACTTGGAACAAGATGATGTTTAAGGACTCTTCCAACCCAAGCCATTCTACCATTCTATGAGGAAGGGAGAGACTACAGAGTGGAAGTGAGAGCTGCAGAAAAACCTCAGAAGTTTCAAGGAAAGTACGTTTGCAGCATGAAATGATCTGCTGAGCTTGTTTGCTTCAGTTAGTGGCAAGAATGGTTGTTTATAAGGTATTTAAACAAGGGGAGGTAAGTGGCTTAGTCCACAGGATGGGCTTCAGCAGTGGAACAGAAGATGCATCTGAAGCAGCTGGGAAAAAGCTGATTTCCTTGGGAGCACTTTTCAGAGACAGGAAGAGCCATTTTACAGACCAAAAGGGAAAAATCTACACCTGTGGGGACAGGAGACAATATAGGAAAATGGCTCAACCCTGAGAACAAAAGGGAAGGTCAGAAATTGTTCATTTATGCCCTGAAAATCATTTTAAGATGAATTTAAATCCTGAAATGGAGAAAACATTTTTTTTAAGTAAGTTGCACAATATCAATTTGGGGAGAGATTTTCTTGAGTTTAAAAAAAAAAAAAAAAAAAAAAAAAAAAAAAAAGAAGTTATCTTTTTAGGAATTTTAGTTCAAACAGAATGTCAGCAACAAGAATGTGAGCTGCTGATCTGTTTGGTGACCACCAGAACTAAACAATCCTCCACTCTGAGTCAATGAGAGGCTGTGTATGGTATTACGAGATCAAACTCTAATCCTCTTAGTAGCATTTTCCATGGAAAAACTGCCATACTATATGTATTTACGCTGTTAAATGCATTATTCATGTAAATGCCATAGGTATACACACACAAAATATGGCTGTAATTACAACATATTCCTTAGAAATTGTATTATCTGAATCCTGATCAGAAGATCAGTTCAGCAACTGTCCTGAAAAAGAGCAAAGACCACTAGACATTATTTGCTTATGTTCCCTTTATTGCAAACAACAGAACAGACTGTTAAAAGGATGTGCATAATCTGGTTAGTGTAAAACATTTGTTATACATGCCCACACAATTCCCCTTCTCTCCTGTATGCATTGATGTCTCATTTGCAATTCAGAGGCAGAGTATAAGGAGGCTGTGCAAAAGTGGTCAGGTTTAACTCCAGTTTGTGGGGCACAGGTATGCAGTCAGGTCTTGGCTAAGAAATTTAGAAGCCTCACTAAGTGGAGTGCCACCAAGCAGAAATCTTGCTTTGCTATTTACACATCCTGCAAACTTCAGAACATGTAAAAATTTTGTAGATTGACCCACTTGACTGTCCAGCGTGCAAATATGAGACACCAAACTAATTTGATAGTGTTTAGTTACATGCAACAGAATTTAAAAGTAATTATTATAATGTACTATTTCAATTACAGCATCAGTAAACATCAGTATTCCTCCCAGACTTCCTCACTCTAAATATTCCTGCCTGAGGACTCCTCACTGCACCTGCAAAGCCTCTCTTGCCAGTCTAAATAACCACTTTTATCCAAAGAAATTAATTATTCATGTCATCAAAGCAACAATGGGCTAGCAAGACAGGACACTTTAAGCAAATGCTGATACTCTATTATAATTCTGTAACAAGGGTTCTAAAACCTTGTAAGTTATTATACTGTGATAATTTTTTCTGATGAATTCATTGTCAACCTATACTTTCTACTAACTTCTATAGGATTTTTAAAATAATTCTACTGATAAATTAGGGGTTTTTTAGGTTCTGTGAGTTTTTTACTCCATAAATTATAGTCAAATGCCTCTTTTTATCCCTTGATATATCACATTTTAAGTGACTTCAAGCAAATATTTTTAATACATTTCCACACAAAGATGATCACTGAATTCCAAAGGGAAAAACAACCAGTATGATATTGCATTGCCTGCCCCTTAGAGCAAAAGCATCTCAGTAACCTTGAGAAAATAGCACTGCTAGTGACTTCTGCTGCCTCACCCATTACATTAGAAGCAGGCATTGCTAAAACCAAAGAGCTTGCTTACTTCATAGTAAGGGAAAAACATTAGTAAAAGACAGCACTATTATAATAAATAACATAATTTATCTGGGGGACTGGGGACTTTGGTATTTCAAAGCCAAATATTTACACAAGTAAATAGATTAATCCACTTGTTTCTGCAGCAAATCCAAATAAATTTCTCACCAAAAAAACCCCCTATTTTGCTTCCTGGCATCAAAGTCCAATAATGTTCCGAAAAGAGTGGAGTGAGAAATCCCCATTTCTTATCAAGCTGTCCCCTTCTCTCCCTTTGTTTGGTTTCTTTAGTGGAAAAGAAATATGCTCCCACTCCCTGTTCCTTCATTTTGGGGTAGCAGTGTTGCCCTTTCTCTAGGTCCCTATTTTCAAGAATCTTACAGGAACATAACGTCTTCAAGAACCCTGTTTTTTTTCTCCCTTTCTCTGTTAAATTTGATAATGCTTTTAAAGCAAAGGGCCAGAAAGGGGTGTGAGGGCATGCATAAAGCCTTGGTTTTTTTGGAAGCTAGGCTAAAAATGAATCCAAATCAACAATTCAGTTTTTCCGTAAATTTCCTGTGTTCACACAGATGAGTACATGACAGACACACAGCACACTGACGCATCACCATTTGAGAAAAGTAAAGGAAAACCAGTGTAATACTCTGACATTTTGGTTTGCATCCCTGCAGGAGTAACGGAACACTTTGTTCATCCACTACTAGCTGGGAACACCAGCAGTTCAAGATCACTTTGCTGGTTTTATTTATTAAATATGTCTTGAAGAGTTTTTAGTTTAGGAGGAAAGAACAAGACACTCTAAGATCCAAGACAAGAGTCTGAATTACACTGAGGAAAGGAGAGATTCCTGATTTGACAGTCTCAATATATTTTAGAGGCCACATGGATAAAATACTGTGATTTCAGATCCAGATGTACTGCCACGGTCACTTTACCCTCCAACACTATCAAATTCAGCCTTCTAGGTTCACAGGCTTGGCCAGGGGATAACCCTCTTTTACATATTCAGTTATGAGGATATTAATTTTGTGCTAGCCCAAAAGTTGGTAATAATACAAGATGTGCTTAAACATTAAAGTACAAGTTCTTTTTTTGTTTTTTTTTTTTTTTTTTTTTTTTTTTTTTTTTTTTTTTTTTTTTTT